>CAWUFW010001930.1:1575000-1912500 GCA_963921515.1 Calotriton arnoldi
AAATAATAGCGGGGGCCCACGGGGGCCCCCGCATCCCCGGGGACCGCCACCTCCCGGGGCGCTGTTTTTTTTTTTTTAAAGCAATAAAAAGGAGTGTGGGGGGAGTAAGAGCCCCTCCACACGCCCCGGGGACCACCACCTCCCCGGGGCTTTCTAAATGAAGGGAGCCCTCGATGGCCCAGGGGACCGCCACCCCCCAGGGCCGGCTCCTGCAGTGTCCCGGGGCCCCCACCCCTGGGACACTGCTGTTTGCAATGGCAGGGCGGGAGCCGTGCGGCTCACGCCCTGTCATAGCAAACACTGGTTTGGATTTTGGAAGCGAGAGCAGGTATCCTGCTCTCGCTTCCAAAATCCAAAGCAGATTGCTTTTCCACAAGGGGAGCTGCATGTCTGCAGCTCAACGTGTGGAAAAGCAATGCCGGCTCCTGCAGGAGGCGGGGACCCGGCGGGACCGTGGGGGCATTGGGGCTCCCCCCACGGTCCCCAACGGAGTGGCCAGGCCCCAGGGGATGGGGTCCCTGGGGCTAGAAGTGGCCCGGGAGGGGGGCCACGCGGCCCCCCTCCCCCCACCCAAATTTTAATTTTTTTTAAAAAAGGAAAGGCCGGCCCCGGGGGATGGGGTCCCCGGGGCCATAAATGGCCTGAGAAGGGGGGCCACGCTGCCCCCCTCCAAATATTTTTTAAAAAAAATTAAATACTGGCCATGCCCCAGGGGATGGGGTCCCCGGGGCCGAAAATGGCCTCGGGAGGGGGGCCACGCGGCCCTCTTCCAGGATTTTTAAAAAAATTAAACAAAATAGGGGTCCGGCCCTGGGGGATGGGGTCCCCTGGGCCCAAAAAATAGGAAAAGAAGGGGGGCCACACAGCCTCCCTTCTAAAAAATAAAATAAAAATAAAAAAACCGGCATTGCGCCGGAGGCCCCGCTCCCCAGTGCATCACTCTGCAAACGCGCCCCGTGGCACGTTGTAAGTTGGGGAATTAATTCCCCTTGAATACTGGGGGTCCTGGGGGCCAACTAGCCCACCAGGTACCTCCAGTATGCGCCACAGAGCTGCGTTGCAGAGAGGTGGTCTGAGGCCACGCCCCTTTTTACACCTCTCTGCAACACAGCTCTGTGGCACTTACTGGAGGTACCTGGTGGGCTAGTTGGACCCCAGGGACCCTCAGGATTCAAGGAGACTTAATCCCCCAACTTAAAATGCGCCACGGGGCGCGTTTGCACACTTGTGACATCAGGCCCCACCCCCTCCCTTCACCACTGTGCAAACGGGCCCTCTGGTGCGTTGTAAGTTGGGGGATTAAGTCCCCTTGAATCCTTAGGGTCCCTTGGTCTCAGGATCCGGCCCGGGGTAACGACGGAGCAGAGCGTTGCCTCACGCCCTGAGCGGTTGCCAGGAGCGGCAAGTTCCCTCCCGATTTTGATACGGGAGTACCACACCAATGCCTTTAGTGCCAATACATTTACGTACACAGGTATATGGTTGTATCGTTCTTTTTAGTGTTTATATAAATTTGTTTTGAATTTAGTGCAGTAGTTACTATCTGGTCCTGAAGAAAGCCTTGATCGCAGTTAGATCGATGGTGGCTGAAACATGTAGACCTCTTCACTAGCGCGCTTGTATTTATAGTTTAGTTGCGCGCTCACTGCTTTTTAACCATTGACACCACGTGATCCTAATAAATTCATTGTCACTTGGTAGTCAATTTTAATTCACTTTTCCTTTTACACTGCATCGAACACCTACCATATTGCCTTATGCTTCAGTGATCTTAGGTGATCCAGTCTTGGATTATAGTTGAAAAAACATGCGCGAGCTCCTCCTATATACTAGTTAGGAGTTGTAGCTCCTTAGTTGCACTAGTGTGCAGCTGAGAGGAGATCCCCAAATGATGAAGCATGCCACTTCGGTGGGTGATGGGAATCCGTCCTCTTAATTGAGATCCCCTCGTTTTCACTTTTTCTTCTGTTGTGTGTACTGCTGTGTTGTCTGTTTCTTTATATAGATTTTTCCTTGAGACCCGTGGATTATTTTGTTGTTATTATAATTGGTGAGGGGATTTGTCCGCGCAGGTCTATAAATTTCCCTTGGACCCTCTATCTATCTGGTATTGTATTGTACTAAAGAATGTCCCTGAGGGCTTCAACATGAATTGCGCCACCCTAAGGGACTCTTCACCAAGCACATGCACGGCTACCATTGTAGGCTGCGTGTCTTGGTGCAGACAAAAGTGAAAACACGACATGTCACACAGCCCTGTGTGCCATGCCCCCTACCACTGCATGTAGCATTTGTAAATCACTTCTACAGCAGGCCTAATAGCCCTAAGGCAGGGTGCTTAATACCACATGTGAGGACATACTTTCTTGAGCAGTTATGCCCCTGTGTTGGTCAGTCCTATTACTGCCAGTACAAGTGACCAGAGAAACCATTATTAAAACATATACTGGACACTGGTGAAAACGAGCACCCCAAGCAAATGATGACTTCACTGAAGATAGGGATGTTTGGTATCAAACATCTCTTATTGGAAAACCCACACTGATGCCAGTGTCGAATTTACCAATACATGCACCCAGAGGGCACCTTAGAGGTGCCCCCTGAAAACCCACAAGCTTCTCGTGTACTCTCTGACTGGTCTCTGCCAGCCTGCCACCCGAGACACTGTTCTGACCTCCGAGGGTGAGAGCCTCTGCTCTCGGGAGACCCAGAACAAAATTCTGTCCTGGAAGAGGGTGTAACACCTTCTCCCACAACACGACGTGCTAATTAGCCTTCCTAGGGCAGCAAGTTTCAAAGAGCTGCCGCCTTTGAAATGCGAATTTGGCTCTCCCTCCCAGGAGAGGAAGCCCCCCCTGTCCAGAGCCCCTTTTGGCACCTGGACAGACGGGAAAATTAGCTAGTCAGGTAGGCATGCCACCTCCAGGCTGGTACCACCCCTAAGGTGGGCTAAACTGAGATAGATACGACTTTTCAGAAGTACCCATCTTTGTGATGGCATACTTAGGAATTCTGGGATAGGGTTATGCCCACTTTCAACAGGATGTGGTCATATAGGGGGCGTAGTGACCCCAGGGACCAGTCGCCCATTGACTTCTCCCCTACACTTCCCTCACACCCCTAAATTGAACATTTATGGGAGCCCCTGGCACCAGAGAAACAGATCCTGATGACCGGAAGAAAGAAGGACGTGAAGAGTCGCATCCTACAAAAAGACCCAGCAAATGACTTTGCGCCAACCCTGCCAGCTGCCTTCACCAGTTGCGCCAAAAGTTGACTTATCCTGCAGCTGCTGAGTCCCCAAAGCCTGGGAGACCTGACAGCCTTCACCCAGGAACCAAGACCTCCAGAGAAGTAGAAGACCTGCTTCCCTGCATCCCGCAGGCATCCAAAGCCTCCTGTGAGGACTCTGTGACCGCAGAAACTGACGTCTGACGACACCACTAATCCCGTTGCTCCAAGCCTGAGTTGAAGTGGGCCAACGGTGTCAACGTGGTCCCGATCCCTCCAGAGACTGAGGCCACTGTGGTTTCGCCCCCAGTGAACTCTCCAATATCAACTGCAGCCTCTGCACGCATGCCCCCTGTACCGCGACTGCTCCAGTAAGAAAAACCAGATGCCTATGGACACGTCTGCACCCTAAGGACACGTCTGCACCCTAAGGACACGTCTGCACCCTAAGGACACGTCTGCACCCTAAGGACACGTCTGCATCCGTTGCCCCTGGGCTGTGAAGAAGATCCAATGCTGTTTTGCGCCTCTGTACCCAGCCCCCATAGTGGTGCTGCTGGTGTTCAGCTGGCGGTGCCTTGGACCTTGCCCACCACTCACCTTAACTCCTGGAGAAGGGTCCCGTAAGTCGCTGTACTATACCTGAATGTCGCATTGACTTTTCCTCCCATAGGATAACATTGCAGCTTCCAGAAAGTGTACTGTCAACTTTTTGAACTAAAAAGAATTCATATTTAAAAACGTACTTACTTGAACGATTTTCTTCTGATGGCTAACCATATATAAAGATACTTGCTATTTATATACATTGGTGTGGATCTCCTTCTTGAGTTGTGTGTGTCATTTATTGACCATTGTGTGTATTTGTAGATGTCTTGCACACCTCTCAGTTAAGCTCAAGGCTGCTTGGCCACACTGCCCCCTAATAGAGCACTTTGGGATTGCTACAGCAAGCGACTCTCTACTTATACTGGAACCCCTGGAATCTTTACCCGATATATCAGTTTATTGATATACCATATAAAGAGCCAGCTTCCTACAGGGTCTGTGTTGCCTTCGCTGTGCTCTGGAAGTAATTGAGCGGAGCCACATAAGCGAAACCCTTGGATGCTAATGTCCCTGTCTTTCCGCGCCTTTGAACGCAGGTCCCAAACTCTGCTGTTTTTCGACAGTTGACAAGTTTATGAAACTGAATTCCAGTGTGCGAGGGAAGATGTCACCGCCCACAACCACAGGGTTCAAACCATGCCCTGAATGTCGTAAACAGATATCGGTGATGGACTTGCAGGAGATGTCCCGCTGATGTTTGGGCTCGGGCCATGACTGTTGTGTGAAGAATGTGTCCATGAAGCGAAGCTGTATGTCACTGAACATCGAAAGAAGCCATTGAAGTCCCACTTGAAGTTGAAGGCAGGTCCTCGTCGAGGACGTCTTGTAAGTTGAAGTTAGTCACCGCAGAAGCACAATAATGTGAAGTGGGACTCGAACCTATCATGCCGCGCTAACTAAAGAGCTTGCAGGGCATCAAGGTGCCACTCTATCTTGCTCCCGATCCCTGACTGAGGAGGTAATGCCGGGTCTGGTGGCTTAGTGGAATAATGCGTCCACTATAGGGACTTGCATTGGACCTCATGGTCACAGGTTCAAATCCCGGTGGGTCCACTAAGCCTTTCAGTCTTCTGACCTCAATAAAATGAGTACCATTGACTTGGGTAACAATAAACATCTGTTACTCAGCACCAAGATACCCTTCTGGGTGAGCATGCGCTTTACAAATACACGTTATTATCCCACTGCTGATCCCGATGCACCCCAGAGCTTGTCGAAGTTTTTAGGGAGGCCATGCTGTGTATGTTTTTGCCACATGTGAATGGGCAATGATCACCAGGTCAGGCACGAGGTATGCACAAAGGGTTTATTTATTGTCTCTTGGTTCAAAGGAATAACAACACTCTGTTCTCCCACGTCTTCCACTCAGAGGTAGGGCAGTTCACAGTAGTTCTTGATCCTCCAACCGAACAAAGGTTATCACACATGAAAAGAAAAAATAGAAGAAAAGAGGATTTAGGACAAATGGTCTGAGGTTTGCTCTCGCAAAAGGAGGGGGAGTGAGGGATGAGCACCAACACCCGGTATTACCACCACCTGTGTCGCGGTTTGCGGCTGCAGCTTACGCTGCGATACATGCCATGGATGCCCGCTATGGACTCAACCCTCCCCCTTCGTTGCTAATGGCGTCTCAGCGGCTGAGATGCCCTTGCTAAACCAACACCGAATACGTCTGCCGCCTTTGAAATGCGAATTTGGCTCTCCCTCCCAGGAGAGGAAGCCCCCCCTGTCCAGAGCCCCCTTTGGCACCTGGACAGACGGGAAAATTAGCTAGTCAGGTAGGCATGCCACCTCCAGGCTGGTACCACCCCTAAGGTGGGCTAAACTGAGATAGATACGACTTTTCAGAAGTACCCATCTTTGTGATGGCATACTTAGGAATTCTGGGATAGGGTTATGCCCACTTTCAACAGGATGTGGTCATATAGGGGGCGTAGTGACCCCAGGGACCAGTCGCCCATTGACTTCTCCCCTACACTTCCCTCACACCCCTAAATTGAGCATTTATGGGAGCCCCTGGCACCAGAGAAACAGATCCTGATGACCTGAAGAAAGAAAGACGTGAAGAGTCGCATCCTACAAAAAGACCCAGCAACTGACTTGGCGCCAACCCTGCCAGCTGCCTTCACCAGTTGCGCCAAAAGTTGACTTATCCTGCAGCTGCTGAGTCCCCAAAGCCTGGGAGACCTGACAGCCTTCACCCAGGAACCAAGACCTCCAGGGAAGTAGAAGACCTGCTTCCCTGCATCCCGCAGGCATCCAAAGACTCCTGTGAGGACTCTGTGACCGCCGAAACTGATGTCTGACGGCACCACTAATCCCGTTGCTCCAAGCCTGAGTTGAAGTGGGCCAACGGTGTCAACGTGGTCCCGATCCCTCCAGAGACTGAGTCCACTGTGGTTTCGCCCCCAGTGAACTCTCCAATATCAACTGCAGCCTCTGCACGCATGCCCCCTGTACCGCGACTGCTCCAGTAAGAAAAACCAGATGCCTATGGACACGTCTGCACCCTAAGGACACGTCTGCACCCTAAGGACACGTCTGCACCTGTTGCCCCTGGGCTGTGAAGAAGATCCAATGCGGTTTTGCGCCTCTGTACCCAGCCCCCATAGTGGTGCTGCTGGTGTTCAGCTGGCGGTGCCTTGGACCTTGCCCACCACTCACCTTAACTCCTGGAGAAGGGTCCCGTAAGTCGCCGTACTATACCTGAATGTCGCATTGACTTTTCCTCCCATAGGATAACATTGCAGCTTCCAGAAAGTGTACTGTCAACTTTTTGAACTAAAAAGAATTCATATTTAAAAACATACTTACTTGAACGATTTTCTTCTGATGGCTAACCATATATAAAGATACTTGCTATTTATATACATTGGTGTGGATCTCCTTCTTGAGTTGTGTGTGTCATTTATTGACCATTGTGTGTATTTGTAGATGTCTTGCACACCTCTCAGTTAAGCTCAATGCTGCTTGGCCACACTGCCCCCTAATAGAGCACTTTGGGATTGCTACAGCAAGCGACTCTCTACTTATACTGGAACCCCTGGAATCTTTACCCGATATATCAGTTTATTGATATACCATATAAAGAGCTAGCTTCCTACAGGGTCTGTGTTGCCTTCGCTGTGCTCTGGAAGTAACTGAGCGGAGCCACATAAGCGAAACCCTTGCATGCTAATGTCCCTGTCTTTCCGCGCCTTTGAACGCAGGTCCCAAACTCTGCTGTTTTTCGACAGTTGACAAGTTTATCAAACTGAATTCCAGTGTGCGAGGGAAGATGTCACCGCCCACAACCACAGGGTTCAAACCATGCCCTGAATGTCGTAAACAGATATCGGTGATGGACTTGCAGGAGATGTCCCGCTGATGTTTGGGCTCGGGCCATGACTGTTGTGTGAAGAATGTGTCCATGAAGCGAAGCTGTATGTCACTGAACATCGAAAGAAGCCATTGAAGTCCCACTTGAAGTTGAAGGCAGGTCCTCGTCGAGGACGTCTTGTAAGTTGAAGTTATAGTCCCATTATTGGCAACACACCCCACCCACACCACAACAGAGTATGCATGCATAAATAAATACACAACACAACTTTAGTTTGGGAAAATATTGCTGCAGGTTTATTCCATACAAAAGTATGCAAATATGGTGGGTTATCTTACGGGCGATCCAAGGGCAGGCAGCTGTACCACTCTATGCTGCCCTGCCCGCCTGATGAGCCAAGCACTGTGGAGAATCCAATCAGCGCTACCCTTATGGGGGTGATCCCTTACTGGATCACGTGACACATTGGTCCCTTATTACTCACGCCCCTTTCAGGGCGGAGCGTAGCAAGGCAAGCCCCCGGTTGTTCAGGCCCACAACCGCCCGAAGGACTAACGGGGCGCCGACGTAATTGTTCCAGGACCCTCCCATGAGGCTCCTGGGATTTGGCTCTGGCACCCCTATTGTGCCCACGCAGAGGTACCCTTCTGTACCCATCTGCTTCCAGATCGCCCTGTAACTCCGCCACAGCTCTGGAGGCGGCCACCGTCGCCTAAAGAGCCCCCCACCAAAACAGTTCCTTTCTCACTGCAACCTGCAATTTCCCGGGCCTCCATGTCCAGTAGGGACAGATCCAAGCCCACCTGTGCCAGGTGCACCCCAACTTTGTCAAAATAACCTTTGGTGTTCGCCCGGCATAGCTCATGCCTGATGAAGCCAAAGCCCCTTGCTCTGCAAACTTGCGCAAGGAGCGGTTTATCCTTCTCTGGGAATGTACCAGTGCCTCGCATTACCTGCAAGAATGTGATGGCCTCCCAGGATGGGGCTCTACTTTTAAACATCGCTATATTACCCTTCAAGCTGATGTGGCTCCCACCTCCTGCAACCTGTAGTTCCAGTCCTTCTAGCATTTCGTGCTCCCTAACACCTGTTTCGCCAATTTATGGAACAGCAGCACACTTGCTTAGCAGACCGCTTCCACAACCAGCCTAATATACTCTGGCTATGCGGACGGGGCATTTCATGCATCACTGAAGCAACCCGTAACCTGCCCCGGGAGCAGCGTGCACCTACTTTGTTGAAGTTGGCCAGACATCTGCCCAGACCTTTGCGATTAATAAACCCTGGCGAACAAGACTGTTCGCATAGCACACACCATTGCGGTCACAGCAACCATCTGGAGTGACAACTTACGCCACCTACCAGGCTTGCTTAACTAAAGCTCGATCACAGATACACACATACCTGCTAACCAGCTGTGACCCTTAATGCTCAACCCAGCTAAAGACCTAGTACTTTGCTTTTCCAGGGAATATTGGCCTCCACAGGATCAAGCCGCACATGAGCATATGGCCTTCACCTACTGGGCCGAGGCGCAGTGTGTGGTCTGGAATTGTCAGCAATGGTGCTCCAAACACATTTCACGCCGCTATTGGAGCCACGGCACACATTCTGGCCTAACCTACTGACACATGCCGCCTGGCTAACTTGCTGCTGCGAGATTTGCTCTTAGCACCACCCTCTTGCGGTTACCGCTGCACATAGTCTATAGGTCTTGCCCCCACTCGATTTATGCCGATACTTGCAATGTACCCTACTGCCCCTGTGTGGGCGGGAAAATACCTGTAACATTGCAAATCCCACTGCACTCACATTCTCTGGCAGTCCGGTGGGGGAGAGAGGTCCTTAGAATTGGTTCTGCTGCATAGCCTGGCCTCCTAGCCCGCAAGCACCCTCGTCTGACAGCAGTCTATCTGCTGTGTTGCCCGTGCAATGTCCGCACCCGGGCGCAAGACGTCCCGTTCTATACCTCTGCTATCAGGCTACCTTCAGTGAAGCTGGAGTGAACAGTTGTATGTTGTGCATCCAAACATAAGAACCTAGGTTTGCTTGGCAGGGATCAATTGTTGCATCTGCCACGTTCAAAATAGAGGCCACGTGCAGTTCATTTGCATTCCACACTGCAGAGTGTGCCTGGACGATTCTAGACACCCCCTGTGTGCCAACCCGCTTTGACCCAAGATGCAAAGCACTAGACCCGATACACCTGGTTACCCCCGGACTTAATTGCCCTCCACCTAGCTGCCGTCCATCTAGCACTGTGTGTGCCTGAACACCTGTGTCCCCATCTATGGGACGGCAGCCCACTTGTAAGGTAACCGCTCCCCACCCCGCCTGCCTACTTTGGCTATTCGGGTGAGGAGAATAGTGCGTCACATTTGCACCGTCCCTTTGCTTTCTAAATCATGACGCATGGGCATGGTCATAACTAGAAGTATGTGCCAATGAACAAGGGCCCTCCTGCCCTTGCCATGCATCCCTTATTCCTATGGAAATTTCGCCAGCTCAACTCCCTCTGGTGAAACCCCTAGGCATACCAGCTAAGAGAATCTGTCTGATTACATACAGTGCGCACTGTTTGCGATATGGTGCCTAACCTTTAAGGGTTGACTAAGTCCTACTATACCCTCATCCTCGAATATTGCCGAATAGGGAGGGGGGCATTACACTGCCCACCCCTGGGCAACCCCAGCGGAGGAAAATTACCTGCTCAGTTAAATTTCCTTTTGTTGATCACTGGACCTGCCAATTGTTCTTTTACATAGTAGCCTTTAGTGCTTGACACCTTGGTTCCCCATTTCTTGGGACGGCAGCACACTGTTGACTGACAGCGTCACCACCCAGCGAGGCAACTATTACTAACCAGGCGGGCATTTGCGCCTAACTGCAGGATCATATCACCTGCCCTTGGTTCTGGGGTGCGCTTATTTCGCCCCGTTGACCAGACGGATGCACAAACCCCTTTGATTGCTAAACCCTGGTGAACACCTTAATGGTATAAAGCTGGTTTGAAACAACATATGTCTTGCACCCACTATTGGAGACACCTCACCCTCTCGTGCAATTAAACTTACGCAGCGCACCCCGCTTGCCTCACTGCCGTCGGATCACAGATGCACAGTACCTACTGTCAATCTCCGACCCTGGCTGCTTTAGACCTGCCAAAGTGACGGAAACCAAGATTCTTGGGACGGCAGCACACTGTTGGCTGACAGCGTCACCACCCAGCGAGGCAACTATTACTAACCAGGCGGGCATTTGCGCCTAACTGCAGGATCATATCACCTGCCCTTGGTTCTGGGGTGCGCTTATTTCGCCCCGTTGACCAGACGGATGCACAAACCCCTTTGATTGCTAAACCCTGGTGAACACCTTAATGGTATAAAGCTGGTTTGAAACAACATATGTCTTGCACCCACTATTGGAGACACCTCACCCTCTCGTGCAATTAAACTTACGCAGCGCACCCCGCTTGCCTCACTGCCGTCGGATCACAGATGCACAGTACCTACTGTCAATCTCCGACCCTGGCTGCTTTAGACCTGCCAAAGTGACGGAAACCAAGATTCCCAGTTCCCTGTTAAGCTGAAGTAAACCTTCAGTGGGTCCGCTAAGAGATACCACAAACCGCATTGGTCAAGCAAACCTTAAATACGCAATTTTCACCTGGGCGTACCTCTAAATGAGACAGGCTCCACACAGCTGTGAGGCCAGGGACACACATATGTGTTAATCCCACTATTGGAGACAACTCACCCCTTCGTGGAGTGACAACTACACAGGTGCCTACGCAAGTCACCCACAGACAAGTTGGCCCTGACTACTTTGTGTTCTTGTGCCAGATTTTGACAGAGCCTTGCCTCCACTTGCTGCCCCTTGGGAAACAGCCAATGCCCGTGCTCTGGCCCTAACACGGCGATGCCCTCGTGTAGCATCGAACCCCTGGTCAACTAATAGTGCCACTCCAACTACTTAAACCTACACCTCGACCATGTGTGGAGTCTAGCTCTCCCCAAACTTCTGCTGGTGTAACCCCGGACACGCCTCCTGTTCAGCTTCAAGTTAGTAATTCATGGCACCGACAACCACAAAGGCCTGCCGCAGGGCTGTGTAAATGCGTCCCAGGGTGGCCTTAAACAATCGGCTTGGTGTGGATGGGTGCTCAAATTACCTGGCTTAAGTGCAATCCCTTTGACAATCCCTCCTGACAAGATGTGCCAATGCAGGTAGAAGCAAGAGTTATCCAGCCCGCCTTACTTCCTGTCCCAGTTATCTGAGTAATTAGTGAAAGATGCACATTTGAACTGGCAGCTGATACTGTTACTTGCGCCTGCAACTGCTCTGCTCAGAGCAGCCCGCTAGACAATGGCTTCCAGTGAAAGGCGGTGCCAACAAACCTCCAAGCACTTAAGGTGGTACCTCTGAGTAGGGCTCTAATCAAACAGATGTCCCTTGCATCGGATACCGCCTCTGGCTGTAAGCCGCTCAGTGCTACTGATGCCTTGGCGCTTCCTGACCCACCACCAGCTGACCCTGATAGAATCCGCTTGTGACTGGGACTCGACAGTGCGGTGAAAGCACGAGACATCCCAGCCTGACCTTGGCTCTTCACCAGGCTCCCACACAATATTTAACTAGCCTTCGTATCTTCCATACAAGAGAGACTTAGTACCATCTGCCCCTATTATCCTGTGCTACCAAACCTCATCATGACATCGCAGGGATTAATAACTCACTAGGTCACCCGTCCTACAGCTCAGTTTGCACAACCCCGTAGCTGCTGGTAGGAACTGTTCTTAGCAAAACACAGCACAGAGTAGATGTTAAATTTTACTTTCCCACCATTGGGCCGGTAACCAACAGCCAAAAAGACAGAACCTGGGCATGAGATCCCAATTTCCTAGAGTAAAACAACTATCCTGCACCCTTAACAAATGTGCCACATGCCCCATGCCCTATCCACCTGTTGCTATGTAGATGTCGTCCAATACAATGATATAGGCAACATGTCAACCAATTCTCTCCTTTGTGGTCAACAAAATCCCATATGCCGGGATTTCTCCACTAGTACCTATGATGCTGCACCTGGATTTGTAAGGCGCACGTGAGGTTCGGCGATCGTGCCATTGCTATTCGCCATGTTTCCAACTTCTCTATAGCATCCGCTTAGTGGGAGCACTACTAGGACTCGTGGGACGGAATAGCGGTCTAAAGCATCGGTGCCAATTAAGTGCACTGTCAGTAAACTTCCTCACAGTGGGCATGAAAGAACTGAGCTGTGTCAATTAAAGGCTGTTCCAAACAGGAGACCCCAGTAATTTGGCCCTGAGCAGCTGGGAGTACTACAGCATGTGCTGTTGATTACAAGTAAATGCACTCCTGACCTCAAACCTTCAGGATGCTGTGTTTATAACGCGTCAGAGCCCCCCACGCGTGCTGAAGAAGGCTGTGCCTTGCCTGGTATTTAGCAACTATGTCCTTGCATCCCTATATTTACTACAAAAGGAGCACTTCACCTACAACAAGCCCACCTATTGGCTTAGTCAATGCTTATTAGTTGCATAAGATAAATAAGCCACAATTATAGCTTTGTTGCGTGGCCAACCGAGAGCTAGCCGCCCCCATCCATAGCTGTCAAGGTTTCAAATTGCTATGTGTGACATTTTCATCATTTCATTGCACTATGAGTGACATTTAATAGACTATGAATGACACTTTCTTGCGAGCAAATCGAACAACGAAGAAGGGGAGACATACCGGTGTCAGTAATTACGCCCATATGACCAACAAGAAACTAAGAAGACCAAGGATTAAGGCTGCTTATGCGAGACATTCCCGAGCTTGGAGTGTGCATATTTTGACATTAACATATAAGTGATACTTCGGGAGGCAAAGTGCCTGGTATGGTATGAGACTGACGTAGCTCAGATGGAGCAGAGTATCACAAATATACACAGTCCGTCTAAACAGCCTGGCACCGCTACGTACAGGAGATGGGCACATGCAAACTAAAAGCCTTGCGCGATGTACACACCTTGCGCTGAGGGGGGAAACCGGCTCGTGCCGGCTTCGCCTCATACTGAGCATGCCACTCACTGACCCATGGTGCCTTCAGCGAGCTGCAGCCCAAAGGCCCCCAAGCAGCAGCTGCACCTAGAGAGAGCACTGCCCTCCCCACCCGGGGACGGGTAGCCCGGATCTGCCCCTCTCGTGCGCAGGACACCAACCAGGCGAACAGCCCCAATATGGCTTCAGTGTAGTAGTATACTGAAAATGCAATGATTCTGGACAGGTGGGACTGTGGCCGGTGCCGACCCAGAAAGTGGTGGCCATTTTGAAACCGGAATGGCAGAGCACCATCCCTGCGTTGGAGACAGAAAAGACCCATGTTGGCATCCGCCCCACACTGGGCTTCTAAAATTGCCTGCTTTCCTCGTCCCAAGCAAATTGAGTATTAACGCCCCTACGCAAGTCAGACTGCTCTGCTCGTGCCTATGCGACCCATGGTGCTCGACAGCAATACCAGTGGAAACCCTGCTCTCTGCTTCAACCCTTGTGAATAAATTTTGTGATAAATTATTATTCAGCTTTCTCCTAAGATATAGCATATCCCAGGAGGGCCGCTAGGTCACCCGGAGGCCTTGTTACCCGCGCCGGGTTAAATCTAATCAGAGCATTCCGGCGATTAGATGCATCATATTAGTTCCCTTGGCCAAACTGTGCTCTGGCACACCGCATCAATTTGCCGCGCAGCCCAAGGCTGGCTAATCCAGGCTCATATGACCGGGACTCAGTGTGATGTCCCTGTGATATAGTTGTGATACAAACTAGGGTTAGAGGCCCAAGTTTCATCCCCCACTGGCACCGCCCACGCCACCAGACTGCTGCCGGTGATAGGGGTCCTGCTAGTGCCTCACTGCTAGACATCAAAGACTGGAAAAGCATGTGTCATTAGTCCTCGCGCTACGAATGATGCATTCTCATCACAAATGGTGCCTGTGTCGCAAACCAGGACAACCCTGTGTATCTTTTACTCCAGCCTCTAAAACACTTGAGCGAAACGAGAGCGGAGCCCCAACATATAAGGGCAACCCTAAAACGTGAAAACTGGCTCTCTTCCACCCAACCCCAACCCACTCCTGGGAAGGGGAGGCTTCACCTCTCGGAGTGAGCAAGGATGAAGGATCCATCCAACGACTCACATGCGCTCCAGCTGTGTCAGGAGCCCTGTCTCGCTGCCACCTGCACGGTGTCACAAATGGTGCCCATTCTCACACTTACTGTCTGGCCAAGCGACTCGAACAGCAAGTCCCGCTTCACGCTGACAGTCGGCATGGCTGTAACAGACACGGAACCACACACCGGCTCCTTGCTCAGTGCCGACAGGAAAGGGAGAAATAAGCAATGCGCCACCCAGGCACACGGGCCAGGCCCCGCAGTTGAAAAAGGCTGTAGCTGACCATGCAGCGCCTGGATCTGCCGGCAAACGCATGGGTTAAGGGATAAAGGCGGGGCCTCCCGACCCACTGGGACCTGCGATGCAGAGGCCTGTCCCCTATGCTGCGCCGGCAGACTCGAAGGGAGGCGGACAAGGGAGGCTCGCGACCTCGTGAACACTCAGGCATGCGCCTGGGCCCGGATTCGCCAGCAGCCGGTGTTAGAGATGAAACCCCAGGTGTCCCCCACGCTGGGCCCTGCATGGCTGGGGGAAGTAAGTGAATCCTAACCCGTAGCAATAATGCTGCCACAAGTTACCCCCTACAACTTTTACTGTGCATGTCAGTTCTGGGGCTGATGTGGGATGACACTCCGTGTTGTCTGGGGTGCACCTATCATGAGGTACAAAGAGTTAGTAGCTCCACCACCAACTGCACCCTCTCCACCACTGACTGACACCCCTCAAGATATCAGTCTACTGCCCAGGGAAGTTTGAACATTAGCCCCCTGTAGTGAACACATCACTACGGACGGACTGCCACGGACGCATGGTAGTGCTCAAGAGACCCGCCCTGAACAACATATCCCCAGTGCATCACAGTCTGGGCCGCGGCATGCAGCTACCCCTGATATGCCAAGTCTCCCTCATCTACAATCCCCTTCCAACAAGCGAAATTCACCCACAAGCACCAGCCCCAATACACCAGATTCACCTTCCAGGCCCCCAGTGTCCGCCCCGCACATGAACATGCCGGTGCGGGCCACAAGCATAGGGACATGAGCACACCGCCGATACGTGCACCAACTCGACTGCTATTCAAACGGCAAAACAACCCGGTTTCACCAAACAAAACACGGCGTGTGTCTGCCTCTCCGACTCCCCTCTCGCTGTGCCAACGAGACCGCATTGGGTGCCCTCAAAACCAAGAAAGCAAATGTGGAAGTCCAAGACCCGCGCCCAGGCAGTGCTCCGCGAAGTGCCTGGAAAGACACGAATGCCCGGCTTTACAGTCCATCCCCATATGGGCGAAGGAGCAGCCCCCACAGTTGAAATCAGTAGGCAATACTGCTTACTGCGATTTGCAGAGGAATTTGGTGTGCTAAAAATATAGCCCATGCCTAATCGAGCGCTCGAGAGAGTATGTGCAAACAATTTAGCAAGAGTTCCAGGTAAAGAAATTAATTACCAATGAATAATACAACTTCCAGTATAAGAGGGGCACTGAATTCCGGGAGCTTAACATTCCCAAAAAGTGAAACAGAACA
The DNA here is from genome assembly GCA_963921515.1 of Calotriton arnoldi. Taxonomy (NCBI): domain Eukaryota; kingdom Metazoa; phylum Chordata; class Amphibia; order Caudata; family Salamandridae; genus Calotriton; species Calotriton arnoldi. Next base: position 1,590,863 of record CAWUFW010001930.1, read on the forward strand.
AATGTATCTATCGTAAAATCCACAGGAGGGGGCTGGCGGACAATGAATTAAGCCTCGTGGCTCCAGACCCGAGCCTGCTCATGGTGACATACAGTGATCGAGCAATACTCGGAGTAAATAAGCCTACAAGAGTAAGATAGACTAACATGTAAGCGGCCTGTGATGAGGCATGAGTGACCTCCACTAGGTCTGAAAAGGGGGAGTAACACACCCGCGGTTCTCCCCCTAGAGGTCAGGCCCGCCGAGCTGCCCCATGCAGTATCTGTCGGGTGGTGGCAGAAAGCAAACGTTTGAAGGTGCCCGACGTGTTCTACCACGGGTGCGGCATGCGCCTACTGTTAAATGCAGCACAACGACTCACCACAAGCTCCCGGGCCCGACCAAAGGCATGACAAACAGCGTGTGGCGCGGGACCTGAGGACATCGTGACATTCTACAGCCCCCTAAAGATCAAATTACATAAACCGTAGCAGGACATGATCAGAGGCACCCCTAGATCTTACCTTCTCAGCGCCGCGAAACGGAGGGGGCCAGACAGTACCGGGGGAGCTCCTCACTTCCCCCCGCCCCACCTTTAAGGCATCACAAGTCCAGCCATGGCTGGGCAGCGCCTACCCGAACAGGCTGGGGGGGCAGCCGACTCACCCTCACCTCCCTCAGGCGCGTGAATCTCAGCGCAAGACGAATGCCAGGACCCCCGTGCTCGAGCCCATGACAAAGCCGCGCACCCGGTCACAGGCACTGAGACCCATACGGGCCCCAGGCGGACTGAAACCAGCAGTCCGGGGGCCAGTCAGTGACGGGGCGACTCACCTCGCGATGAAACAAACGACGGAGTATCCCGACCAACGACCCTCACGACGGCGTGTCCGGTGCAAAGAGGACGCCAAGATGGCCAGGGGAGGCATAAATACCTCCTCTGCGACCCGGAAGTGACGCGTCTGGAAGGGGGCTCCTCCTCGAGCCCCGCGTTCTTAGTGGGGGTGGGGAAGTGCCCAAATGGCACTAAAGGGGCCGCCCGTTTAGGGGGCCCCCTGCGGGGGCCGCGGGCAGCCGCAGAGTCACTGCAGAAGCACAATAATGTGAAGTGGGACTCGAACCTATCATGCCGCGCTAACTAAAGAGCTTGCAGGGCATCAAGGTGCCACTCTATCTTGCTCCCGATCCCTGACTGAGGAGGTAATGCCGGGTCTGGTGGCTTAGTGGAATAATGCGTCCACTATAGGGACTTGCATTGGACCTCATGGTCACAGGTTCAAATCCCGGTGGGTCCACTAAGCCTTTCAGTCTTCTGAGCTCAATAAAATGAGTACCATTGACTTGGGTAACAATAAACATCTGTTACTCAGCACCAAGATACCCTTCTGGGTGAGCATGCGCTTTACAAATACACGTTATTATCCCACTGCTGATCCCGATGCACCCCAGAGCTTGTCGAAGTTTTTAGGGAGGCCATGCTGTGTATGTTTTTTGCCACATGTGAATGGGCAATGATCACCAGGTCAGGCACGAGGTATGCACAAAGGGTTTATTTATTGTCTCTTGGTTCAAAGGAATAACAACACTCTGTTCTCCCACGTCTTCCACTCAGAGGTAGGGCAGTTCACAGTAGTTCTTGATCCTCCAACCGAACAAAGGTTATCACACATGAAAAGAAAAAATAGAAGAAAAGAGGATTTAGGACAAATGGTCTGAGGTTTGCTCTCGCAAAAGGAGGGGGAGTGAGGGATGAGCACCAACACCCGGTATTACCACCACCTGTGTCGCGGTTTGCGGCTGCAGCTTACGCTGCGATACATGCCATGGATGCCCGCTATGGACTCAACCCTCCCCCTTCGTTGCTAATGGCGTCTCAGCGGCTGAGATGCCCTTGCTAAACCAACACCGGATACGTCCCCGTACCTCTGGGAGCCATGCTCCTCCAGGAGCACGGCTGGCGTTCGCGTGATGCCGGATAGGGTCCGGCTCCCTGCGGTTATAGATTCCCCAGCTCTGTAGTCTTCGGGCCGGAGACGGCGTCCTCTGTCTGATTCTTTGGATTCGGAGGTCCTCCACTGCTGTGTCTCTGTCCTGGTTTCCTCGTCCCACGATGTCTCCAGGTTTCTCTCCCTCCTCTCTGTTTCTACCGGGTTTCCGGATATGAAGGCCTCCCTCTCGACCTCGAAGGCTCCTATTGGTTCATGTGACGGTGTCAGATGGGTCGGCCTCGGTTCCAGGAAGTGAAGCTGTTTAAAGGGACCGGCACCTTCCTCTGCATACCGATCAAAGGGAGACTGTGAACAAAATTTAGGAGAGACATAAGGGGGGAATACATCTTCGTTCTCCTCTTCCTCCCGGTCCTAGTCAGGCAAGTTGTGACACATCCCCCCCTAGACAGTTCACGGTCGGGGAACTGAGCAACACGGGACAGGTAGTCCGCATTTCCATTGTCGATACCCCTTCGATGCCAGACCTCAAAGGAAAAGGGTTGAAGGGACAGGAACCACCTCAGGACACAGGGATTGTTCCCTTTATTGCGGCTTAGCCACTGAAGGGGCGCGTGGTCAGTGTACAACACAAAAGGGGAGCCCTCCAGGTAATAACGCAGTTTGTCTATAGCCCATTTGACTGCTAAACATTTTTTTTCGATGATGGGGTATTTCCGTTCCCGGGGAAATAGTTTCTTGCTGATGAACACCACCGGGAGTTCCAGGCCACCATCAGACAGCTGAGACAACACTGCCCCTATGCCTGAGTCAGAGGCGTCTGTCTGGAGGATATACGGTTTCGTGAAATCTGGAGATGTCAAGACAGGACCTGAGGTGATGGCTTGTTTTAGCTCCTGGAATGCTTGGCGGGCTTGGGGAGGGGGAGAAAGGAGGTCTTTGGTTCTCACATCTTTCTTTAAGAGGTCTGTCAGGAGGGATACTATCTCGGAGTACTGTGGGATGAGCCTACAATAGTATCCCAACAAACCTAAGAAAGCCCTGACTTCTCTTTTGGTTGTGGGGAATGGAGTGTTAACGATGGCTTTTACCTTTTCTTGCTGTGGTTCGATAAACCCGTTCCCCAGGAGGTATCCCAAGTATCGGACTTTTTGGTACTCTGCCCTGGACTTTTTGGAGTTCACGTGGAGTCCTGCTTCCTTGAGGGCCTGAAATACCTTCTGACAATGTACTAGATGTTGTTCCCAGTTATGACTATATATCACAATGTCATCTAGGTATGCGGAGTAGTAGGCTTGGTGATCACGTAGGACCATGTTCATAAGCCTCTGAAATGTGGCCGGGGCCCCATCTAGGTCAAAAGGGAGGACAGTGAACTCGGATAGCCCTGAGGTGGTAGAGAAAGCCGTTTTCTCTTGGTCTTGTGGGGATAAGGGAACCTGCCAATACCCTTTTGTGAGGTTGAGCGTGGTGATATACTGGGCATCGCCTAGCTTTTCTATCAGTTCATCGATACGAGGGAGGGGATAGGAATCGAATTTTGTGATGGCGTTTACGGCCCTAAAATCAATGCAAAACCTCACGGACTCATCGGGTTTGGGTACCAGGACCAATGGCGAAGACCAATCACTCTGGGAGGGTCGAATGACTCCCATCGTGAGCATATTCTCTATTTCCTCTTCTATGTCCTTCCGGCGGGCTGCTGGGATGCGGTAAGGACGTTGTCTCACCACCTTCCCGGGTATGGAAGGGATGGAGTGTTCTACCATGGAGGTCCGACCGGGAGTGTCTGTAAATAGAGGCGAAAAAGGGGTCAGTAGCTTTCGTAGAGAGCTCTTTTGTGTTTCAGAAAGGTCTTCATTAATGTTTAGCTGGTTCAGTGTGGAGACGGTTTCTTTTTGTTCCGGGGTAACCAAGAAACTGTTTTTAGGGGGGGTTCCTAACCATTTCTTCAGGAGGTTGATGTGGAATATTTGTGTCTTGTTCTTAATGAGTCGTAGGCGATAAGTAATCAGCCCGATTTTGTCGACTATTTCATAAGGGCCTTTCCATTCTGCTCGGTTTTTGGGTAGGGAGGACGGTAAAAGGACGAACACCCAGTCATGTATGTTGAGATGACGCCATTTCTTTCCTTTGTCGTAAAAGACCTGTTGACGTCTCTGTGCCTTTTCAAGGTTGGCATGGGCAAATTCACGTAGCTTCTGTATGCGGGACCTCAGGCCTTGGGTATACTCAAAAAGGGTCCTACTCTCGTCTGGTTTCTCCTGTTCCCAAGCTTCCTTGGTCATTTCCAGGAGGGTACGGGGTTGTCTCCCATACAGGTGCTCAAAGGGGGAACACCCCAGGCTACACTGCTTTTGGGCTAAGGGAAGAAGCGCATCCCAGTCCTTTCCTTCTGCCGTCATCATCTTTTTAAGAGTTAGTTTAATAGTAGCATTATACCGTTCGCACAATCCATCCGTCTGAGGATGATAGACTGAGGTCTTAATCTGGGATATGTTCAATGATTTACATACTTGACCCATCAGATGGGAAACGAACGGCGTGCCTTGGTCTGTGAGGATTTCCAGAGGAAATCCTACACGAGAAAAAGCTCGAAGTTTGTCGCAGATGTTGGTGGTGATTGGGCCTCTTAGCGGAAAGGCTTCCAGATACCTGGTGGCGTAGTCAATTAAGACTAGGGCATATTGGTTCCCCTTTCTGGATTTCGGTAGGGGTCCGATAAGATCCATCCCTACCCTCTCAAATGGCTTCCCGATAATAGGAAGGGGTTGTAGTGGGACTGCAGGTGGTCAATATGGGTTCTTTTTCTGACATACTTCGCATTCTTGGCAATACTTAGTGATATGCGCATGTATGCCAGGCCAATAGAAGTGCTCCAGAATATTCTGACTGTTTTTTTGGGCTCCGGTATGTCCGGCTAGTAGATGGCTGTGGGCAAAGAACAGTACCTGCTCTCGAAACCCCTGAGGAATTAGTAATTGTTTAGGAGCTGAGGGGTTCCCTTGTCTATATAGAGGGTCCTTCTCTACAACAAAGGAAGGATAAGAGGTAGTGGGAGAAGAGGGGGGGTAGCTTGTTGCCATGCTATTTGAAGGGTTGGATCATTTTTCTGGGCATGTCTGACATTTGTGTCACTAAGCCATGGAGCGTGGGTAAGAAGGACGGGAGGGTCGCCTTGGGAACATGTCATCTACCCCCTGAGGAGTCTCATAAACTCAGGGTTGTCTATCCCAAATATCAGCTTCTCTGGGAGATTAGGTAGCACCCCTACTCTTGCACTTACAGTTTTCCCTTCTGGTAACCGTACCAGCACCTGGGCTACCGGGTATGACTTGACATCCCCGTGTACACACCTTATGGGTACAAGTTGGTGCTTGAGGAGGTTTTCTGGGGTTACTAGGGCGCTTTGGATAACGGATTGTCGACAGCCTGAGTCTAGCAATGCCTTTACATACACCCCATTTATCACCAGACTTACATAGAAACACGAACCCAGTTCTTCGGTATATATGACATGTCTGGGAAGATAGCTGACGTCCATGGGTTCGTTGTTGGTTTTCTTATGTGGACAGAAACGAGCTATGTGTCCCCAGTTCCCGCAGTCAAAGCATTGAGGGCCCTTTGACAGCATAGGTTCAGGCCTAGGGCTGCGGAATTTTGGTGGCTTACTGTATTTCTTTTCTGGTTTTCCCACATTAGGACGCATGTTTTTATCCGTCTCCCAAGAAGGCCTTCTTGGTTGGGCTCTGGAGTAAGTAGTGGCCATCTCTACTGCTTGTTCTACTGTGAGTTCCATGTGTTGTCTAAGCAATCGCTGCGTTGGGAAGGGGAGGGCCTCCATAAACTACTCTAAGTATATCAGGAGCATTATCTCCTCTCTTGAATTGTCCGGGGTTTCAGCCATTTATCGGCTGCGGCTTTTAATTTGAAAAACAACGTTTTCGGATTGTCTCCGGGTGTTCCTTTCTCTTTCCTGAATCGTACTCTGTAAGCTTCCGAGTCCATACCCAAGTGATCCAATATGATTTCCTTGACCTCACTGTAGGGCGTGTTTCCTGACAGGTTGACCACTTGGTACGCTGCCTGGGCCTCGCCGCTCAACAAAGGGGCCAAAAAGAAAGGCCACTTCTGTTCGGGCCATCCTGAAGCTTTGGCTGCTCTCTCGAAGTTCAGGAGCAAGGCATCCGGGACGTCTCCTGGGTTGTACTTCTGTAATGCTATAGTGGGGAAACCGGGCTGGGTTCCTTGTCGCACAGGTACTTGTGCTGAGATCCGGTCCTGATCCTCGGTTACTCTGTGGAGGCTTTCCAATTGCTGGGGGACAGTATCCCTGAACAATTCTCTGTCCGCTTGGGCCGAGGTCATTTGCCTCTCCACTGCCCATTCTAGCTTCTCCTGGCCCCGGATGAGTTGTTGGATTAAGGTCTCCATATTCGCAGTCCTATGGAGTGGTTGCCTGCATTCTCCACCATATGTGAATGGGCAATGATCACCAGGTCAGGCATGAGGTATGCACAAAGGGTTTATTTATTGTCTCTTGGTTCAAAGGAATAACAACACTCTGTTCCCCCACGTCTTCCACTCAGAGGTAGGGCAGTTGACCGTAGTTCTTGATCCTCCAACCGAACAAAGGTTATCACACATGAAAAGAAAAAATAGAAGAAAAGAGGATTTAGGACAAATGGTCCTAGGTTTGCTCTCGCAAAAGGAGGGGGAGTGAGGGATGAGCACCAACACCCGGTATTACCACCACCTGTGTCACGGTTTGCAGCTGCGGCTTATGCTGCGATACATGCCATGGATGCCCGCTACGGACTCAACCCTCCCCCTTCGTTGCTAATGGCGTCTCAGCGGCTGAGATGCCCTTGCTAAACCAACCCCGGATACGTCCCCGTACATCTGGGAGCCACGCTCCTCCAGAAGCACAGCTGGCATTCGCGTGATGCCGGATAGGGTCCGGCTCCCTGCGGTTATGGATTCCCCAGCTCTGTAGTCTTTGGGCCGGAGACGGCGTCCTCTGCGCGTCGTCAGCGGGACTTCCTCTGTCTGATTCCTTGGATTCGGAGGTCCTCCACTGCTGTGTCTCCGTCCTGGTTTCCTCGTCCCGCGATGTCTCCAGGTTTCTCTCCCTCCTCTCTGTTTCCACCGGGTTTCCGGATATGAAGGCCTCCCTCTTGACCTAAAAGGATCCTATTGGTTCATGTGACGGTGTCACATGGGTTGGCCTTGGTTCCAGGAAGTGAAGCTGTTTAAAGGGACCAGCACCTTCCTCAGCGTACCGATCAAAGGGAGACTGAACAAAATATAGGAGAGACATAAGGGGGAGTACATCTTCGTTCTCCTCTTCCTCCCGGTCCTGGTCAGGCAAGTTGTGACACCACACTTCTGGCTTTTTCTGCCCTCAAGGTTCTGCAGGTACCTTCAGTCGAGTTACCACCAGCGGATCTAGACTCTGCACCGCCTGAGCCTTTGCAACCAGTCTCTGCGTCTGCGCCGACTCCGGTGCTGACTTCCATTCCGGCTCCAAGACCTGCGCTGGTCCCTTCTTTATCAGTGCTGGTCCTGATGGCGCTGAAGGTGGATCCTCTGCTGACTCCAGTGTCCAAATTTGTCTCGTCCTCCACAGAGTTCCTGCTCTAACTTCATTACAGTACACTTGGTTCCAGTACATTCTGATTCAGACAGAACACTTCTTCTACTACAGATCTGTCCTCTGTTGCTCCAACAGCTTTTTGGTTCAGACTCTGATCAGAGTTTGCCATCACTTGGATATGATAATGGGGATGATTTACCCCACATTATGATGATAGTTGTAGGAAAGTGCCCTTTCTGCATGGTTGCCTCTAACTTTTTTGTAAGATACCTGATGCAGTTTGATTGAGTGTGCCCTGGGTCCCTGCCAATCAGATTCCAAGGGCCTGTGTTCTTTCCCCTAAACAGTACCATTGTTTCCACAATTGGCACAACTCTGACCTACATATAAGTCCCTTGTAAGGGACTTATATGTAGCAAGGGAAAGGCCTCTGGGGACTGCTGCATGCATAATGCCACCCTCAGAGACCTCTCACCACAAACATGCACCACTGCCATTGCAGCCTGCGTGTTTTGGTGCAGCTAAAAATGAAGTCGACATGGCACTCATCCCTGGATGCCATGCCTGCCCAGCACTGCATGAGGCCTAGGTAAGTCACCCTTAAGGCACTGTCTCATTTGAGAGCCTATCTGCAGGAGCAGGCAGGTCCCTATAACATCTAAAGACATTCTTAGATATTATAACTGCCCAGTAAAGCCATCCTGAGTATGTGGTCTGGAAGCTGGTCATTAGGGGTTTCCAAGCACCATAATGGCTTTAATGAATCCTGGGATGTTTGGCATCCAAGAGCTCAGAATAATAAACCTGCACTGATTCCAGTGTCAGATTTATTATTCCCTGCACTTGGGGGGTCCCTTTTAGAGGTGACCCCTGAACCAAACCTGCCTCTGGTGGGTTCCCTGATTGGTACACACCAGCCTGCCACCACAAGACACGTTTCTGGACCCCTGGGGTGGGAGCCTTTGCTCCCTGGGCCCAGAAACAAAGCCTTTCCTGGGTGGAGGTGTTCACACCTTCCCCAGGTCAAGAAGAGTCACCTGTGGCAGGGAAGCTTCAAAGGCCTTGCCGCCTTTGCAACTCGCCCCCCGGCCTCTCCTGCTGTCAGGAGCAGGCCCTCTTCCTGCCTCACCCCCTTTTCAGCGGGAAGATAGGCGGGTAAAAGTAGACCAGCCCAGAAAGGTGTGCCCACCTCTGCCAACCCCACCGCTCCGGTGGGGGAGGAGAGGTGAAGCCCACTCTTCAGTGCCCACCTCTGCAGAAGAAGAGGATGATAACTGCTTTGGCCCCAGCCCTACTGGGCTGTTTCCTGCTTCAGAATTCCTGCAAGCTGAAACGGGCATATCCAGCAGCCTCCAAGAACCCCGGGGACCTGTCTTGCCTTCCCAAAAGACTCTGATCTCCAGTGGACACCGGAATTGTCCATCAGCAACCTAAGCCAGGACTCCAGATCCAGCTGGTACCGCGAGTCCTCACCACTCTGCACCCGACGCCCACGGCCTGAGTCTGAGTGGCTCAACACCCCAGCGAGGTCCCCCTGACCCCCAAACGAGGTACCCCATTGGCTAACATTGGCGCCCTGCACTCCGCACCCGGCTGCCCTAGTGCCGCTGGTGGTGCCCCTTGAGTGCCAACCTGAACCTTGGTTCTACCCCGCAAAACTCAGTTACCAAAACCGTTTACTTGCCTGCAAACCTAAAGCTCTGTTTTTCTCCATAGGATTGTATGGTGGGGTTTTCTTTGAAACATCGTGTTGAACTTGCCCTGTATTGCAACAAAAGTAACTTGGTGTCCTTAACAGAGTTAACCTGCTTACTGATGTCCTGTGATGCTTAGACTGTGTTATTAGTTTGTTTCACTCCAAACTAGAAAAGTAACTACAAAGTAATCTAAAGTAATTATAAGTACTCTGAAGTGTCTACAACCCAAATCTTCTACTGCAAAGTGATTTGTATGCTTCTACAAAACCAGTACACACTGTATCTTGAAGAAATATCCTTGTATTGAAAATATCACTTACCTGCTACTGAGAAAATCTTGGTTCTAGTAATAAAAATAACAAAGTAACAACTTTTTATACAAACCATTGGTCTGGATTCAGTCTTTGAGTGTGTGACATCATTTCCTGCCTGAGTGTGTACAACAAATGCTTAACACTACCCCTGATAAGCCTAACTGCTCAACCACACTACCACAAAAGAGAGTAAGGTATTATCAACTTTAGCCTCTGCTATATCTCTGGGGATCAACTGGACTGTGAACACTATACCTTACTTTGGTGTAGTATATATACAGAGCCAGCTTCCTACAATAGTCTGTATGGATGTAACATTTCCCCTCGTGCAGTGTTTACTTTTCCTCTTGGTTTGCCAAAGGATGAGTGCTTCCTTTGTTGTAGTTATCAGAAGTGCTGCTGAGGTCTTCACTTTACAACTTCCTTCTGTTGAGGTTAATTCCAATGTGCTTACAATTCTTATGAGCCCTTACTGCTGTTCAATCCAGTCCTAACCAGCACTCTTTTGGGTCCTTGGTCTAAATCTTGCTCTTGCCCACCAGTGACCACAGATGGCCAGGAACCATACGTTAGTGCCTGGCAACCTTGATTTTCATAGCAGCATCCTACACCTGAGGGTCAGGTGGTACACGCTTCCACCAGCAAATCCTTTTTAGAAACTGATGTTCTCTTCAGCCAGCCTTGCTTTGAGGGTGGTCAATGCCAGTTGTCAACTAGGACATGGCCAGTGAGATATTGCCGGCAGTCCCGGAAGAGTTTGGGGCCTCTGGCTCAAACCCTCCAGGATGCGGCCAGATCTATAATTCAGGTTGGCCTTGACACTACGCACTTTTTGAGGTGAGCAGTCTGCACTAGTGTGGTGCTCCAACGCCACACATAGGTGACCTCCACAGGCATTGCTGTAGATATGCTGCAGGCATGCCTCATGGATATGACTTTTGATGATTCCTACTTTTTGGGAAAAAAAGCTGATTCTGCCCGGGAGTGCTTCAAGGCAATCTGGGCCATGGCACACTCTTTAGGTCTTTCAACTCTTGCCAGACAGTTTTCTGGTTAGTTCCGATCCTTCAGGAGCTATTCCAGAGGCTTGATGTATACACAGTGCCGAGCCCCCAAACCAGCATTGCAGTCACCTCAGCCCTTTCGTGGCTAGAGAGGTAGACCAGGTAGACAACGTGTAGGGAACCAAGGGCATACAGCGTCCGGATCTTTCCCTGCTTGAGAACCATCCGATAGGATCTTTAAACGCCAGAGTGGATGAGCTCAGTCGATGACGCACATCAGGTCACCTGGAGATGGCGCAGGACCTTCCAACATGGGCAGAATTCTGCCTGGATCTATTTACAACTATCAAGAACTCTGATAAATAAGTTTAACTTCAGATTCCTCACCTTGTGAATGTTCCCCAGGAATCCGAATGGCTCTCAAAACGTTAAAGCAGTACTCCAGAAGGCTAGTAGGTGGAGTTGTGGCTACGGGCCTTACATCCTTCTGTCCTGGAAGTGGTGAGCAGAGCCATATACAAGCATCACCCAAGCGCGTTGACGTTTGTTCCTTTCATTCCCTCAGACATAGTTCCAGAGCTTGATCTTTAGACTTTTTTTTTAAATTAAAACGAAGCATTTTTTTACATTTTTACACCATGTGCAAGTCAAATGGCCACCCCCTAAAGCAGGGTTCACGCTGTGTAGGGACTGTTGCAAATGGATGTCTGCGATGGACCCCAATGAAGTATGATAATGGTCCCTGTGGATGGAGCACGATTCCAGGGCCTGCGACGACTGCACTCAGATAAATCCAAAGACTGTATGTTGCCAAACATTGGAAGACTTCATCCAGTGACCAGTCGAGAGGAAGGTCCCGTTCCCACTTCCAAAGTTGTTCCCGCAGCAGATTGTCCCTGTTGATGTCTTTGGGTAAATCCAAAAAGAAGCATAAGAAACCAAAGCGGGAATTGGCCCCTTCCCACCACTCTCAAACTCCAGCGCCTTGAGACCTTCACGGGTGAGTAGCGCGCTTACAATTCCCTGATTGATTTATTGATTGATAGAGAAGGCGCAGGGGGTCATTGAGCCTCCCAGTTTTGCTCCCGATCTTCATAAAAGCCTATTTAAAGTCTAGTCCAGGTGCAACCTGAATTTCCAGACCTGTTGGCAACATTGCAGCAAGAGAAGGCCTTTAGGGAGGCCATGATGCACATTTTGGGCACTTTACTGTTCCCTCTGGCACACCGCCAGGCCCCGTGCAGAATCTGTAGTTGCCTCCAGATGGGCATCCATCAGCTACTCTGTTCTCTGTGCTGTCTATGCCCCTTGAATCCGAATCTGGTTCCACAGTGACTCCAGTGCAGACTTCATTTCTGGCACCACCCACTACGATGGTTCTCTTTGCATTGATGCCAGAGCAGTGTTTACGGTCCATTGTGCTTTCTCTCTCCGAGCAGAATCCACTACGACCACTACTGAGACCGCACCTGGCTCCTACCATAGCACAGCCAGCGGGCAATGCCTCTGATTGATGCTTTTCCCTTCCCAAGCAGTAGGGCGCAGATTTTGCACAATCTTTTCGGCTTTGATTCAGACAATGACAATTTTGAGAGGAATGATTTTGTCCTCAATATGCTGAAGACCGTTGGTTTGAAGATCACCAAGATGCCAGTGGCCTAGATACTGGCCTTGTTTGCCTCCTGTCCTTGCCACTGAGCAAAAGGCGTCCTTCGCTGTTATGCAAAGGGTGGCCAAGTACTTGGCCTACAACTTCCCACTATGGAGGTGAAGATCAATGTCTTGACAAGTGCTCCAGCATGGTGAAGCACCAACAGAAACTCTATTTCCGTTTAATGAAATCCTTACTGCTACCCTCTTGAGCGAAACCATGTTTAGGACCACCAATTAATAGACAGGTTGCTCTGTGCCACTGCTTAGCACCAGGCCACCCTACTTTACTTACACACTATCCTTCTCCAGTCTATGGTGGTCCAGGCTTCAACCAGTGAGGTAAATCCCAAAATCTTCCTTCTCACCCACAGGCATGAGAATCTAAAAGAATAGGATCAATTTCCAAACTTATTTTGTCTTCCATGAGCCTTGATCTGCTTTCAGTGAATGCCAGCTTCCTTCTAGACTGCTACTTCCATGCCCTAGGGACACAGTGGCTCAAGTATTGCCCGTAGTTCCAGGTGGCCTCAGGACATCCCTGACCCAAGCTATCCATGCATCAAAGTTTGTAATCCAGTCAAATTTGGACATAGACTGCTTAGGTCGAGTGAAGTGTTTCGCAGTTCGGCACCACTCCTGAATGAGATCTATGGGCTTCTCCAGGAACGTCCATTGATGGACATGGTAATTGTTGTCTATCTCCTTTTTGAGTACAAGGCAGCTTCGGTCCTCAAGCGGTTTAAGGAAAGCAGGGCCACACCACATTTCTTGAGACTTTCTTCCCCCACCAGGCCTTTCCAAAAATGTTGCCCCTTTGTGGCTATAGCAGGGGATTTCAGTTTTCACCAGCATTCGGCCCCTCCACTAGGCCAGCAGGATTTTCAGCCCTTTCGTGACAGAGGCCGTTGCTCACAAAGACAATACCCAGGACAGCAGGGAAAACTTGCAGCTCAACCCCCTACTCCTCCAGCATCTGCTGCCTCACAACTGCGTACAGCCACCATATCGGAGGTGGGGTCTTTCCTTTACAGGTGGCAAGCCATCACTTGACAAGTGGGACCTCCAAAGTGTACATTGGGGCTGCACACTCCCATTTCTCTCAACCCTGCTGCATCTTCCAAGATCAGGGCAGCTGACGGAGGACCACCTGTCCTTGGAGCAGAAACTACACACCCTTTTGGCAAAAGGGGCACAGAGCGGGTTCTGGCCTTGGAAGTAAGAACTACGGGTTACTAGTGCTACATCCTTGTACCTCAACGCTTTTCTGCATAAGGACAAATTCAATATGCTCACAATAAGTTAGGTTCTGTCTGACCTAGACTCTGGAGACTGGATGATGGGGATTAGATCTGCAGGGTGCTCATTATCATATTCCATTCTGGAAAGCCTATGGGAGCAACTTGCGGTTGGTGGGTGAGGAGTATTTGCAATTTGCAGTGTTTCCTGTTGACCTCACCAGTGCCCCTCAGATGTTCACAGAAGTGTTGGCGGTGGTTGCAGCACACCTTCGGAGATAACCAATCTTCACCGACGACAATGTCTGGCTGCTGGAGGCAGACTTGCTGCTGTCACTCGTCAGGCACCTCCAGACGATGGCAACTCTCCTAACATTGTTGGGGTTTACTATCAATGTGCCAAAGTCACACCGGACTCCTTCACAGACTCTTCCATCTATCCGAGCTATTCTGGATACTGTCCTGTTTCATGCTTTCTCCTGGAGTGGAGAGTCTAGGACACTCTATGATCTTGATGTTCAGCCTTGGATCTTTGTGCAAATGACAGACTTTTAGGCTTGTTGGTCTCCTGCATCCTGCTGGCCAAACACACCAGATGGCACGTGGGCTTTGCAATGGGACCTCAAGTCCTGGTGGGCACAGCACCAGGGGAATCTGTTAGTTGGTATCCAGTTTTCAGAAGAGACTGCGAAAGAGCTGCAGTGGTGGCTACTGCACCACAACTGGGTCAGTGGCAGATCCTTCTCCTTACCCCACCCAGAGCAGACAGTGATCAAGGATGGGGAGACCGTCTAGGAGAGGGGGAAATCAGAGTCCTCTGTGCTCCAGTAGAGACTTAATTTCACATTAATGTGTTGAGATTGAGGGTGATTTGTTTGGAGTTGAAGGCCTTCCTGCCCGCCATCTGCAAAAGGCTGGTGCAGGTGCTCACAGACAACCCTACTGCCATGTGGTACTGAAACAAGTAGGGCAAGGTGGGGTCCGTGACCGGAGGTTCTACGCCTCTATAAGTGGCTGGACCACCAGGTAATTTCTCTGCTGGTGAAATACCTGGCAGGATCTCTAAGCGATAGTGCGCACGAATTCAGCCGCAGATGCTTAGCGTATGACAAATGGTTGTTGTAAGAAAGTGGCTCTGTATATACTGCACCAAAGTACGGTTCAGTGTGCACAGGGTCCACAGTCCCCAGAGGTTTGGCAGAGGCTAAAGTTAGATATAACCTTACTCTCTAAAGTGGTAGCTTGGTCGAGCAGTAAGGCAGTATCAGAGGACAGTGTAAAGCATTTGTTGTACAGACTCAGTCAGCAAATGGTCTCACACACTCAAGAACTGAACTCTAGGCCAATCGTTTTGTATATAAAAATATATTGTTGTTTTATTTTAGAACCACAAATAGGTATAAAAATACTTTCTCAGCCTGAGATGCTTTAGTTATATACTTTCAATACACAATAGACTTTTAAAGGCAATAGCTACAGTTGTTGCAATAGGCAACACAATTCAAACACAATTGTAACATTGAGCTCAATGGGATTTTTAAGTAAACTGTAATAGAATTACTTTACAAAGGTTTTCTTACTCAGGGCTGGATCCTGGATTCAGCCCTGGTGCATTTCCTGTAAACAGTTGAAAGAAATCGTTTTTGTTACACAGGCGATTTTTAAGGAATATTTGTATGTTGCAAAAATCGACACTTAGAAGAATTTCTGGCAAAAACCAGGCAATGTTATCCTATGGAGGAAAATCAAGTTATTGGAAAATCACAGTTGTGGTCACTTTTTTTAATCAGTGCTGGGCATCTAGATCCAGCACTGGGATCTCTCCTGAGAACAGGTGAGTAATTTCGTTTTTGATATTCGGACGATTTTTAGTGAATATTTCAAGATTTCAAAAGTTGACACTTAGAAACTTTTTTCGAACAGTCCATTGAAATGCATTGACTTTTACTGTAATATGCAGGTAGATAATTATCGCGTTACTTTTCTAACCTCAGGACTGGGTCCTAGATTCAGTCCTGGGACACTTCCTGCAAACAGGTGAGTAAAGTCGTTTTGGTTAAACACACAATTTTTAAGCAATATTTTTAGTTTTTGAAACTCCACACACAGTCGTTTTTTCAGAGAAAAATACCCAATGTTGTCCTATGGAGGGAAACAAGTTATCGGTTTGCAGGTAAGTTTTTGACTGTGGGAGTCCAGGTTCTGGGGTTAGACTCAGGAGTCCCCCAGGGTCCGTGATGCACTCTTGTTGCACCCACAGCGGCACTAGGGCGGCCGGATGCAGAGTGTTGAGGCCCCAATGTTATCCTATGAGGGATAGGGGGCCTTCGGTTGGTGGCTGCTGGCTAGCAGGCCACTGGGTTGTGGGAGCAAAGCTCCTGGCTGTAGACTTGGCACAAAGGGGGAAGCAAGTGAGCACCAAAGCGCACCCACAGCGGCACTCGGGCGGCTGGGTGCAGGGGGCTATTATGGCGTTGGGTTCCCTGTTGAAGTCTATGGAGATTCTCCGGACTGGACAAACACTGCAGGCTTGGAAACGAGAGTCTCCTGGGATCTACCAACACTTCGAGGGGTAAGTTGAGATGTCTTGGCTTAGGTAGGCACCCTGGGTTTGGGCACACAAGGCCGTGGGGCATCGGGTGCAGGGGTGCCTTTTAGTGTCGGATTTTTCTTACCCGCTCTGGTCGCGGTAGGGGGGACCCTCTGGACTGAGGCTGCAGGCTTCGTCTGGAGGCTTGAGGCAGGTCAGGAGTCGCCGGATTCCAGGTCAGGATCGCCGGGGAGACCTCCTCTGGGTGTTTTTTTACTCGAGCTCGGGCCGGGTTCGGCGGGTGCAGAGTGGGCTGGATTCGCGATCCCGGGCTGGTGCCAGGGGTGCTGGTTTTGAACAAATCCGGTGTTCACGGGAGAAGAAGGCGGTTCAAGTGAAGGCAGGCAGGTCCTCCGGGGTTTGTGAGGTTGCTGGCTGCAGGACACACCGGGATTTCGCAGAAAGCAGGTTCGAGGGGAGACAGGCCGGTAGGGCTGGGGCCAAGTCAGTTGTTGTCTTCCTCTTGTTAGCAGGCTGCACGGCTGTTTGGTCCTTGTTCTTCTTTTCTTGTTCTCGTTGCTGGATCTGAGGAAGGAAGGTTCAGGGTGCCCCTAAATACTAGATTCCGGGGCGTTACAGGTAGGTAAAGGGCAGGGCCCAATGGGTCCCTTCCCTGGGGTGGGTACACCCCTTATCCTGACCCTCTCCAGTGGGAGGGGGGCAGGAGCCTAGTCCTGATTGGGCAGGGCTCCCCATCTTCAAGATGGCGAGAGCCCGGAGATGTGCTTCACCTCTCCTCCCCCACCTGAGGGGTGGGGTTGGCAGAGGCTGGCACACCCCCTTTTCTCCCTTGGGGTTTCCCGCCAGTCTTCCCGCCAGAGTGGGGGCTAGAACCGGTGGGGACCAGTTGCTGAGTACAGCAAGTGGTCTGGGGAGGCTCACAAAGGCGGCATGCCTTTGAAGCTTCCCCCTGCCCATCCTGGGGGAGGAGACCTAGCACCTCGCCCAGGACGTGCATTGTTGCAGGCCCAGGAGAGCGGATGGCTCTCTACCCAGGGGTCCAGCAACATGTCTGCTGGGTGGCAGCCTAGGCAGCCTCTCGGGCAGGACGTGGATGGTGGGTTAGGTTCAGGGGGCAACTCTACGTTGCCCTCTGTCGTGCATCTTACATTAAATCCCACACTGGCATCAGTGTGGGTTTAATGTGCTGAGAAGTTTGATACCAAATTCCCAGTCTTCAGTGTAGCCATTATGGTGCTGTGGAGTTCGTAATGACAAACTCCCAGCACCATATACTCTTAATGGCAGCACTGCACTTACAGTGCCCAGGAATGGACCTGGGTACTGTAGGGGTACAGGGCTCATGCACTTGTACCCTCACCACTGGCATAGGGCACCCAGCTAGAGGGGTGACTGATGTATGCCAGGGCAGTGGTTTGTGGGCATGGCACACAGGGATGTGGGCCATGTCGACCCTTCACTGGGTTCTGCACCAAGACACGCAGTCTGCAAAGGCAGAGTGTGAGTGTCAGGGTACAGGGCCTCTAAGGGTGGCACAATAAGTGCTGCAGCCCTTAGAGTTCTTCCCTGGTCACAGTGCCCTGGGTACCTGTGGTACCATTTACCAGGGGCTGACCTGTGGCCAGAGATGCCAATTGGGTATAGTTTTGGGGAAAGAACACAGGCCCTGGGAACCTGATTGGCAGGGCCCCAGGGCACATCAAGTCAAAGTGCATCAGTGGTCTGGCAAAAAGTGGGGGGGTTACTGCAACAGAAACCCACTTCCTTACAGTTGTTGCACCTGGAGGTGGCACAGGGCATCTTCCACAAATGGGGAGAACCCTGGCATGATGTTTTTGCAAATGCTGAAAATGTGCAATGTCAGCAGATTTGAACGATGGAGTTTCTAAGGCTGCTCTCTCTGACACCCATTCTGGAGTTAGGGACTCTGGTCTTCCTGCTCCTGCTGCTTCTCCTGCCCCGAGTGAGTTTTGAAGATCAGGAATGACCTCCTAAGTAATGCTAGTAGCACTGGATTAGGCCAGGTAAGTGTGGTAACCAGAGCTCCTGGGCATGAGCATCTGCCCTCTGATCAAGTTGCCATTTTGAGAGGATCTTCTGTCGCAGCAGCTGGGCAAGGTCCTGCACACAGTCCTGAACTATCTACATCTCCATGCTTGCTTCATCGACCGACCTCCTGAAGACCTTGATGTCATCCTGGCAACGAGGCATCCCTCCACAAAATTGGTGCACACCAGACGTTGGGATAAATTTGTGACTTGATGCGACACCTGACAAACTGACCCACTACATGCAAAGCGGTCTGCAGTGTTTGTTTTGACCCTGGCTCAACAGGGCCTTGCTTTGGGTATTGTTAAACGCCATTTTTTTTTTTTTTTTTTTTGCTTGCAGTTGCCTGATCAGCATTCTTTATTTGAGTCACCTGTGGAGCCTGAACTTTGTGCGCTCACTTTTTTTCTTTTATATGCATTCCTTTTGAGCTCCTGCAATTATTCGTTAAGGCTTTTGATGTTGAAAATGGCCTTTCTCATCGCCATAACATTGGCAAGGCTTGAGAGTGAAAGACGATCCCTTTTGGCCAACCCACCTTATTCAACATTCTTTCCAGATAAGTTGATGTAGAGGACCTGAGCTTCTTTTCTGCTGAAAGTTGTTACTCCATTTCATATCAGGCAGGCTATCACCCTTCTGACATTCTTTGTCCTGCCTCACCCCTCTAAAGAGGACGAGAGAATTTCATGGTTTAGAACCCACGAGGGTGCTAAGCTTTTATATTAATTGCACCAAAGAACATCGGGGGCCCTGTTACAGAAAGGGTGCACTTTTTCTGTTTGTGCCACAGCGCACCTTAAAGCAGGTGTGCCAGGTTCAAGCAGGGAAAGTGCACCTTATTATGTTGAATGCACTGCCGAAAGGGCAACACATTCAAGAGAAATACGAGCAGCTGCTTAAAAACTACTTCAAATTTTTCTGTGCAGGCTGCAACCCTCCTGCACTTTTGAGAGGGATTTGTGATCCCCTTGTGGGCGGGTGCAGTGAGTCACTGCACCCGTCCGCAAGGGGATGTATTGAGGAGGGGGGCATGGGACCCCTTTTATCCCTCCAGAGGGCTGCATTTAGGAGGTGCGCTGAAAGTACGCCATCTTTTTGTGGTGCTCTTTCAATGCACCTCATAAAGGCATGTTTGCCTCTGTGCCCGCGTCGGTAATATGGCACGAGCGTGCAACCAAAGAGATTCCCTCATTTGCATGGGGCCACCCCCTCCTCCCCCCATTCAAATGAGGGAACGCCCTCTAATGCTGGTGCTACATCAGGGTGGCCACCCGGCAAGAAGGTGAATTCTGGACAGTGACAGTAAAACGTCAGGACAAAGGGTCACAATTCGGGACAAAAATTCAGGGCAAAGGGTAAAAATTCAGGCCAAAATGTCATTTTTACTGGCACATCTGAGGGAGTTGCTCGATTATAAAATAGACAGTTGACAGAAGTACAAGCAAAAATAGGTTTATGTACTTTAGTTGTGTTACACATTGGAGTATTGAGAAAACATTCACATATAGTTGGATGTATTTAAAGATGAAGAAACTAGCAAACATACGCACTTCAAGCAGAATTTGACGGGCAACCATGAATGATAATTCCAGAAGCAGCGCTGTGCTACTGAACGTAGACTTAGAGTTCACAGGCAGTAGCACTACTAGAGAGTGTGAAACAGAGAACAATTATGGTGAGAAAGGAGGAGAGAAGGATATTTGCAAAGACAGAAGGTTGGACAGTGAGAGTGACCAGTGAGAGAAGAAAGTAAGCGAGGGTCGCTCAGCTGAGAGAAAGAACGGATGATGAAAGAAAAGAGTATCACAGAAGAAGATGGGGCAGAGAAAGGAGTGGAAAACAGATACAGAAAGATGCTGAGGGTGAGAGAAGGCTGAAAGGTGAAAAAAGGTAGACGGGGCATATAAAGGCGAGGTAGAGGGAACAGAGTGAAAGCATGTAGGGGAATGGGAGAGGCAGGGGCGAATGGCAAGGTAGGGTAGAGGGTGAGAAAGAGGCTGAACAGGGAGTGAGCAGAGATATTAAATGAGAGTTCACTTTGTAACTTGCATGTCAGAGTTTTCAATCCCAATATTATACTTTGGTAGGGCAGCTGAGAGGGATAGTGCGCATGTTGCTAATATCTGTGTAGAACTCTGCTTGAGGGTCCATCACAAAGGTTAAAGTGGAAAGTATGTACTGGGAACAACGTTCACAAGCTTTCTTAATTTTACCAAAAAAGATCACATAATTTGGGTTAAAAACAACCACTCCTGAACAATTCACCCTGATCTTCAGTAGCCTCAGGCTGAAAAGGAAAGAGAGGGTCTCCTATGGCGTGAAGAAAGAGGAGGGACAGACAGCTAAAGAAGAAGCAAGCCTTCTCTCCGGGGTGCCTGTTACCTGACAAAAGTGTAAATATATGAAATTAGTTCATCAGCAAGTCTAAAAGCTGCTGGGGAACCTGTCTTATACTGTGTGAAGAACACTTGTAAGTCCAGCTTGCCAGACAGATCAAGAACTTACAGGGGCTACAGCCCGCCATTGCTTACCTTTGGTTGCCTTTATTGGCACTCTCACTTGCTTGCTTCTACTTCAATGGCTTTCATTGTCCCAGCTTGTCCATCTTGTCTCGGTCCCTCCCTTGGAGCATGGCCTGCTTACCATCTCTCTTTTTGGCTGGCTTTTTTCCTTCCACTGATCACTTTTAGCAAACTTTTTTTGCCTTTTTGGGTTAAGCACTCCATGAGAGTGCATGTATTTTTAGTTTTTTATCTCTTTCCTTCTTGCCTTTGTGTGCTTGCCCCAAAAGCTCACCCGTGTGCTGTGTTTCTCTCTTCTGTACTTCTCACCCACCTCCTTTCCTAGCTTTGTTTTCACACCGGTTTTTCGTGCCCAAAATGGGGTCAGAACCAATGGGAGCCAGTTGCTGATAGCAGCAAAAGGCTGAAGGTAGCTAACAAAGGTGGCAGGCCTTTGAAACTTCCTCTTTGGGGACCCTGCCCTTCCTGGGGGATGAGGCATGACACCTCTGCCCAGAATGTGCTTTGTTTCCAGACCCAGAGAGCAGAGTGCTCTTTACCCAGGGGTCCAGAAACATGTCTGGTGGTGGCAAATGGCTGGGAGCCAGTCAGGAACAACACCAGAGTTGGTCGTTTTTCAGGGGGCATGTCTAAGATGCCCTCAGTGTGCATTTTTCATTACATCCCACACTGGCATCCGTGTGGGTTTAATGTCCTGGAAAGTTTGATACCATAGTTCCCAGACTTCAGTAAAGCCATCATGGAGCTGTGGAGTTCGTGTTGACAAACTCCCAGCCCCTGCATTCAAAATTGCTTCACTGCACTTACAATGTCTGTGAATGGCACAGACACTGTAGGGGCATATTGCTCTTGCAGCTATGCCCTCACCTTTCACACAGCCTTTAGAGCTGTAAGGCCTGCTAGGGGGGTGACTTACCCATGCCACGGGCAGTGACTTACCCATGCCACAGGCAGTGTTGGTGGGGATGGCACACAGGGATGTGTGCCAAGTCGACTCTTTAGTTTGGTCTGCAGCAAAACACCCAGTCTGCATTGGCTGGGTGGGGGTTTTACGGTGAAGGGTCTCTGAGGGTGGCATAATACATGCTGCAGCCCTCAGATGCCCTCTCTGGTCACAAGGCCCTTGGTACCAGGGGTACATTTTACAAGGGACTTACAGGTGGCCCAGAGGTGTGCCAATCGTGGGTACAAAGGTACAGTTTTAGGAAAGAACACAGGTTTGGGGCCTGGTTAGCAGGATCCCAGCACACACTCAGTCAAGTTGGCATCAGGTATCTGGCAAAAAGTTAGGGGGTAGCTGTTAGGGTGGAATGTTAGATGTTTGCTGTCCCCTCTCTGCTGCCTTAGTTATAGACATTTGACATGAGTCTATGATGTAGTACGGAATCCATATGAGGCAGAGAAGGGAGAGAATCGTCAGAGCTGGTTGGATGTATGTTAATGGGGTCTTTATATTACAATAAACTTCCGGCTGAACTCAAGCCTGTGTGGGCTCAATTACTATAATTTATGGCTACGAGGACGGGATTGGTTTGTAAGGGTACCGGTTGGTTTAGCATCCGCCCCTGCGATGTTTCAGAGGCTGATGTTCAAGATCTTTGGGAACCAGAAGAAGGGAGTATTTTTCCAAGATGACATTTTAATTATGGGGAAATCCAAGGAGGAACATGATACTAACCTGAGGAAAGTGTTGAGAATGGGTTAACAGCACAACTGACTAAGTGTAAATTTGCTAGTAATTCTGTCACATATTTGTGGCAGGAAGTGAGCAGGTGTATAGAACCAAAAACATCATTAGTGGATGCGATCATGTGTGCCCCTGTACCGTCTAATAAGGACGAGTTGAGAGTTTTCTTGGGAATGGCAGAATATTATGCGAAATATGTCATGCATTTTTGAAGCAAAACCTTTCCATTGAGACAATTACTTAAAGTCAAGTCAGAATGTATATGGTCTGAAGAGTGTAAAACTGCATTTCAGCTGATCAAAGATTGTATTTGCACTGCCCCAGCCCTTCAGGGTTTTGATCCAACTTCAAGAAGCATAGTGACTACCGGTGCCAGCTGTAAGGGTTTAGGTGCAGTCCTTACCCAGGTTGATGCTAAAGGGAACTAATTGGTTGTTGTGTTTGCATCCCGTGCGATCACCCCGACAGAAGAAAATGTAGTGGGTTTGTATTGGCGTTGTTATATTCCATATAGGTACCCTATATCGGCGCAGGTAACATTGCAACCTTTCACCTATATTCTTCCCTACATTACATACATAACGGTTCTTAGGTACTGACCTTCTACCTAGATTTGACACTGCATTCAGAACGCAGGTTTTTCCCTGGTTCGATTCTCATACATTATGCATGAGGCTTCTTGGAAGCACAGCAGGACTAACAATAGGATTACCATCTCCTGTATAATATCTCTTTATAAAGTGCAGGCCCAACGTCATCCTTTAGGCCGACACAGTAACACAGCAAGGTAGGACCCCTGGGGAGACCTATGGGTATATATACAGCACATCTTGCTTAGGAAGGGGAGGAGACCGTGACTTCCCGGCTGACACACTGACCAGAGACGCTGAGGTACCTGCATGTAGACGCTCCAGCTAGCAGTGGTCTAACATCCCTCGCGGGGTGTCCAACTCGAGACCAGGACGGGGTCCCACATTCTCTAGACTCTCAGGTAATGGGGTGGACTAGATCCTAGAGGTATTCTTGGCATAACACCTACACAGATGCTAGGTACATTTAGGTTCACCCAGCAGCAACAATACAGTGGGGAAGAGATTTACTCGCGACCTCCTGCTGCAGAGTCAAACAAAGCCATATAAAGTGGGCAGCGGAAAGCTGGAAAGAGGGCGACGCAGACTAGCGGGGCAGCTGGAGGGGCAACCCAGGGCACATCAAGCATATTTAGGTCCAGATCATAGAACCAAGGCATCAGTCCCGCCGACCCAGCTCGATCCAGCTGCACTGACAAGTTCAATCACAAGCACAATCACCAGGCACCATCAGGGTCCAGAACAACAGGGGGTCAATCGCAGCTGATATAAGTTGAGGGGGACTGTCAAAATCTCCTCGATCACGAACACGACTCAAAAATTAGGAGAATTCAGCAAGCGAAGCCAATGAACAAATCTCCCCCAAGCATCCGTTTTACTGTACACTAGGCCTTTAGTCCTAAACCAGAACAAATATAACAGTCAAGCTAGCCAGGCCTCACCAGCGTTTCCCGTGAGTAAAACTCAGCAAAATGGGATCCCAAAAAAAGGTCCGACAACACATGACCTCTGAGGACCCTACCAACAGGCTCCCGCCTATCAAAAGGATTACCAGGAGCAAATCACTCACGGAAAGTTTAAATGAACGGCCCCAAGATGCAGAATCAATGGGGTCGATTAGATACTTTTTCAGGACAAATGGTGCTGCCAACACCGGCCAGGGCATCACTAAGGGCAGCCAGGAGCAGGCAGCCGAGATCATACCACCTCACCTGGAACCCAGTAATAAACAGGATATGGCCAATCCAGATTGCAAACAATGCAAAGGCACACCAACAAATGGCCTACCCAGCGCACAAAACTTTCTCATACTCACAGATAAAGCTGACGACGCCATCAATGGCACGGACCACGCAACTGCTCCAAGCGAAGCCGCTGACGCTGTAGTGACAAGGGTGCAAATCCATCGGTCAAAAGATCACGATCCCAGCTCGGCTAGCAAGAGCACGGAGAGCACAGCGCCAGCTCTATCGCCAACAAGCACTCCGCAGCAACCAATCGTTCAGCCCCTAGATTCCCCAGAGGTAGGGGAGCTTACATCTTTGTTCCTCCAAAACCTAGGCGAAAAAATCGAGAGAACACTAGAATTGACCCCAAACCTGCTGGGGTGGGGGCAAACAGGTCCTCCACGGGCCACCAACGCAAAAGTAGACCTTTTCACCTTTAATAACAGCCCAGAAGCAGACTTCCGGAAAACACCGATGACGGAATCAAACAGTGACACCAATAAAGCTCTATTGTGGCAGTCCACTAAAATGGAAGTCCAAATAGATCTTCTGCAATCGATTGCTGGCCATCTAGTCAACATAAGCTCCAGAGTGGAAGAGCTGGAAAATAGGATCGACCAGTACTTGCTATCCAACCGAGGTAAATGTTCCTGTTCATAACCAATTCTCATGGAAAAATTGGCGTCACTTCCCGAGATCCTAGCCGACATAGTAAAGATCGTCAAAGGAAGCAGGGAAACACGGCTCCCGAGCAACACAGACGGCAGGACCACAGCAAGCGGCCACCATACGGCAGTGAGACAAATGGAAGTAACCGATCTCGGCCTAAAGACACCAGCAGGACTGGATCAAAAAGGAGCACAAAGGAGTAAGGTCTCTGCCCACAAGGCTAAAACGGCACAAGGAACACAAAGCCCCAAAAGTAGAGCAACAGAGCGCAGCAAAGTCCCGGATGTCACGGAAACTGACTCAAATGAACCTACTCCCTGCAAAATCGGTACGCTCCAACGCCCGCTATCAAGAAGAGAAAAAAAGAAGATTAAGAAACAACAGGAAAAAACTAAGCTAAGAGGAAGGCAACAGCAGTCAAGGAAGATAGATGGCAGACCCCTACAAGGGGACCCCAAAGCTGGTCAGCTCTACCCAATCTTCATAAATAAAAACTGGGGCAAAAAGGCTCTTGACACGGTCCCGCCCCCTGGAGAACAGCAAAAACAGCCAATCATAATAAGTAACTCACCTGTGACAGGTCAAAAGCCGCAAACAAGAACAGGTCAATCTCCTGGAAGCCAAACGACAGAGGACACAAGTCATGCACCAACTGAAAAAACCACACCGCAATCGAGGTCAACAGCATCGCCGCTGCCGGACGATCTAAATGCACCACAGCAAAGCCCCGGGCACCAGCTCAGCATCAGGTACACTCATGGCCTGAGTACGAAACCCAAAGCAGGATCAGTCATATGCAAACAAGGAAGCCCAACCCCAGGTCTAACCCAGGTGGCACAAGATCTAGGAAGGAACAAAATGGCCCATTCCTCAGGAACACCTACCATTATCTACGAGGTAGTCCTCACCCCGAGATTCTACAGCACGGGACAGCACGACATTTTGAACAGGCATAACATTCTCCGCCTTTTTAAACACCTTGCCGCCCTCGACCAGCTACAAACGGGGGATATAGAATGGGTGAGATTCTTGAGCATGAAGGGGGACTCACACGGCGATTCAACAGCACTGGGCTTGAAGAAAAAGGAAACAGTACAAGCCATCTTGAACAATTCAACACAACTCGCCGAGTGGGGTATCGATGCCCAGAATCTACCCAACCCAAAATACCCATACATCTTAGCACCAGACAAGGGGGACAAGGGCCCTTGGTCGGTCCTGCACGGGACAAATAGCTCAGGATTCCCCGAGAATAGATGAAAGGGACATAAGGACTGTACGGGTATTAGGATTGCATGTCAAAACAACCAAAGGGTTATCAGTGCCATCCCCTCCCTCTCGGACCAATCCGGAACTGCAGGAAGTACACAGAAGCATTCCTAATAGCAGCGAGACCAGGCCTGGCAGGTGCGAGGCTAAGGGAGGACCATTTCCCAAGAAGAACCTAATTACAATCTCATGGAACATCGCCGGGAGCAGCAAGATCCGCGAGAACAAAAACCTGAGGCGATTCCTGGAAACAGGAGACATCCTCTGCCTTCAAGAGACCTGGGCATTATCTAGCACACCATTGGCAGAGTTCTACGAACATTATGTCCCAGCAATAAAAAAGAACCTTTTCGGTCGCCCGTCTGGCGGTCTATCAGTTTATATAAAACACGCAAACTCCCTTGTAGTGACAGGAATTAACCTGAATTCCGGGCTGCAAGCCCTACAGATTGAAGGCCTGAAATACACCTCACAGCCAATGCGCCTCCTAATAATAAACTGCTATGTCAACCCGGCACAGACCATCATGAAAGATCAGCTGGAGGCATTGACATGGGAAATATACGACGACCTAAATAAATATAAAACTCATCAGGTAATTCTAGCTGGGGACTTTAACCTGAAGGACCTCGACAATGCTGCACCTCCATATCGAGGGTCGGGAAGGGCCGCACCCTTTCATGACTTACTCGACAATCATAAGCTATCTTCAACCTACGCTGTAAAAGGAACACACTCGAACGTTGGGCAACCACAGCCGACCTTCCGGGACATCTCGAGAATCGACTATATCATGGTCAGTGAAGCAATGGCGGCCAGTTTGGAAGACTTTACAGTCGAGGATAGGTCGGAAAGCGATCACAGGCCACTAATAGCAGTGTTCATGCTGGAAGCTCCATCAGCCTTTAAGTTCCAAGCCATCGGAGTGTCCAGAGGAGATGAAAATCATAGCCTCCTCAGGAGAATCAGATGAACAGACGAGACAGGCGTGAAGCTTCAAAACTGGCTGGATCTAAAACAGGATGAGATCCCAGCAAGGTCGTCTTCACCGATAAAAAACTGGGAGACCACTGTTGAGGAGATACAAGCGAGTTTGGGCCATCCCCAGTGTGAGAAGTTGGCCTGGCATATGCTGTCCACTAATTATAGTGGGCACCTTGCACCAGTCCAAATCGACTCTTATGGTAGGTAGGTTAAAGACAACCTTATTGAAAGCTATCCTAGTGGTAGCTGTGGAGAGCAGCCTTCAGGCTAAGTCTTGAAGGAATGTAAAGCAGCTTGTTTTACCAGTCTATAATCTCTTGAGTGACCAAATGAAAGAGCACCACACCAGGTATATATTCAAAATATATGTATTTATTACTAAACACACCCCTCTAGTCTCTTTATGAGGCTAGAGTTCGAAGTACATAGGTTATAAGATCTTAAATCACAGTAATAGCACAAATACACGTTTGGGCCCTAGGGGCGTACCAAACCATATACCAATAAAGTGGTATGCGAACCACGACTGAACTAGACACTAGGCCTAGAGCCTCTAGAAGTGCTTGGACCACAAGGAACCACCCAAGGTAGTGACACAGGGGACCCACGGGAGACGCGTGCAGTGTAAATACACAACCGCGATACGCCGTTAACTTCTATGGAGAAAGTCGGGATCGGGAAAATAGAGGAAAGGGACACTTTAAAGAGGACTAGGACAAAACCCTTTGAGATCTAGGACTTTGAAGAGTCTCTACCCACGGGAGCACCGGAGTACTCGTGTTACCTCACCCAGGGAAGCCGGGTGCATAGGTGCCTTTCGGGGTCGGGTTTCGTCGTCGTTTCTTATGGCGATCTGCTGCAAAGTGCTGCTGGCGACCAGGAGAAAAGTGTCCGGGTGGATCCAAGAGTGGATCGGAGTTCTGAAGAACCTGAAAGCAGAGGGGACAGAGTCTGGGTCACTAGCCAGTGACCAGGAGGGCGATGGACAGATGCCCACCGATGTCGAGTGCTTCAAGTTCGTTGACGGTCGTCTTGACTCTTCAGCCACGAGGTCCGGGAGGCGTTGTCGGCGACCAGGAGCAGGATTCGGACTGCTGCTCGATGTCTGTCGAGTGCAGAGGTGTCGGCGACCAGATTGGACCCAACAGGCCTTGGCAACGGCAAGTCTCGAGTAAGATGTAGATCGTCGATGATGCAGACCAGCAAGGTCTGGGGAACTCACCCAGCAAGGGTAAGTGAGGGCAGGCCTGGAGCAACCAGACTGCCAAGTAAAGAAAAGATTGGCCTTCGGTAAGGGCTACTAGCCAACGGGCTAGCGACCGCGAAGGAGCCTCGTGACGCCGCACGTGGAGCTGGCTTACAGGACACTCGTGGAGTGGGGGCCAGTGATCTTCGGTGCAGGTGGTGCTGGAGGCTAGGGCTACTCGGAGCCCAAAGCACGACTTCTTGGGAGACCCAGAAGATGGTGCACTTGCAAATGTGCTTGGTGTCCAGGGGTCACGGTCTCACGTTACCCACGATAGCCACGGGCCTCAGCTTTGCTGGGGACTCAGGGTAGCCTCGGGAAGTCTGAGAATCCACCTCTGGTGATGCGATGACTTCGGCGTCCGACGGGAGCTTCAGTGATGCGAACCGGACAGATGCTTCTTTGGTGCCTGCCAAGCAGGGGAGTCACTCCTTGACCCCAAGGGAGATTCTTCAGTCCTCTAATCGTGAGTAGAGCGTCGAAGGTCCAGGATTCTGTTTCAGAGTTTCGTCCAGGTATAATCTAAAGTCCTAAGGACTGGGTTCCTACCTTTATTCCAAAAATAGGGGATGGACTACTCTGTGGCCCCACCTATGGGTGGGTCAGGGCAGAGGGGTGGCTACACCCCTTTCCCTTTGTCCAGTTCGCGCCAAAGCAGGGGCTGCAAGCCCCTGATCCGGTTTGAACTGGGGTATGCACAGGGACACCAAATGTGCCCCCAGTGCAGGACTTCAAAGCACCCGAAAGTGCTCCCGCCCAGCCCCAATACACATTGTCCTGTCTGGGGAGGTGGTCACACCTCCCTGGGACAGGAAACCTATTGTCCAGGCCTCCCCTGCCGGAGTTTCGTCCAGCAGCAGGAGGCCAGACTCGTGTCTGTGGCAGCAGCATCCATTTTGTGATGCCAGGGCTCTGGAAAGAAGTTACCGGACTCGTCAGAGTTAACATGCCTTTCCCTCTAGAAGGGTGGAATGCTACCCCCGCCGCCAGGATTGGCGGGGGGTAGTATTCCAAGATGTTTGACACCAAACACGACATGTTTCGGTGCAGCCATTCCATAGTTAGCATTTTACCGCGAGGATATAATGCGTTTAAGAGTATATGGTCAGGCTGCACTACAAACAGCATCAGAGATGGTCTCCGAACGCTGCAGAGGGGCCCTGCTCATGCAGGGCACCCTCTCACATAGGAACCATGCACTCTGCCTTTAGGATTGATAAGGCCTGCCTTAGGAGTGACTTATAGGTTTATATGTGTGTATGCATTTAGTGATATAGGTAACCTATACCACAGCAAGGGGTGCATGCACCACCTTACCCAGGCTGCAGTAGCAGACCTGTGGTGTCAGTTTGGATGGCCTACCAGGGGTGGCATAATATATGCTGCAGCCCCTGGCAGGCCTCTGAGGTACCTATGCCCTTGGTACATAGTATACCATATACTAGGGACTTACAAGGGCACTCCAGATCCCAATCAGTGATGTGCCTAAGGCACATGGAGACCCTTTTAAAGAGGAAACAGCTAGGCTGGGGTTCTGAATAGCAGGGCCCCAGCCAGACTAATGTCGAAAACCAGTGAAGTATCAGCAAAAAGTGGGGGTACCCCTGTGAAGCAGATCCTACTCTCCTACACCCAGCCACAACGCTCAAGGTCCAAAAAGCAACCAACAGCTGGAAGCATCCGCCCAACTAAGGATATACGCGACAGCAAACGCCTCTTGCGTAAGGCACTTGCAACAAAGAAAAGAGGGGGCACACAAACGGATGGGACCTCGACCGCATCACTGAGGGCAGCCCTAAGAAAGAAATGGTGGGAACACAAAAAAGCCCACATAGAGAGGGAATGGATCAAAGTGTTCGCCCTGCTCAAACAGAAGAATTCAGCAGGATTATGGAGACACATAAACCGGCTAAGTAGCAGAGGAGTTCAAAGAGAAAACGGAGTGGCAGAGCAAGACTGGCTGGTCCACGTAAAGCATCTATATTCAATCGCCTATGTAAACACAGGCAACACAGAAGAGTCTAACTGCGGGGTGGACCACTTCCATCAACCCAGCGCGAAGATTGATGAAACGACCTCCAGCCCCCGAAACCCACCTGAGGGTCAGGGAGTCCAGGCAGAGATGCGTTGCAAACCGTTAACCCAGATAAACCCTCAAATGGTCAAGTTACTTAAGAACATGAAGAACGATGGGGCCCAACGGGATACCTGCACCGGTTTTTAAAAAGGCCCCTGATTTCTGGGCAACCGTCCTCACTCCTCTTTATAACCATGCTCTAATGACAGCAAAAACCCCTGATTCCTGGAGGGGCTCCATACTAGTCCCAATTTTTAAAAAAGGGGATTGATTAAAGCCATCAAACTATAGGCTCATTGCTCTGCTCGATCTTGAAGCCAGGGCTTATGCCCGCCTCATATTGAAGGACCTGGAGACCTGGGCCGAAGAAAAAAGCATCATTCCCTGCTACCAGACCGGCTTCTGACCACAGTCATCGACAATGGACAACATACTGGCGTTAGCGCACCTAGCAACTGAAGCAGCAAAAAGAAAAATCCACCACTCTTTTGCTGCTTCATTGACTACAGCACAGCCTTCGACAAAGTGGTACGAAACAGGTTATGGCGAAAATTAGAAAACTGGGGCATTCCGCCAAACCTACTGAAGGCAATCAGATCACTATACGAAGGCACCTGGGTGCGGGTCAAAACCAGCTCCGGCACAGTGTCCCCCAAAATAATAACGAATAACGGGCTGAAACAAGGATGTGTATTGGCCCCCATCCTTTTTAACCTGTATACGGCAGATTTGGGGGCCGCCTTGAAAGGAGCCAGCCTAGAAGAACCGAGATTAGGCAGCATGAGGCTGCCGGTGCTACAATATGCCGATGACACTGCTATAATGGACCACACGAGGGTGGGCCTACAGAGAGCCCTAAACGCACTGAACCAATTTAACAAAGATAACAATCTTATAGTCAACCAGGGGAAAACAAAGGTCGTCATTTTCGGGAGCTACCACCTGAAAAAGAAAGCGCAGTGGCTAATGGGAGATCTGCAAATCAGCACAGTGGCAGCGTACAACTATCTAGGGGTTTGGCTCACGGAAAGGGCCAAGGCAAATGTTCACCTGAAACAGCAGTCTTCTAAAACCAATAAGGTGAGATTCTTGTTAAAGCGATTGAGCTTACACCTGATAAGCCCCACTGCCGGCCCAATACTAACTGCCCTAAAGGCAAAATTGCTGCCAGCCATCAGTTATGGCCACCAGGCTTTTCCGGGGTCGCAGGACGCCCTTCTCATCGCAACCCAAGCCAAAGCATATAAATCAGTTTTCTCTATCCAAAGGTCGGCAAGGAAGTCAAGGCTAAGATTGGAGCTAGGCTTGGTAAGGCCAGACCTGATGTGCCAGGGGGAGATCATAAAACCATACTTAAGGATTATAAGGGCCCCAATAAATTCCCTAAGACATCAAATGAGAGTCATCTTTGAGGGGCCAAGCTCAGTATGGCACACCAGTCTTGGCAAAGCGCTCAAGACTTTAAAGATCGAGGAAAAGATCATACCATTGCCGGAAATTCCATTAAATGCCTGGAAAAAAGCCATTAGCAGACAAGTACGCGAAACCTCATTCGATCTGGACCTTAAAACTCTTCGTTCTAGCCCCCACCTAGCCCCGCTGAACAGCTCCTATATGGTAGGCAAGGCACAACCCTACCTAAACGAGGCCTTGACACCACAAGTCCGAACCAAAATTCTCTCCATGAGACTATGCACACTAGGAATCACCGACTTTAACCCTGCATGGGCTCGCAAGGGGGAACTCACAAATTGCAGACTGTGCACCTACAGGAGGGAATCCTGGCTACATCTCCTGTGCTGCTGCCCCGCCCTTAGGAACGAACGCCGACGACTTCTTCGCCCAGTTTGTATCGCCAAGGGAACCAAGACATGTAGCGAAGCATCAGCCTTGTGCTTTTCTAAAACAACCACGATGGCCTTGGCGAGACTGGGGAAATTTACTCATCTGATTAGAATGGCTCTAAAGGCTGCTAACGAACTCAATCAAACCAGGATGTCCTGCACGGTATAACAAGGGGGATAAAGCAGCCACCCCCCAAACAAGTGTAGAGCCCTGACCCTACTCACCTGTCCTATAGAGACCGTACCATATAAATGGCTCCAAATGGAAGGGCCAAGGAGAATTACCCACAGATTGCCGACCTACAGACTGCCAAAGTAGAAAAACACCAAAGTTTATGCAAGTATCTTAGAAACTTCGTGCAAGGACTCATGACAATGACCACCGTGCTGGCAGATCGAGCGGGAGCCGCGGGGAGGGGATATAGTACATGAACAAAAAATTTTTTTAGCAGTAGCCTCTACATTTTTACTGCAATCATTCTTTTATCTGCCCGTTCTTATGTTTTTTACTGTAATGATTTTAATTAATTGTACAGTTAATAAAAAATAAATACATTTAGGTTCATCTAGTTAGGGAGGCATCGTAGGAGTACGCACTTTTTATCATGTTTTATGTACATATATATATTCATGATTTCTGCAAGATGGCAAAACTATACCATCCCTTTACTTTCTTAGTACTGCTAATCATATATCTCTGCTACTGTCTAATGGTTGTTGCAGCTCATATATTCTACACTAGAATAACAACTGTTCAATAAATTCTTATTGAAAACGACCAGACTGTTTATTCTGTGTATCTCTCTGAGACAAACTAAGTAAGCACGAGTGACTGAGCGAAAGGTAGTATATTGTTTCCACGATTCTGAGGGATCAGGGTTGTCATGTTCTGAGGTTGCCAGAATCTATTCTCTCCGTGATAAGAGGAGATTATAGTGGCACTGTGACCTAGCTGATACAGACAGGCTAACGTATCCGGTGGGGGTGCACGGAATCAGTCCGCCACCAATCCCACAGTTTATGTTATCCAAATGTGCAGATCCTGTATAGGTAATATAGGAACTACACGACATGGCGCCGCCAACGTTGGTTGGGTACTTATTTAACAGGAGTATCTGAGTAGTTCAGTCGTGCTATTCTCAAAGACCCCTACTCACAAAACACCAGAGACGTCTGGAGTGGGTGGGCACAAACTCCGCCACAGCTGAGTAGGCTAAAAATCCTATTTATTGGCTTGGTTTTTCAAGCTTGGTTAATCAAGCTTGAAGGACACAGTGTTCCTAAAATTGTGCATAAACACAGTATCTTGGTTCCCATGAAAAGTTGTTTAGTGTACTAAAAACAATGACTAACCAGGTCTTAGATCCACTTCAACAAGAACTGCCCCTCACAGACGAGGAAGATGCAGGCGCAATACAAATTGCACCAAATTTTAGAAATACAGTCACCCGAGACTGCTAGAGCATGGTTTATCATCTAGGGGTGGCATAGTAGTTTTCGTGATTGAGGCACACGAATCAAACAGAACAGAGGTATTTTATTCGTGGGTTACATTCCCAGCAGCAAATGCAAGAACAAAAACATTTCACTCCTACACAGAAGGAGATGCACCAGCGGAATACTGTCCGTTTGAGGACATAGAGGTTCCGCTCACGTTCCAGGAACACTTATACTGGTTTAAACGCGCCCTACCCCACATAAGAAGAAGAGAGACTCTGCCCGCTCGGAAGAGAAGGGGCAACATGGCCAATAATTGCGGCCTACACACCACATCCTGACATTGAAACAATACCACCAGGAGACTTACTCATACAACACAAAGAATTAATAAAAATCTACAGAAACTTGACGCAATTCGTCATGAGGACACTTGCAGTCCAACCAGCAATAGTTGCAACAAATGGGACTCAAATTCAGGGTACAGCAACTAAAATTACACCACAAACATTACACACGGTAATGGGTAAAATGCCCACAAAACATGAACAAATGCCATTCTGGGTAGCTCAGAAAATAACACAGCTAGAGGCCGTATTCCCGAATACTACCTCGTATGAAAAACACAATGCTAACAATCTGCTTGCCCATGGGGATAACTCCACAAGTAGAGGATTGTACCACTTGTGGTACAGTCTTTGTTGCCATTTATACCAGAACTCATGGTATCCCGTCATTAGCAGTAGTACCGGATGTATTGAAACAAATACAAAACGAGTATGGAGCAGAACGTGCCCTAAACTTAGGGATGAAGTTACCAGGTAACTATGCCCAGGTATCAGCCATAATACTAGCTAACATTAAGGGGGAAGCAGCTTCAGTGGCTATCCGCCAACGCCTAAGGGAGTTCAGTCCTTTAGAACAAGAACACGAGCTACCGAAAAATAATTGAAACTGCATATGCAGAATTAGGCAGAGACAGTTTGGGTGGGAAAGCTTTAAAACCACAACTGATGGGCGGTCCTGAAAAGGACACTTCTAAGCAGACACCTGCTTCAACAAAAAAGAAGTGGGACAATAAAAAACAACAAAACTTTAAAGGAAACAGATCTGAATCCCGAGGTAGATCTCCGCCACAGGAGCCCTCCGAAAAGAGGTATAACCTCAGGAATAGGGATAATACCTCTCCAAAAATGCAGCCAAAAAACACAAACATCGCATACTCAAAGACAGACCCGATACATTATTCTCAGACATCTACTTCTGTACAAACAAGGGTAATATAGTTAATGACCTCATCTTATATACCAGAAAACGAGCATGCTGGCGGAATGCGATATATTCCATGCTTCGTATATCAGGCACTAGGAAAACGCCTCATGGTCTCAAATTAACAACATCGCCCTCGCTCACCTTCAACGGTAATGCTACTATTACCCTCTACAACAATGGTATCATCCTTATCCAAGCCTCTAATGCTAATCTAGCCATGATGGCCAACATCTTCCCTAGATTCAAGAAGGCGATCGCGGTTAAATCAAATGACCCCTATCCACAACCCATCACCACCCTGGACCTAACCAGTCCTCCCCCCCTCCACATCCGGGAGGTCCACAATCGCCCGGAATCATCCCCCGCCTTTAGATGATCTCGGAACCTCTCTACCCCATGTCAGACTGACCCAACACACTAGACCTCCGACTCATAGGCCGGGCGAGCCTACTGGTTCCCCCCTCTCGCCATTCTCCAGTCCGATACAGGTTGACTCTCGAGCGCCGAGTCCCCCTCTCACCCTATCACCATCGCACTCATCAAAGGTTCACCCGTCACGCATCCCTCCTTTTACGCCACCTGCTAGGTCGGAGTCTTGGCAATTGCCCTGCACGGACCGTGCTCCTCCAAACCCACTCAATCCTTACTTGACCATCCCTGACTCACAGGGCAATGGCCCTCCCACCCTCCTACTCTTACCAACCCCTATATCCTTACATAATGGAACACCGCAAGTCCGCGCGGACCAACTCCTCCCTCTGGAACCTCAAAATACCGCCTTAGACCTCTCTGGTACACATCAAGACCATTCCTCTCGGCCAGAACTCCCCACTCAACATTTACCCCTCTCACAGCATTCAGACCTGGTGGCGCGCCTGGACGATTTATCTCTCCAGTTGCACCTTCTCACCGTCGAACTTCATGATCTGAAAGCCTTCTCGATTGAACACCTCCCCCAAATCAGTTCCCTCCTCTCCAGTGCAAAGTTGCCCAGAGCACCTGCTAGTGACAGAACTCGCTTTGGTCAGCCTCCCCCCCCGCTCCTTCTCCAAAACCATACCCCTACCTAACGCCCCCTCCCGCCCCAGAAGAGCGAAGGCCTATCTCGCGTCTAACGATATCAATGACTTACTCATTTCTTACTCATTTACCTTAGACACCAACAAGATTACGGAGGGTCAAATTCAAACTATTCACGCTAACCCGTACAGAGAACCCCCTCACAATCCTAGAGGCTTAAATATTGACAACCTTATGAGAGTGAACATCATACAGTCTCCTCCCCCTCATACACCGGTCCAACTTAAATGCGTACTACTCAACTGCAGGTCAGCCAGCAAACACGCCTCTGACATATTCGACCTCATCCAACACAATGAGATAGACATCATCATCCTGACTGAAACTTGGCTCAATCCCGCTTCCACTCCCTTCCTAGACCTCTTAGTGCCTCCTACCCATGACATAATCCGTCTAGACAGAGCTTTGAAGACGGGTGGTGGCCTAGCTTGTATACATCGGAGCTCGCTATCGGTCTCCCACACAGAGTCCTCTACCCCATCCTCATGCAAATACCTTTGTCTCAATATCTTTAGTCACAACCTTCCGGTTTGCAAACTACACACATTTTACCACCCACCTGGGGACAACCTCCCCTTCATCGAGCAATTAATGGAAATCATCTCTGGCAATGTTGATTCCGCTAAGCCCAAATCTTCCTATGTGATTTCAACCTGCACTGGTCCAACCTCAATGACCAAGCTGTTACATGCCTCAAATCATTCTTAAATGATCATGAACTGATCCAACACTGTGACCAGGCAACCCATAATAAAGGAGAAATTCTGGACCTAATCATCTCCAAAGGTCACACCATCACACTGGACACCATTTCCCCGTGCGATTGGTCCGATCATCACAGCATCTTCTTTTTTTATCAACTTGGAAGTCTCTCTGAGGAAGGCTCAACCAGCGAAATCGAAGATTTGGAAAAGGGACCTCAGAAATATCAATACAGCCGATCTAGCAACCCACTGTATATCTGCCCTCTCTCCACAAGCTGACATGACCGAGGTACATGCACTCACCAACTTCTACAACTCTACTATTACTAGCATCATGGATTCCATTGCTCCACTCCAACAAAAAACGCCTCAACTAAAATTTCCAAACCATGGTTCAACGACAACTTAAACACGGAGCGCCGCCACCTTAGGGCAGTTGAACGTTCCTGGAAATCGAATCCATCCTCGGACCAACTAATAATCCTTAGAACGATAAGGAGCTCCTATAACAAACAAATCAAGATCGCTAAGGCCGACTACTTCAGATCCCAACTTAATCAAGCCGCTAATCGCCCCAAGAAACTTTTTGAGCTGGTGAAACAACAATCGGTGGAAACACCAAACCGCTCTGTCTCTGAGGTCAACCCACCTTCATGCGATGATCTGGCCGCCTTCTTTACTGAGAAATCCAGACTCATCAATTTTGATCTTGACTCCAGGAAGGCGCTTTTGCTAGCTGGGGGTCTGCGCCCCCCTCGACCTTATCAGAGAAGTTCGAACCAACCTTCACTCCCCTCAGCGAAAGAGACACCAACAAGATTCTTCAGAGTATCAACCCATCTAATCATTTTAGCGACCCGTTACCACCGTCCATCTTCAAAGAACTGAAGGAGGTCGTCACCCCCATCTGGACAAAGATTGTCAATGCGTCTCTCTCACAAGGTACGATCCCGGATTGTCTAAAAGCTGCTCAGGTAACACCTATCCTAAAAAAGCCTACAGCAGATAGTACGGACCTTAATAACTTCCGTCCTATCTCTAACATCCCCACCCTTGCCAAACTCCTAGAAAAATGTGTCCATTCTCAACTCTGTGCCCACATCGAGAATTTCCATCTCCTGGACCAACACCAATCTGGCTTCCGGAGTGGGCACAGCACCGAATCGGCTCTCACGCACGTTATGGATGACATTTTAAAAATGCTCGACCAAAATGAATCCTGCCTCCTTATCCTCCTGGATCTTTCCTCAGCGTTCGACACTGTGAATCACGACAACCTCCTATACATTTTGAAGCACAGGCTGGGCCTTTCTGGTTCGGTGCTGCAATGGTTCTCGTCCTTCCTCCACCACAGATCCCAAAGAGTTAAGGCGAACCACTCTCTCTCCCAGCCATCACTAGTATCCATGGGGGTCCCCCAAGGGTCCACCCTATCCCCCATACTCTTCAATTTATTCTTGGAACCTTTAGCTAATGCTCTAAATTCCGCTGACATTCTCTTCCAAATGTATGCGGATGATACGCAACTCTATCTGAAAATCTCCTCCCCGAATAACCTTATAGCACTCAACTCTACCCTAATAAATACTCAAAACTGGTTGACTGAGAACCACCTCTTGCTCAACACCTCCAAAACAGAATTCCTTCTCATTTCTCCCCCGAATCACATCCCCAAGATAGACCTTTAGATGAACCACCTCACTGCCTTCAACTGCTCCCCCCTCATTGTTGACTCAGCCAAATCTCTCGGACTCACCCTAGACAAGCATCTGAACATGAAAACTCATATCAGCAATGTGTGTAAGGGAGTGAATCACCTTATGAGGATACTCAGGAATCTCAAACCTTTCCTCCCACAAGCTGACTTCAAGCAAGTGGTCCAAGCGCTTGTTTTGCCGAGGCTAGACTATGGCATTGCTACACTCTGTGGCCTCCCCAAATATACCTTGGCCCCACTAAGGGCTTCACTTAATGCGGCGGCCAGACTGGTCACGGGGACCAAAAGAAACAAGCACATCTCCCCAGTCTTAAAATCCCTAAATTGGTTGCCCTATGAAGCAAGAATTCAGCTAAAGATTGACTGTCTATCTCACAAAGCCCTCCATTTCAAAACCCCCAGTTATCTAGCGCAAAAGCTAGAATTATCCGGAGGGGGTAGACCTTCTCGGAGTGCTAAATCTCTCCTCCTCAAACCTCAGATCTTTCGCAAAAGAGAACGTGTCACTGAGCTTTCTCCGGCTCTGCGCCAAAGATCTGGAACTCTCTCCCACCGGAAATACGCAGAATCTCCTCCAAGGTTGCCTTCAAATTGGAAGTAAAAGATTCCTCATGAACAAGTTCCTACCTTAAAAGGGTCTCGGATCCTCTGCTCTAATGCTTTGGACCTACACCCTAAGTCCTGTGTTTGGTGTTATTCTGCTTTACTAGTCACTTGCTCCCCTCCCAGTTCGCTATGTTCCAGTTTTTATCTTACCCTTTATTGTCCCTTTCGATTGTAACCTTTGTTTGATATGCATATGTGATTTGTTTAGGTTGGTACCCCTTCAGACGATTGTACTGCTACTATTACCTTCCTTTCCCTCAAATTGTAAAGCGCTCTGATATCCTTCGGGATCATGTTCGCGCTATATAAAACTTTATAAATAAATATTAGGAAACCTGACAGGTATCAGGATACTGATACACGTTCCTTTCAGGGTTCATCGAAAAACTCCGGGAGGGAAGGACCATCAGACAGACAAGAAGAGCGTACAAAGTCCAGAGACAAGCAGCACGCTCAGGATTACACTTCTAAAAAAGAAGAGAAACCAAAGCAAAAGCCACAGTTCAAAAAGAAGAAAGTTGCAGGTCTAAAGATCAGACATGCCCAGAATTCTGAGGACTCGACTACTGAATGGGGAATGGGCTCTGACGATGCTAGACAGTGCGGCAGAAGTAACAATAGCTCGCCAGAACCTGAAGGAATTTCTGGTGACAGCGGACTTGAATGATTATATCACGGTAGAAACACCCGATACTAGGGTAAGTGTCCCACATAAAGTATATGAAATAACGCTCCAAATGGAGGGGGACAAATGTAGAACAGTGAGAGGTCTCTTTTGGGAGAACCTGACGTTTGGCTATGATATTTTATTAGCTGAACAAGATTGACCGCCAGCATTCGTCATGGATCGCCCTAAAGGAGAAACGGTAATTCTTCTGGCATTCTCAGACCACATTCCCAGGCACTTACAACATACATATGCGCAGGAGTGGGCAGTAGCCCAGGCTCCGGCATTATACAAAAACCATGTTGGATGGGATGAGGATTCAACCCACCACATAATTCCTTTGAAAAATACTCCGACTGCACAGAGGCAGTATCCAATAAAGCAAGAAGCTAAAAAACAGGTCAGGGAGAGCTTAGATCAACTTGAATATCGTGGGGTGATTGAAACTTGCACCTCACCAATGAACAATCCTTTGTTTCCTGTCATGAAACCTGACAATTCATATCGTCTAGTTTTAGATTATAGACATTTAAACACTTGCACTAAGACGTTTGCAGTCCAAAATGCACATAGTGCCGCATTAATGAATAAAATTGTGCGGAAAAAATATAAAACGACACTTGATATCTCAAATGGAATCTGCCAGAATATAGCGCCTGAAAGCAGGCATCTAACAGCATTCTCAGCGCTAGGGTTCCAGCGTCAATTTTGTCGACTCCCCCAAGGGTATAAGAACAGCCCGGGGTTGTTTTCGGCCAGAGTAACTGAGTTACTTCAAAATTTGGACGAAGAGGCATTGTCCTATGTGGATGATATTTATCTAACGGACGATGACCTAGAGGAGCACTTGAACAGGGTGAATACCATAATTTTGGGATTTGCATCTGAGGGCTATAAATTCAACTTTAAAAAATCAAAAAATGCCCACCTCAGTGTCCTGTTTTTAGGATATGAGCTTTCAAGTGAAGGAAAAAGCCTGGCAGCCAATTTTTTAGAAAAATGCGCGCTGCTCCAACCTCCAAAATCATTGAAAAATTTACAGTCAATTCTGGGATTTCTAAATTTTGGTAGAACATACATTTTGGATTACGCAGAAAGAGTGAAACCTTTCTACGATTTAATAAAACCTGATTTTTCAGTAAAACAATGGACACAGAAACATACATATACACTTCGGTCCTTACAAGCTGACATGATAGCTTCCAAACACTTACAGACAAGCGTGAACGTACGCAACCTGGTGATCCGTGTAGTTGCGGGTCAATCTGGGTACACATATCTAACATATAATGAGGGTGAGACAGTACCAATTGCATACAAATCACATTTGTGCACAAATGCTGAGATGTGCTTCGCATCTACAGAAAAGATTCTGACAGCAGTACAGACTGCTGTAGTGAGAGAAACAGCACTGGCTCAGGGGAAACGAATAATAGTAGTAACTCCGGTTCCCTTAGAGGCTGCGACAAAGGCAAGCGTTCCTAATGCTAAAGCTTTACATCCGAGATGGATACAATGGGCTAATTCTCTCACTGCAACAGATGTAGAATACAGGTACGACCCAAATTTAAAGACACAAGCATTCCTGCAATACGAACAAGAATATCCTCTACCAAACGAAATATTGCCTCTAGGTCAGTATGAATATATAATTTACACTGACGGATCTGCTCAACCGGCCATAGGAAGTAAGCAACAATATAGTGCAGCATGTGCAATCGTTAAAGGTCGCATGCGGGATGGAAAATTCCACCCAAGTTGCACAAAAATGCAGTCTCTAGGAGAGTGCACAGCACAGCTGGCAGAGTTAAAAAGCGCTGATACTAGCACTGGTAAATACGGATCGAATTCCCCACACTGATTGTGTGCGATTCC
The DNA here is from genome assembly GCA_963921515.1 of Calotriton arnoldi. Classification (NCBI taxonomy): domain Eukaryota; kingdom Metazoa; phylum Chordata; class Amphibia; order Caudata; family Salamandridae; genus Calotriton; species Calotriton arnoldi. Next base: position 1,632,362 of record CAWUFW010001930.1, read on the forward strand.
TTTTACTGTGTACAGTCATATAATGAATATTTGCAGCACTGGGTTCAAAGATGCAAAAGGTGGCACAATTAAGCATAAAATGCTATGGGAACAGGTAGTGGAGTTGAAAACCGAACTACCAAGGGCTCACGTGATACATACATTGAGTCATCAGCGTGATGGCGTTCACGTTGAAGGGAATTCACTGGCTGATGAAGCCGCAAAGGGGGCTGTACGCACGGCTTCCATAGCTGCAATCACTCGTTCTAAAACGAGAATATACGGTGAGATTATGGTAGCTATCAATGCTTGTTGCAAAAACAGCGGAGCAGTACCAAAAAGGTTTCCACTCAAGTACTCCTACAAGTTAGATGCCAATAACATTCCATTTGCTCAGATTCCTGGAGTGGGGGATAGAGTAATTCCAAACATGGATCGTAGGTTAGGTTTAATTCTAGCAGCACATGAAGGGCTAGGTTCTGCCCATGCAGGAGTTACGGCGATTGTTTCTTTATTGAACGTCTTAAAGTGAAATATCTGTCAACAGATAAATGAGGCCACCACAGCTCGCCCAGCACAAATCCCATTATTAGGCAGCATCAGACTGTCCATTCGCGTGCAATCACCTGGACCACTGCGGCCCCTTAAAATGTGATGGGGCTTACAGGTATATCATGGTTGCAGTGGATTCCTGCTCAAGATTCCTATGGGTGTGGCCCCAACTCTCGAACTGTTATCAAAGATTTGCGAGTCTTTATAGGGACATACGCAATTGGCACATTACATTCTGACCAGGGCTCTGTGTGTAGCTCTCGGGCTTACAAGGAGGCCATGCGAGGATTGGGTGTAGCATTGCGGTACTCCTCTCCGACCATCCAGAGGGAAATTCGGTTGTGGAGAGAAAAAACCGGGACTTAAAGCAATCTTTAACAGCTAAAGTATTAGGCATGGGTGAAAGTTGGGTAAAACATCTGTATGGAGTCCAGCGAGCCTTGAACAACATGCCAAGAAGTTCTCTAGGGGGGAGGAGGGGTCACTCCATATGAGGTCCTATTTGGGACAAGAATGTGGGTACCTGATCTTGATTGTGAAGGCACAGTGGCGGATGAAAAACCTTTTGACATCCATGATCGTTTGACTGTTTTACAGGACCTAAATGAATCCAGGACACAAAAAAGTAATGTCCACCTGAAGCAGACTGCCACTGGGGAAGTCAAATCAGTCACGGCAAGACCTGTCTGGATCCCAAAAGTCGGGGATCTGGTCAGAGAAAAGATAGCGGACAAAAAAGAATTTGGGCCATCATACAGAAAACCTGTACCGGTCTAGCAATTGAAGAAACAAGAACTGTACTTCTACCGCCTCTTGCCGGAAAAAAGGAGAAAAGATTTGTCTCAATCGACCTAATCAAACCACATTATGTGGCCGATACTGAGTAGTAGCAAAAACAACAGTTGATGGACAGAATGCAGAACAATGTCATACATTCACCCCAGTACAGAGATCTGGGCCTAAATCCATCGTTTTTTGCTCACCATGCCATTCCAGTTTGAACCCAGCCATATGCAAATCAGTCTCGACCCTGTGCCTCATGGGAACAGTCCAGCCCGAACTGCCAAGCCAGGTCCTCCCTGGACTGGAAACAAGCATCCTAGGACCGGTTTCGGGGTTTCACCCTCTTCAGCCAGGATAGCTTGATTCCAGTGGCATGGAGAGCACGGGACCCATGTCTGGGCATACCCGTCCCACTCGGGGTGACAAATGCAAAAACAACAGTTGATGGACAGAATGCAGAACAATGTCATACATTCACCCCAGTACAGAGATCTGGGCCTAAATCCATCGTTTTTGCTCACCATGCCATTCCAGTTTGAACCCAGCCATATGCAAATCAGTCTCGACCCTGTGCCTCATGGGAACAGTCCAGCCCGAACTGCCAAGCCAGGTCCTCCCTGGACTGGAAACAAGCATCCTAGGACCGGTTTCGGGTTTCACCCTCTTCAGCCAGGATAGCTTGATTCCAGTGGCATGGAGAGCACTGGACCCACGTCTGGGCATACCCATCCCACTCGGGGTGACAAATGCAAAAACAACAGTTGATGGACAGAATGCAGAACAATGTCATACATTCACCCCAGTACAGAGATCTGGGCCTAAATCCATCGTTTTTTGCTCACCATGCCATTCCAGTTTGAACCCAGCCATATGCAAATCAGTCTCGACCCTGTGCCTCATGGGAACAGTCCAGCCCGAACTGCCAAGCCAGGTCCTCCCTGGACTGGAAACAAGCATCCTAGGACCGGTTTCGGGGTTTCTCCCTCTTCAGCCAGGATAGCTTGATTCCAGTGGCATGGAGAGCACGGGACCCACGTCTGGGCATACCCGTCCCACTCGGGGTGACAAATGCAAAAACAACAGTTGATGGACAGAATGCAGAACAATGTCATACATTCACCCCAGTACAGAGATCTGGGCCTAAATCCATCGTTTTTTTGCTCACCATGCCATTCCAGTTTGAACCCAGCCATATGCAAATCAGTCTCGACCCTGTGCCTCATGGGAACAGTCCAGCCCGAACTGCCAAGCCAGGTCCTCCCTGGACTGGAAACAAGCATCCTAGGACCGGTTTCGGGGTTTCACCCCTCTTCAGCCAGGATAGCTTGATTCCAGTGGCATGGAGAGCACGGGACCCACGTCTGGGCATACCCGTCCCACTCGGGGTGACAAATGCAAAAACAACAGTTGATGGACAGAATGCAGAACAATGTCATACATTCACCCCAGTACAGAGATCTGGGCCTAAATCCATCGTTTTTTGCTCACCATGCCATTCCAGTTTGAACCCAGCCATATGCAAATCAGTCTCGACCCTGTGCCTCATGGGAACAGTCCAGCCCGAACTGCCAAGCCAGGTCCTCCCTGGACTGGAAACAAGCATCCTAGGACCGGTTTCGGGGTTTCACCCCTCTTCAGCCAGGATAGCTTGATTCCAGTGGCATGGAGAGCACGGGACCCACGTCTGGGCATACCCGTCCCACTCGGGGTGACAAATGCAAAAACAACAGTTGATGGACAGAATGCAGAACAATGTCATACATTCACCCCAGTACAGAGATCTGGGCCTAAATCCATCGTTTTTTGCTCACCATGTCATTCCAGTTTGAACCCAGCCATATGCAAATCAGTCTCGACCCTGTGCCTCATGGGAACAGTCCAGCCCGAAACCGGTCCTAGGATGCTTGTTTCCGGTCCAGGGAGGACCTGGCTTGGCAGTTCGGGCTGGACTGTTCCCATGAGGCACAGGGTCAAGACTGATTTGCATATGGCCAGGTCTAAACTGGGGTGGCATGGTGAGCAAAAGAATGATGGATTTAACCCAGATCTCTTGACTGGGGGTGAATGTTTTGATTTGTTCTGCATTCCGTCCATCAATTGTGTGTCTTTTGCTTTCTCGCCCTAAGTGCGCCAGGTATGCCCAGACGTGGGTCCTGGGCTCACTGTGCCACTGGAATCAAGCTATCCTGGCTGAAGAGGGGTGAAACCCCGAAACCGGTCCTAGGACCTGGCTTGGCAGTTCGGGCTGGACTGTTCCCATGAGGCACAGGGTCAAGACTGATTTGCATATGGCCAGGTCTAAACTGGGGTGGCATGGTGAGCAAAAGAATGATGGATTTAACCCAGATCTCTTGACTGGGGGTGAATGTTTTGATTTGTTCTGCATTCCGTCCATCAATTGTGTGTCTTTTGATACTGAGTAGTAGGCCATGTGGACTCCAATCCAAGAAGTTCAAACGGAAAGACTCATCACGTTCGAAGAGTCCCCAGCACGGAATGAAGGACTATGCAACAATGCTATGGAACTCGTTCCTCTTGACTATGGGAACGCCCTTTATTTAGGAGCCCCTCAATCTACTACACACAAGCTCCAGATCATTCAAAACTGCGCAGCTCGCCTGCTCCTCCAGACTCCTTACCGGCAATCCGTAAAACCGGCACTGAGGAGCCTTCACTGGCTGCCTGTCAGGGAGAGAATCCAATTTAAAGCTATGTGTATTGCACACAAGGCTTTTTGGAGGAATGGTCCAGCAATCAACCGATCTATGATCATTCCATACCAACCAAGCAGAAACCTCCGCTCGGCGTCCTCTACCCTCGCCCTACTCCCAAGAATAAAGAGAGCTAGATGTGGCGGGCACTCCTTTTCCTATAACTCCGCCAAACTATGGAACGCTCTTCCCCCACATATACGGGCGGAGCCTAATTTGCTGCCCTTTCGTAAACTCCTAAAAACACTGCTCTTTAACAATTGCACTTAATTACTGGACCTTCTCTGTCTGTCCGCGTTCGTCTGCAGCGCTGGGATGCCTCAGGGTAGCTATCGCGTTATATAAATGTCTTTTTCATTTAATTTCATTTCAAATTCAAAATCAAACTCAAAATGAAAGACAACTCGCTATTCGACCAAATACAGATGTCTACGTCAACATGCCTCAAAGAGAGCAAACTACGATTTCTACAAATCCTGATGCAATACCAACAATTGATCGAACTGCTTCTGGCTACTTCATAAACTTTGATACGTTTTCTTTGGATCCAAGTGAACCGGAAACGACGCCAGCCAAAAAATCACGCAAACAGCAAGTTAAAGACTTTATGAACTTTCTTAAAAAGACTTACCTGGTGTCACCCTGTGTAGAACTATGGATAATCACCGGGATACTTTTCTTTCTTTTCTGGGTAGGCTTAGTAATAGTTTTTAGCATGCTTGTTACTGGAAGATACCTTCGACAAAGCTCTGCAGCCCAAAAGGTGAGCTTACTTTTAAAACCACACCTATCATCTCATCGAGAACAAAGAGATTTGTCATCAGTGAACATTACAGCAGTTCCTATACTGGATGGTATAGTTTGGGACAAGATTGATTTCGATATATTTGGTCCGACCAAAATTTTAAGAATTCCTCATTTATTTAAAATATTGTTGAGTGATATCATTACCTCAAGTACATTTTCTGATGATTGGGATTTTGAAACTGTTAATAACATGTTATCTGATTTGGAAAAATCTGCTGCGTTTTCTAATAGTGAAACATTGGAAGGCACATCAGATTTCGAGACTATGTATTGTTATCAACACTATGGTCATCACTTTTTACATAAATCGGCAAATCCTAGACCTGCGTTCACATACCACCAGTGGAAACATTGTCCAACACCCCCGAAAGGCAGTTCAAAAACATTTACACAAAAGTTTCCATATTTTTCAGGGTTTAATATGTCTGACCCAGCCTCATATTACTATAGGGTTGCACCAGCATCAGCACAGAAAAATATGTTGACAAACACCAAACAGATTTACTCTGCTTCCTTTATTGCCCAGTTGTCCGAACAAGGTTTCGACTTGTGGAAAGACACCATAGACCTAAAATCAGTCTGGGGTACTAGGGAATGGCAGGTACAGGGAACAGAGGCTTTGTTTAGAGCATGCCTCATCCCTCAACAAATCATGTTTTTGAACGAGACAGTGCAACTCACGTCTTGCCTTGGACTAGCCAAGAACAAAGACTTGAACACACCTCGGCTGCCGACTCCATTACACACCGAGGGTAACATAACATCACAGGAAGAGATTACAGTAGATGACATCATACAATACAACAGATGAGACCCCGATTGGAAAAAATGGTTGATTTGGCCCACAGACACTAATAGTTGTCAGGCAAGATTCCTGGGTAAAGCCGAAGGGTTTAGTATCCATAGGCCAGATCCACGTTATGTACAGAGACAACATCCAGGGGTAGTGACATCCTAGTGTTGGGAAGTTGTGCCTTGATTGGCTAAAAACCTCAACACTCACACAGGTGAAACAACACTTATCCTTACTGTCACAGGATGTGGATCTTAGGGATTTTTAATGGGTCCCAGGAAGCCACGTCAGAAATGTTTCTATTATGCTGTCTATAATGAAATATGGAAAATATCCCAACAAGAGGCCGCAGAGAGACTACGAGAGATAGACCGTATAAATCTAGAAAAATCTCTAGCAGTGGTAGACAATGGGTTAACTACATTGACCTCCAGGATATATTCCTTAGGCAACATTGTATCTTCTGCGACATACCATTTTCTTTTTAGATGACTTACTTCAGCGTCGATCGCTTTAAAGTAGGAGTGAGAGACCGGGAATGGAGTGTTCTGCAGGGCGTATAGAAACCTGGGGAGTGCCATCATTTTGAACTAGAACAAGATTTGGCCATATTACAACACGGGCAATAACAGTTACGTTCTATTATGTTATTAAGCTGGACGCTGCAATCTTTGCGTGCAGGCTACGTGCCTTGGCGTTATATCAAAAGTACGTCTCTGTTTTCTGAATACAATCTAACAGATAAACAGATAGAAATGGCACAAAGGGGAGCTAAATATACAATGCTGCATATCGAAAAACTGGATAGATTAACATGTACAGTGGCAGAATCACCGTCCACAGAATGGCTAATCCATTGGCACATAACTACCGGTCACTACTTTTCAGTTTCAGTATTGCCTTGAACAAAAGCAAGTAGGCAGATATGACGAAATGGGTAAGGAATACATTAAGGAATCATGGGTATTACCATTCAGATTTCGATGCCGGAGCGGGGGATCGAGAAGTGTTTCTGAGCGGTACAAACTGTGAGAACGCTGTGAGTGGATCACTCATATGCCAGGATATAATGCTGCACGGGCTTGTAATGGTTCTGTGGCAAACCTGTCCTGCCATTTGAGGGGTGCCCCAGCTGCTGTGATTACCCCAGCATTTAGGCTACTTTCGAATGGGAGTTACTTGATGCTGAACAGTCAAGGCTGCTGTGGCATGCTCCCGGGCATCGCATATCTGGTAACCGTGAGCTCCAGGGTTACTTGTTGATGCAAGTATTGTTTCCACCGACACATACAGTCAGGGAGGCGCCGTTATGGCCTTCACTGAATGTTTCTTTAATACGGTTTGGTACTCTAAGCAGAATGAAAGCCATGCCTCTACAGAAGTCTGTGCCCTTAACCTCCGCTCGAGACACTTTTGATCTCCAGAGCGCAAGGTCTTCGGCAGAGATACAGGCGCTCATTCATACAAACTGCCCTTTCCATTTCGCAGAAATGGTAAATCGTATCTTTAACATGTCTGATACAACAGGTATTGTCCACCTATTTAAGACCATAGGTTCTGGACTTCTGAGCACATTTCAGACGGTACTTGGAGTTATCCCAAACTTCATACACTCCGTATTTGGAAGCATCTTTGGAGGACTTCCGCTCATCCTGTTCCTAGCAGCAGGTGTCCTGATTGTTTTATATTTGCTATGCAATGGATGTCCTAGTCACCAAGGAGATGGAAAAAGCACTCCTGGAGCGTAAATACTGTGACCGCATGGTACAACATCTAGGCACGCCTCGCCTAAGAGAACTAAGTGCATCTTGGTTCTTGTCATTCCGACTAGTCTGGATGGACTGCATCTTACCTGTCCTCCGATGCCTGTTTTGCGGAGAAGAATGCATGTTAGACCTGTGTTTGACACTCCCATCATGTGCGCAACCGGACGTGAATGCGTTACTGGACCAGATAACGGCCCATGTTCTGCAGGGACCTCAGCGTATTCCAATGTTGATGGTGGCATTCCTTGAGCCACCGCAGGTAGTAACTGCACCTGTTGGTATGAACACCGGCTCCTCCACTGACACCCAGGCTTTGGACGGCGTGCAGGCTGCCCCAGCACCGGCTGCGGACAGTGTGGAACATCATCTGTGCTCAATTGACATACTTTGCGAGGTGTTGCAGGGGCCGTCTACGGCGGAAGCAAGCAACAGAAATGTTGCGTCTACCAGCCAGGACATGTAAACATTTGGCTCGTCATTTGCCGGTAGAAATTCACCCTTTTTCAAACAAGCTCAATTTGGGAACTCAAAAACAAAATTGACATTCCTTTCATTTTTTGGGCATACATGGCTTTTTAATGCTTAGTGGTTCGGACTATAATTACGGACACTTTTTAGAGCTAGGGCTTGAAAAAATTTCTTTTTAAGTTTTTTAGACATTTTTTAGAAGTTTTTAAAAAATTTTAGCTAAAGAGATGTTTTTATAAACTTTGTGCGTATTGCTATCTAGTTATGCTAGTAGTACAGTAATAGGTTACATACGTCCAGTCGGAAGAGGAGTGGGCGTTATATTCCATATAGGTACACTATATAGGCGCAGGTAACATTGCAACCTTTCACCTATATTCTTCCCTACATTACATACATAACGGTTCTTAGGCACTGACCTTTTACCTAGATATGACACTGCATTCAGAACGCAGGTTTTTCCCTAGTTCGATTCTCATACATTATGCATGAGGCTTCTTGGAAGCACAGCAGGACTAACAGTAGGATTACCATCTCCTGTATAATATCTCTGTATAAATTTCAGGCCCAACGTCATCCTTTAGGCCGACACAGTAACACAGCAAGGTAGGACCCCTGGGGAGACCTATGGGTATATATACAGCACATCTTGCTTAGGAAGTGGAGGAGACCGTGACTTCCCGGCTGACACACTGACCAGAGACGCTGAGGTTCCTGCATGCAGACGCTCCAGCTAGCAGTGGTCTAACATCCCTCGTGGGTGTCCAACTCGAGACCAGGACGGGGTCCCACATTCTCTAAACTCTCAGGTAATGGGGTGGACTAGATCCTAGAGGGATTCTTGGCATAACACCTACACAGATGCTAGGTACATTAAGGTACATCTAGTTAGGGAGGCATCATAGGAGTACGCACTTTTTATCATGTGTTTTATGTACATGTATATATTCATGATTTCTGCAAGATGGTAGAACTATACCATCCCTTTACTTTCGTAGTACTGCTAATCATATATCTCTGCTACTGTCTAATGGTTGTTGCAGCTCATATATTCTCCACTAGAATAACAACTGTTCAATAAATTCTAATTGAAAACGACCAGACTGAGACAAACTAAGTAAGCACGAGTGACTGAGCGAAAGGTAGTATATTGTTTCCACGATTCTGAGGGATCAGGGTTGTCATGTTCTGAGGTTGCCAGAATCTATTCTCTCTGTGATAAGAGGATATTATCGTGGCACTGTGAGCTAGCTGTTACAGACAGACTAACGTATCCAGTGGGGGTGCACGGAATCAGTCCGCCACCAATCCCACACTTTGTTATCCAAACGTGCAGATCCTGTATAGGTAATATAGGAACTACACGACAGAGTGTATATTCTTGGAATGCTATTGTCATTCTATGTTGTCCCGTGCTTGGAGTGTGCGCTGTTGGTGGTTTGATCTGCAATGACAGTTGCAGATCGACCTTCTGGCCTGTGACACGCTCCTTGTCGTGGATGAAGCTTGTACTGAATAAATACACTTATTTCAAAGAAGATCGACTTCGGAGTGGTACTTTGTTACTTACCACAGGAAAGTACTCAGTTATAGAACAAAAAAACCTTGCTTGCATTTGGGGTTTGGAACACTATAGAGCTTTCATTTGGGGTTCTAGGTTCACTTTAAGAAGTGACCACGAGCCACTTATATAAGTCTTAACCACAGAGGGATTTTTGAGAGCTTCTCCCAGGCTAGCACATATGTCAATAAGGTTATTGGATTTCAACTATGATGTATGTTACGTACCGGGGTCAAGAACAGAATTGCAGATTTTTTTAGCAGGTCACCTTTACCCTTGAAGACTAAACCAGATGCTGAGTACGATGACTGGTGTGTTGCTGAAATTATTGATGGTATGCAAGAACATGAATGGGTGGTGGAAACTGGAAAAGATAACATACGGCAAAAATTAACTACCCACATTATAGAAGGGTGGCCTATCAAAAGGATGTTGAAGAAGAGTTACGCACATATTGGGAGTTGAGACAAGAATTAACTGTTGAAGAGGGCAAAGTGATATGTGGGAGGAGAATAATTCCCCAAAAATTAAATTGGCAGATTGTTAGATATTTGCCATGAGGGTCACTTGGGGATTACTAAAACCAAATCTAGGATGAATGATTGTACTCAGGGCCAGGTATGGACCTACAAATAGAAAAGAAAGTGAGAGAGTGTACATTATGTAATAATTCTGAGAAAACTCTGATCACGATGAAACCACCTCTTTGTCCATTAAAGAGTCCTGAAGTGCCTTGGGAAAAGTTAAGTCTAGACATAATTGGTCCCGTGCAAGTTGGTCTTCAGCTGAAATATGTAATTGCGTTAGTTGATCATTTTGCTAACTGGCCTGAGATTGAGGTGGTTAACAAAGTGAGTGCCCGTACCGTAATAACATTTTTAGACAAGTTATTTTTAAGAGAAGGTTTACCGAGGACAGTGTTAACTGACAATGGTCCTCAGTTCTGTTCAGAGACATTCAAGGAATTTTTAAGAAGAAATGGAGTTTCCGCATTAGAGATTGGGTGAGAGTGGAAAAACCTGGTGTCAGTGGGAAATTGGGAGGAAGGTTTTTCCAACCTTTGCAAGTGAAGAAAGTTTGTGCAATTCGGTTGTGTTGAGTGATGGGAAAGTGTGGCACATGGGGCAAATTTCTTTGTATAAAAGTGAGATTAAGCATGCTAAGTCAAGTTTAGACAGTGTCTTAACATCCAGTTGTGTCGTGTAGCTCCTATAGTACCCCTGCAGGACCTGCGCGTTTCGATAACATATGCTGCGGGCTTGGTGGCAGACTGACTCCGTGCACCCCCACCGTATATGTTAGCCTAGTTTTGCATTAGCTAGCTCGCAGTGCCACTAGTGACTCCTCTTATCGGGGAGAGATTAGTTTCTGGCAACCTTAGATCATGACAACCCTGATTCCCTCAGACTCGTGGAAGCAACATACTACCTTTCGCTCAGTCACTCGTGCTTACTTATTCGGTTTGTCTCAGAGAGTTACACAGAATAAACAGTTGGGCGTTTCAATAAGTATTTATTGAACAGTTGTTATTCTAGTGTAGAATATATGTGCTGCGGTAACTAGCAGACAATAGCAGAGATATATTATCAGCAGTACGATAAAAGCAAAGGGATAGAACAGTTCTACCATATTGCGATAATCATGAGTACATACATGAATATAAAAGCATTATGAAAGTGCGCATACTCCTTCGATGCCTAACTAGATGTACCTGAGTGTACCTAGCATATGTGTGTAGGTTTTAGAAGCTAAGAGCCAAGAATCCTCCTAGGATTTAGTCGAACCCCCATACCTGAATAGAGAGAGTGTGGGACACCGTCCTGGTCTCGAGTTGGACACCCCGTCCGGGTTGTGTCAGACCACTGTCAGCTTTAGTGACTGCATGCAGGAGCCTCAGCGTCTCTGGTCAGTGTGTCAGCATGGAAGTCTCGGTTCCCTCTATCTTACCGGGGCAAGATGTGGTGTATTTATACCCTAAAGAGTCTCGGTCCTCAGTATGGTTTGTATTGGACATGAGGAAGACGTCAGCGGTGAACTTTGTACATACATATTATGCCGGTGGTGTATTCTTAGGAATCCATGCATAATTAATGAGTACAGTGTGGGCCTGTGTTTGGAAGAACCCTGCTGTATGCAAAACCACAGGATAGATAACGTTCAGCCCTCAGAGCTCGTTGTGTACTAGCTGGGACCAATGTAGGTGAAAGATCATGCCTATATAAGGAATCATGACTATAATAGGACATGTACAGTTGTGACCATAATTGGGCATATGCGGCCATGACCATAATAGGGCAATTACGAATATGACCATATTAGGGTAAATATGAATACGTCCATTTTAGGGCATGTATGAACGGATCTATATTAGGGCCTCTATGCAGGATATAACACCCACTCCTCTTCCGAACTGGATAAAAATGACCATACTTAAAATCTGGACAATTTAAAAATATTTTTAAAAGCAAGTAAAAACATGGTTCTAAAAAATCATTAAATATTGAGGTGCTAAAAAAAATAAATGTTTAAATTCAGCTTTTTCTAGTTACCACTTAAAAAGTCAATATAGTCTCTCTATAGAAGTTGTATTACCATAAGCAGGAGAAGGCCATGCTTTTCTCAAGCGAAAGTGTCAATGTAAGAAAAATGTTCCAAATTTAGATCGTTTATTTTGAAATGAGTGAAGAAGCCGAATTCTTTCCCAGGACACGATGAGCCAATTCAAGATTACGCGTCCTGGCTGGGAAGCTCAATACTATCGGTGTCAGCTGCTGTAGATGACAAATCCAACGCCTCACAGAGAACGTCAATCGCACATAGATGGAATGTAGTACTGCCAACAGTCGATGCTGCGGCAGCATGTGCGGCAGTTGTAACCTGGGTGCCAGTGGAAGAATCACCTAACCCAGCAGGAGCGAACGGCAACTGTGGATTCTCCAGGAATGCATTCATCAGAATCGGAAGCCGCTGAGGACAACGCAGAGCGTGGGCCTTTATGGGGTCCAGCATTGCATCCGTGTCCGGAGGCGCATCTGATGGAAATGTTAGACAAAGATCCAACGTGCATTCTTCTCCGCAGAACAGGCATCGAAGCACAGGTAAGATGCAGTCTATCCAGACTTGTCTAAATGATAGAAACCAGGAGGCATTGAGTTCTCGCAGGCAAGAAATGCCCAGAAGTTGTACCATGCGTTCACGGTATTTCCGCTCCAGGAGCGTGTTCACCATTCCCTCGGGAAGTGGGCCGTCCATTGCGTAGCAGCAATATTACGATCAGGATTCCTGCGATTAGGAACAGGATGAGTGGGAATCCTCCAAATACGCTTCCCAATACGGAGTGTATAAAATTTGGGATTACCCCGAGGACTGTCTGAAAGGTGCTTAACAGTCCTGACCCTATGGTCTTAAATAGGTGTACAATTCCGCTCGTATCAGACATATTGAAGATATGTCCCACCATTTCTGCGAAATGAATGGGGCAGTTTGTACGTATTATCTCAGTCGAGGTCCTTGCAACTTGAAGTTCATAGGTTTCTCGAGCGGCGGTTAAGGGCACGGGTTGCTGTAAAAGCATAGCTTTCAATCTGCTCAGAGTATACCTGCATACAGCAAGTAAACCTGGAGTTAACAGTTACTAGATATGCGACGCCCGGAAGCATCCCACAACAACCTTGATCATTTAACATTAAGTAACTCCCATTCGAGAGCAGCTGGAAAACCGGCGTGATCATGGCCGCTGGGGTCCCTGACATGTGACAAGATAAGTTCGCCACTGAACCGCTACAGGCTCCGTGTAGAGAAATATCCTGACACATGAGAGAACTGCTTAAAGCGTTCTTGCAGTTCGTACCACTCAGATACACTTCTCGATCCCCATTCCGGCATCGGTATCTATATGGTAACTTCCAAGTTTCCTTGATGTATCCCTTACCCATTTTCACATATTTGCCTGCCTTTGCTCAAGGCAATATTTAAACTGAAACGTAGTGACCGGCAGAGTGATTTGGCCATGAATTAGCCATTCTGTTGATGGTGATTCGGCTACAGTGAAAGGTAGTCTTTCCAGTTTCTCAATACGCAGCATTGTATATTTGGCTCCCCTCTGTGCCATTTCTGTCTGTTTATCAGTTAGATTGTATTCTGAAAACAGAGACGTGGTGTTTATAAAACGCCGTGGCACATAGCCTGCACGCAAAGATTGCAGCGTCCAGCTTAACATCATAATAGAACGTAGCTGAGATTGCCCGTGTTGTAACAAGGCCAGATCTTGTTCTAATATGTTGATCGCCGAAGACACAATGTTGCCAAGGAGTAAATCCTGGAGGTCAAAGTTGTTAACCCATTATCCACCACAGCTAATGCCTTTTCTAAGTTAATACGGTCTAGTTCCCGTATCCTTTCTCCGGCCTCTTGTTGGGATATTTTCCAGTTTTCATTATAGTAGGCATAAAGGCCTGCATATATGAAACGTTTCTGACGTTGTTTCCTGGGACCTAGTAGAAATTCTCTAAGATCCATGTCAGGTGTGAGTAAGGTCAAGTGGTGCTTTACTTCTGTGAGTGTTGAGGTCTCTAGCCAATCAAGGCACAACTTCCCAACACTATAGGATGTCACTACCCCTGGGTGTTGTCTTTGTACATAGCATGGATCTGGCCTATGGATACTAAACCCTTCGGTTGTATTCATAAATCTCTGCTGACATTTGTTTGTGTCAATGGGTCAAACCAGCCATTCTGTCCAATCAGGATCTGATCTGTTGTACTGGAAAATGTCATCTATGATGGTGTTGGTGATGGTGTTGGAAACCCCGGTGTGTTCATTTCCTTGCCTTTGGCTAGTCCAAGACAGGTTGTTTGTTGCACAGTTTCATTCAGAAATAAGATCTGCTGTGGAATGAGGCATGCTCTAAATAGCGCTTCTATTCCCTGGACTTGCCAGTCCCTAGAACCCCAGATTGATTTTAAATCTATAGTGTCCTTCCATAGGTCGAAACCCTGTTTAGACAACTGGTTCAGAAAGGATGCAGAGTAAATATGTTTGGTGTTTGTTAACATAATTTTCTGAGCTGAATTTTTCGCCACTTTATAATAAAATGACTTCGGGTCGGATGTGTTAAACCCTGAGAAGTATGTGAATATCTGTGCAAATGCCTGTGAACTACCTTTCGGTGGTGTTGGACAGTGTCCCCACTGGTGGTACTCAAATACATTTCTAGGTGTTATAGATTTGTGTGAGAAATGATTACCATATTGCTGGTAACAGTACAATGTATCATAGTCTGAAGTACCTTCTAACATTTCATTGTTCGGAAATGCTGCAGTTTTTTCTAAATCAGACATCATAGCATTTACAGTTTCAGTGTCCCAATCATCAGAAAATGTACTGGAGGTAACGATATCACTTAAAGAAATTTTAAATACATGTTTAAGCTTTAAAAGTTCAGTCGGACCGAATACATCATAATCAATCTTGTCCCATACTATACCGTCCGGTATACGAACTGCTGTGATGTTCACTGAAGACAAGTCTCTTGGTTCACGATGTGAAGACTGGTGTGTTTTTAAAATCAAATTGACTCTTTGGGTTGTAGAGCTTTGCTGGAGGTATCGTCCACTAATAAGCATACTAAAAGTTATTATTAAACCTAGCCAGAAAATGAAAAATAAAATCCCAGTGATATACCATAGTTCTATCCAAGGTGACACCAGGTAAGTCTTTCTAAAAAAGTTCAAAAAGTCATTGAGTTTCTGTTGGAGTGATTTTTTGGCTGGCGTCGTTTCCGGCTCGCTTGGATCCAGTGAAAACGTATCAAAGTTCATGAAATAGCCAGAAGCAGTTCTTTCAATTGTTGGAATTGCATCGGGATTTGTTGAAATAGGATTTTGCTCTTGACGAGGCATGTTGACGTAGATGTCTGTATTAGGTCTTATTGCAACTTGGTTGTTAAGTTGATTTTCTTCTTGCCGAAGTGGAACGAGTTCCATAGCATTGTTGCTTAGTCCATCATTCCGTACAGGTGGCTCTTCAAACGTGATGAGTTTTTCTGTTTGGACTTCTTGGATTGTAGCGAGAGGAGGGCGTCTGCGAGAGGAGGAGTCCACGAGGCCTACTGTTAAGTATCGGCCACATAGTGTGGTTTGATTAAGTCGATTGAGATAAATCTTTTCTCCTTTTTTCCGGCAAGAGGTGGCAGAAGTACAGTTCTTGTGCCGTGGATTGCAAGGACCGGTACAGGCTTTCTGTAGGATGGCCCAAATTCTTTCTTGTCAGCAATCTTCTCTCTGACCAGATCCCCGATTTTTGGGATCCAGATAGGTCTTGCCGTTACTGCCTTGACTTCCTCAGTGGCGGCCTGTTTCTGGAGCACGTTACTTTGTTGTGTCCTGGATTCATTTAGATCCTGTAAAACAGCCAAAAGATCATGGATATCAAATGGTTTTTCATCCGCCACTGTGCCTTCACAATCAAGATCAGGTATCCACATTCTTGTCCCAAATAGGACCTTGTAAGGAGTGACACCTCCTAGAGAGCTTCTTGGCTGGTTATTGAGCGCGCGCTGTACCCCATAAAGGTGATCGATCCATCTACCGCCCTTGCCTAATACCCTAGCTGTTAAAGATTGCTTTAAGTCTCGGCTTTTCCTCTCCACAACAGAATTTCCCTCGGGATGGTACGGAGAGGAGTACCGCAATGCTACGCCCATTCCTTCCATGGCCTCTTTGTAAGCCCGAGAGCTAAACGCCAGACCACGGTCAGAATGTAACGTGCCAACTGCGTATGTGCCGATAAAGACTCGCAAATCTTTTATAACAGTTCGAGCATCAGCCGAGCGCTGAGGCCAAACCTTGAGGAAACTTGAGCTGAACGCGCACAAACGGACAACCTAATGCTGTCTAACAATGGTATCTGTACTGGACGTGTTGTGGTGGACCCATTCATCTGCTTGCAGATGTCGCAGTTCCAGACATAGTCTCTAATCAGCCCTCTCATCACGGGCCACCAGTAGCGTTCTTTCAACAAAGCGACAGTCTCCCTAAGTCCGTTATGTACAGAACCCGTCCCTTCGTGTGCTGCCACAATTAAGCCTAGCCTACGATCCATATTTGGTATTACTCTATCCCCCACTCCAGGAATCTGAGCATATGGAATGTTTTGTGCATCTAACTTGTAGGAGTACTTGAGTGGAAATTTTTTAGGTACTGAGTGGAAATTTTTTAGGTACTGCTGTGCTGCCTTTGCGTGAAGCATTGACAGCTACCATTATCTCGCCATTATCTTTGAACGAGTAACTGCAGCTACGGCGGCTGTGCGGACAGCCCCCTTTGGGGCTTCATCAGCCAATGAATTCTCTTCAATGTGAACGCCATCACGCTGCTGACTCAGTGTATGTATCACGTGAGCCCTTGGTAGTTCGTTTCTCAACTCCACTACCTGTTCCCATAGCATTTTATGCTTAATTGTGCCACCTTTTGCATCTTTGAACCCGTTTTGTTCCCAATGATGTAGATATTCATTGTACGACTGTACACAGTAAAAGGAATCACACACAATCAGTGTGGGGAATTCGTGATCCGTATTTATAAGTGCCAGTATAAGTGCTTTGAGTTCTGCCAACTGAGCCGTGCAGTCTCCTAGAGATTGCGTTTTAGTGCAACTCGGATGGAACTTGCCATCGTGCATGCGAACTTTAACAATCGCACATGCTGCCCTGTAAGCTTGCTTGCTTCCTGTGGCGGGTTGAGCAGAACCGTCAGTGTAAATGATGTATTCATACTGATCTAGAGGCAAAATTTCATTTGGTAGAGGGTATTCTTGTTCGTATTGCAGGAATGCCTGTGTTTTTAAACTTGGATCAAATCTGTATTCAACATCCGTTGCAGTAAGAGAATTAGCCCATTGTATCCATCTTGGATGTAAGGCTTTAGCATTTGGAATGCTAGCTTTTGTAACAGCTTCTAAAGCTGGTACTGGGGTCACGACAATTATGCGTTTTCCCTGAGCCAGAGCTCTTTCTCTTGCTACAGCGGTCTGCACTGCTGTCAGAATTTTTTCTGTTGAAGTGAAACGCATCTGTGCGTTTGTGTACAGGTGTGATTTGTATGCGATTGGTACTGTTTCGCCTTCATTAAAAGTTAAATAAGTGTACCCGCATTGACCCGCTATTATTCGGAT
Source organism: Calotriton arnoldi (assembly GCA_963921515.1). Classification (NCBI taxonomy): domain Eukaryota; kingdom Metazoa; phylum Chordata; class Amphibia; order Caudata; family Salamandridae; genus Calotriton; species Calotriton arnoldi. The sequence continues at coordinate 1,649,954 of CAWUFW010001930.1, forward strand.
CACTAAGTTCTGTGCGTTTACGCGTGTCTGTAAATGTTTAGAAGCTATCATGTCTTCTTGTAGGGAATGCAGGATATTTGTGTGTTCCTGTGTCCATTGTTTGACTGAAAAATCAGGTTTTATTAAGTCGTAGAAAGGTTTTACTCTTTCTGCGTAATCCAAAATGTATGTTTGACCAAAATTTAGGAATCCCAGAATTGATTGTAAATTCTTTAATGATTTTGGAGGTTGGAGCAGCACACACTTTTCTAAAAAGTTAGCTGCCAGGCTTTTTCCCTCACTTGACAGCTCGTATCCTAAAAACAGGACATTGAGGTGGGCAATTTTTGATTTTTTGAAATTAAATTTATAGCCCTCAGAGGCGAATCCCATAATAATGGTGCTCACCCTGGTCAAGTGCCTTTTTAAGTCATCGTCCGTCAGATAAATATCATCCACATAGGACAATGCTTCTTCATCCAAATTTTGGAGTAACTCTGTTACCCTTGCTGAAAACAACCCCGGGCTATTCTTATACCCTTGGGGGAGTCGGCAGAATTGCCGTTGTGACCCTAACGCACTGAATGCGGTCAGATACCTGCTTTCAGGCGCTATATTTTGGCAGAAAAATCCATTTGAGATATCAAGTGTTGTTTTGTATTTTTTCCGCACAATGTTATTCATTAATGCGGCACTGTGTGCATTTTGAACTGCAAATGTCTTTGTGCAAGTGTTTAAATGTCTGTAATCTAAAACTAGACGATATGTATTGTCAGGTTTGGCTACGGGGAACAAAGGATTGTTCATAGGTGAAGTGCAATTTTCTATCACCCTCTGGTATTCGAGTTGATCTAGAATCTCCCTGACTTGTTTTTTAGCTTCCTGCTTTATAGGGTATTGCCTTTGGGCATTTGGGGAAACTTTTAACGGGATCACGTGGTGGGTTGAATCCTCATCCCAACCAGCATGATTTTTATACAATGCTGGAGCTAGGGCAACCGCCCACTCCTGCACATATGCATGTTTTAGGTGAATGGGAACGAGGTCGGAAAAGGCTGGAAAAATTATCGTTTCTCCCCTAGGGCACTCCATGACGAATGCAGGCGGCCAGTCTTGTTCTGCTAATAGAATGTCATAACCAGATGACAGATTTTTCCAAAAGAGACCTTTAACTTTTCTGGGCTTGTCCCCCTCCATCCGGAGTGTTATCTCATGTAACTTATGTGGGACACTTACCCGAGTATCAGGTGTTTCCACCGTGATATACTCACTCAACTCTGCTGTCACCAGAAATTCCTTCAGGTTCTGGCGAGCTATCGTTACTTCTGCCGCGCTGTCTAGCATTGTCAGAGCCCATTCCCCGTTCAGAAGCTGTGTCCTCAGAATTCTGGGCATGTCTGATCTTGAGACCTGCTACCTTCTTCTTTTTGAACTGAGGTTTTGATTTTTGTTTATCCTCTTTTTTAGGTGCGTAGTCCGCAGCGCGTTGTGTGTCTCTGAACTTTGTATGCTCCTCTTGTCTGTGTTCTGACCATCCTTCCCTCTCGGAGTTTCTTGATGAACCCTGAAAGGAACGAGAGGAACGAATATCAGTATCCTGATACCTGTCAGGTTTTTTAATATTATCCCTATTCCTGAGGTTATACCTCCTTTCAGAGGGCTCCTGTTGAGGAGACCTACCTCTGGACTGAAATCTGCTGTCTTTAGACTTTTGTTTTTTATTTTCCCACTTCTTTTTAGAAGAAGTAGGCGTCTGCTTTGTAGTGTCCTTTTCAGGACTGCCCACCAGTTGTGGTTTTAATGCTTCCCCACCTAGACTGTCTCTGCCTAATTCTGCATATGCAGTTTCAATTATTTTGGGTAGTTTGTGTTGTTGATCTACTGGACTGAACTCCCTTAGGAGTTGGCGGATCGCCACTGAAGCTGCTTCCCCCTTAATATAAAATTAAAAAAAAAATCTAAATCCGTATTTGTAAAGCGCGAACTACTCACCCTTACGGGTCTCAAGGAGCTGGGGGCCGTTGTGGAAATTAAGTGAGCTATTGCCCAGAGTCACAGGGTGCTGAGCTGAGCTGCCGCCAGAGCCGGGGATCGAACCATGACCCCTGTGCTCCGAAGTCAGCTGCCCTGGCCGCTGCACCACACCTCTCCACTAATATTAGCTAGTATTATGGCTGAGACCTGTTCAAAGTTGTTTAGCAACTTCATCCCTAAGTTAAGGGCAGGCTCTGCTCCGTACTCATTTTGTATCTGTTTTAATACTTCAGGTACTACTGCTATTGACTGGATACCATGTGTTCTGGTATATATGGCAGCAAAGACTGAACCCCAGGAGGTGCAGTCCTCTACTTGTGGTGTGAGACCCATGGGCAAGCAGATTGTTAGAATTCTGTGTTTATCACTGGTTGTAGTATTCGGGAATACTGCTTCAAGCTGAGTTATTTTCTGAGCTATCCAGAATGGGATTTGTTCGCGTTTTGCTGGCATTTTGCCCATTATCGCGTGTAATGTTTGTGGAGTTATTTTATTAACTGTACCTTGGACTGGAGTGTCTTGTGCTGCAGCTGGTGCAGGTTGAACTGTTAAAGTCCTCATCACAAATTGTGTGAGGTTTCTGTAGATTTTAATTTAATCTCTGTGTTGTACGAGTAAGTCTGGCTGTGGCATTGTGTCAATGTCAGGATGTGGTGTGTATGCCGCTAATATGGGCCATGTGGCTCCTGCTCCTCCGAGCGGGCCTAATCTTGCTCTTCCTCGTATGTGGGGTAGGGCGCCTTTAAACCAGTAATTATGCTCCTGGTAAGTGAGCGGAACCTCTACTTCCTCAAAAGGAGTATAGTCCGTTGGTGTTTCACCTTCTAGGTAGTAGTGAAATACATTTGTAATTGCATTTGCTGCTGGGAATGTAACCCATGAATAGAACACCTCTGTTTTATTGGATTCGTGTGCCTCAATCACAAAAATTACTGTACCACCCCTGGCTCTTAAGCCATGTTCTAGAAGTTTTATGGTGACTGCCCTTCTGAAATTTGGTGCAATTTGTATTGCATCTTCAGGGTCTTCTTCTAAACCGAAGAGGTCTGTTACAGCTCTCCCTGTGTCGTTTGCTTCTTCCACCATTTTTAATTGGAAGAAGGGAGGTTAAAGGATTTTTAAGATAAGGTGTAAATGCACAATTGTAGGAACTGTATGTCCTTCAAGCTTGAATAACCAACAGCCAATAAATAGTATTCTCGTACTACTCAGCTGCGGCGGATTTTGTGCCCACCCACTCCAGACGTCTCTGGGGTTTTGTGAGTAGGTTCTCTGAGAATAGCACGACTGAACTACTCAGATTCTACTGTTAAATACGTACCCAATCAATGTTGGCGGCACCATGTCGTGTAGCTCCTATAGTACCCCTGCAGGACCTGCGCGTTTGGATAACATAGACTGCGGGCTTGGTGGCAGACTGACTCCGTGCACCCCCATTGTATATGTTAGCCTAGTTTTGCATTAGCTAGCTCGCAGTGCCACTAGTGTCTCCTCTTATCGGGGAGAGATTAGTTTCTGGCAACCTTAGATCATGACAACCCTGATTCCCTCAGACTCGTGGAAACAACATACTACCTTTCGCTCAGTCACTCGTGCTTACTTATTCGTTTTGTCTCAGAGAGTTACACAGAATAAACAGTCGGGCGTTTCAATAAGTATTTATTGAACAGTTGTTATTCTAGTGTAGAATATATGTGCTGCGGTAACCAGCAGACAATAGCAGAGATATATTATCAGCAGTACGATAAAAGCAAAGGGATAGAACAGTTCTACCATATTGCGATAATCATGAGTACATACATGAATATAAAAGCATTATGCAAGTGCGCATACTCCTACGATGCCTAACTAGATGTACCTGAGTGTACCTAGCATATGTGTGTAGGTCTTAGAAGCTAAGAGCCAAGAATCCTCCTAGGATTTAGTCGAACCCCCATACCTGAATAGAGAGAGTGTGGGACACCATCCTGGTCTCGAGTTGGACACCCTGTCCGGGTTGTGTCAGACCACTGTCAGCTTGAGCGACTGCATGCAGGAGCCTCAGCGTCTCTGGTCAGTGTGTCAGCATGGAAGTCTCGGTTCCCTCTATCTTACCGGGGCAAGATGTGGTGTATTTATACCCTAAAGAGTCTCGGTCCTCAGTGTGGTTTGTATTGGACATGAGGAAGACGTCAGGGGTGAACTTTGTACATACATATTATGCCGGTGGTGTATTCTTAGAAATCCATGCATAATTAATGAGTACAGTGTGGGCCTGTGTTTGGAAGAACCCTGCTGTATTCAAAACCACAGGATAGATAACGTTCAGCCCTCAGAGCTCGTTGTGTACTAGCTGGGACCAATGTAGGTGAAAGATCATGCCTATATAAGGAATCATGACTATAATAGGACATGTACAGTTGTGACCATAATTGGGCATATGCGGCCATGACCATAATAGGGCAAGTATGAATATGACCATATTAGGGTAAATATGAATACGTCCATTTTAGGGCATGTATGAACGGGTCTATATTAGGGCCTCTATGCGGGATATAACAGTTGGTTGTTAGATAAAGCCACTAATAGCGGATCCAAATCTCTGACACAAGAACAAGGAGACGGTGGTATTGTTCCAAGGAAAGAGAGGAAATTAATTGTCACAATTCACTCCCTGTGCTCTCGTGCCCACCACCAGGGGGCCGAATTGTGGGGCTCTCCAGTGTCATTACAAGCTTCCAGACCCTCCCCTTCATGTACATACTGACTTCCAGCCATTTGGACACTATTTGGGAATTGACATTGATGGAGCAGGGTAAAGGAAAAATTTTTAACCTCCTAATATTTTTGATAATTAATTCATATACAGGTTCATCTTAAGTAAATAACCAACCATGTATGTTACATGTAAAGGGTCATGGGTAATACGCTATAGATGTGCAAACTAATTTACTTACAATTGTTAACGTGGATAACATAAGTCTAATATTAGTGTACTAACTAAAATAATAAATGCATGATTTGTGCTTGGAAATACACCGTGTAGTAGCAAAGTGAAGCGTTGGTAAGTAAGATATAGCTTTATATGTCGCTTTTGCTAGGTAACACCTAATTGGGGTACGTAGAATGACGGGAGGGAAACGAAAAGGCTTATATTCTTTATTCTTAACTATGTTCTGTTTATCTTTATAATAGTTCGCTTAGGCCGGTTGTGCTGCGATGTTAAAATGGCTGCCATGGCAAGCATGCTAGAGTACGCAGGCGTGAAAAAGAGTTCGAAGCGAGAAAGGCTATGAACCAGAGAGATCATGTGACCGTTCCAAAGCCTAGGATGGAAGCGTGGTCAAGGCTGCAGTGACCTTACTGTACAAACGTGTGCCAAAGAAGGACATAGCAAAAAGCGTGAGAAGCTGCAGTGAATATATAAAGGACAATGAACTATTCGACTTAAATGTATCAGAAATGGATACAGAACCCCAACCGGAATGCGGATGGGTAATGTCATGAACCCGTGAGAAACGACAGAAGTATGAACTTTCCACAAAGAACTGGTTGAAACAAAGATATTGATAATAAAATGTATACTGACCCCAAATGGACCAATTAGAGAGAATCTTGCCCACAAAGATGTAACATTTTCACTTAGTAAGCTAGTATTAGAGTATAAGAAGACCTACTCTTGGGGGGAGAAAGACTGATGATAATCGACTGATGCTGTTGATATTGCTGTGGGAGCTGCTGCTGCATTTATAATTTTTCAGCACGAGACGCTGCTGCTGAAGGAACTTTTCCTTTAATAGATTTTCCATTTTTTTTAATACTATTTAGACCTTTTATTCTTAAATACTAAAGAGGGATTGTGGCGGGACACTTCTTATGAGTGATCCGTCGAGAAGGCCTGTTTTTCCAGGACAGATAGGCAGTTCTCCGGGAGTTCTATGCTGTGATTTGAATTCATTGCTGTGACGAACTTTTGTTTTCCATCTAATAGGTATGCATTGCAATTTCAATTTATTCTTATAATAACGCTAAATGTAATAATTTGAATGATAAATTTGAAACTTATTCATGCTTCTAAAAATTATATAAACTTCATTATCTTAAATCAATGAGTCAGTGGTTCTTTAGCTCAATGATAAATGTAAATGTTTAAAGGTTTATAGTGATTGAGCTGGTCTTAATCACCATCAACTGATTCCTACTAGTTGGTCCATCGACCAATGAGCGGAATACCTTAAAGCTTGAGAAAGTATTATGTCGTTTTAAAAAGGTATCCCGTCTCTTCCAGCGAATCATTAACTGTTTTCCTCCTAGGTAGAAACGGATGAAATCCAGGGAATATATGAGAGAGTGAATGTTTATGCGGTGTTATGGGCCCCACCGTCATATGGATATAGTTGTGGGAAAATAAGAAAGAGATATTTGTACCTGGACGTCCAAAGCATCTAGGAGAAGAAATTTTATTGTTAGCGCTGGATCAGATTTCTTGGTAGCAGAGGATGGTTACTATAGATTAGTTTGGTGATTATTGATTATTGATTATTGATGTCTAACACTTTATGTCGAGTCGCGTTATGTTATATGTAAGTCAAAGTTTTTGAAGCTTCCGGGAAGTAGGAAGTGGAACAGGTGTGGCAAGAGAAGTCACATGGAATAGTGCATTGTCTGAGTTCATATTGGTGATAACACAAGTTGTGTTATGATAGGGACATTTTCTGTGTAAAAGGTGTGTGAGTGAAATAGCAACCGGTTTTCTTGTGAAACTCTGGCCTTAATTCTCAGGAGCAGTATAGTCTCCACATGTGTTTTATCCCCAGAGAAACGGGTTTACCCCTTGCTTGAAAGAAGGGTAAGGTAGAGGGAAGTGCTACTTTATTGGCGAAACGGGAAAAATTCTATGATAGGGTAGAGGAAAGCGCTGCCTACTGGAAATATAGAATTCCTGTGTAAATGGACAAAGCTATCTCTTTGTTTTAGCGACTCAGACAATGGAAATGTGTTTTTAATGTTGTAATTAACAAAGAACAGTTGAAAAATAAATTGTCGATACATTTTGTAAAGGAGGGGTCAGGAGCAGAACTGACGTAGACAAAAGCCGCGCTGGGATTGGACAGTACACTAGTTATACAGAAGACGCCCTGATTGGTGCGTTGGTGTGAGTCGCGCTGGGATAGGTCTGAATAAGCTGTGACGTAGAAGCTTAGGATTGGAGCGTTGGTGTGAGTCGTGCTGGGATAGGTCCGAATAACACATAGAGAACAGTGTTGAATTGCGGACTTTTTGAGAAGGAAAAAGAGATTGTGAATTATGGCTTATTATGAGTATGGTAGAGAGAAAACGTCATGGATGGCGAAAATTAAGAACTTGTTTAAGAAAGACAAAAAGGTAGTGACTAGAGAGGGACAAATAATTCCTCCGCCGAAATCACCAGCTTCGCATATGATGCTGAAATACGGATATCATACCTGCATATGGTTGGAAAATTGGACTAAATATACTCAGAATGATGGAGTATTAGCATTTCCTGAGAATGGTTCATTTAGTGTAGCTGTACTTCGGAATTTGAGGGAGAAGATGTCGATGCTTGAACCTAAACCTAGACCAACACAGTTTGAAGCTTTAAGTGAATGGGAAGATGAGATGTATGAACGAGAAAGATTCAGAGGATTGAAGAACCATGAATTCGTGCCCGGAAGGTTGTGGGGAGTGAATCATGAGGACAAAATAAAGCGTTGGAGATATGCTAACATGACGGGAGGTTTGTTTCCGGCGTTTACAGTTGAGGAAGAAGCAAAGAGAAAGTGTATTGAGAAAAAGAAACATTTGATTACTGAAAAGTATGGGTATGGTAGTAGTGAGACGGAAGATGAGTTGCTGGAAGATATTTTAAACAAAAACCCACCTCCATACCAACAGAATTCTGCGGTGGTGACACCTAATGCACCGCCAATGGAAACTGGGAGGAATAAAAATCCTGAATGGGGATGTGAGATAAATAGGTTACAAGATCAATTGAGAACCCCACAAAATGAGAAGATTGAAAGTGACAATACAACTGAATTAGCAAAAACCACAAGAGAATTGACTGAAAAGATAAGAGAATTAACAATGAATATGGAAGCTGTAACTGTACCAGTAACGATAGGTCCAGTAATACCGGTTTTTGAGAATCAGAAAATAGAAGAGCATTCTTTAGTCATTCCTATGAATTCAAACTTGCAGAGGAGGAAAGAAGGGATGGATATAGACCAAGAAGGTGCAAGAAATTTTATTAGTTCATATAGACCAAGCCCACCTACTAATTTGACGGTAAACGAGAATGAGTTCAGGAGAATACCTATGGGAACTGAGTCTGCATCAGAGACACCAGAAAGAAGTAAAAATTGGATAGAATTAAATAGTACACCTGTAGGTCCGACTCCGGATGAATTGAATGAATGGATGAAAACTCTAAAAACGAAAGAGACAGAATCAAAAACCTTAGATGTAATTAGGTTAAAAATAGACATGGAAGAATTGATCTTAGGGACAATTGGCACAGAAAAACTGAAAAGTTATCAGGATGATGAGATAATGTTCTTATGTAAAAGCATTACATGGAGAGCTAGAAATTTACATGACAAATTGGAAGAAACAGCAAATGAACTAGGAGTAGAAATTGTAAAAGTGAGAACGTTGCAGAAACCGTATAGAGTAGATTTTTGCGAGAAAGATATAGAAAATTTGAACACATCAGGAAGGTTAACCCAAATAAAAGAATTAATTGTTTTACTGAGAAAATGGGGTGATGTGGATAGATGGAGAAGCAGATGGACTAAAAAGAATGAGAAATTGACAGACAAAGCGTCTTTGGCTTTTGCAGTGACAGACAAGGAATCAATTGTAAGGGAGTACCCGATGAGAGAAACTCCAGGAGGTAGTTATGTGCATGTCCCATGGACTAGACAGGATATACTGTCATTTACAAATGACTTTCCAAAATTGAGAGAGAAACCAGTAGAATGGTACAGACAAGTGGAGAGGTTTGTTAAGGTTTCGAAGGTGTTATGGATAGATTTGGATGGATTGTTTGATATAGTAGTACCAGCTGATTTATGGACAGAATGTAAGATTACTATTGATTGGCCAACTGTAAGAATATCCAAGAGATACTAAGACAGGAGCGCCAGGACCAGAAGTGATGAGAAAATATGACCAAGTTATTACTTTTTTGAAAAATAAAATCCCACCCAAAGAAACGGATTGGGTAAAAATTGACAGAACTACACAGGAGAGTAAAGAATCTGTACATGCCTACTATGAGAGACTATTGTTAGTTTTTAAACAGTATAGTGGCTATGAGACATTGAATGAGAAGGATATGAGTCATTTTGTATATAGATTTGTTTATGGGTTGAAACCGGAGATAAGTGAAATGATTAAACAGCATATGATTTGTTGGCAGAATAGCACGGTAGACGAGGTTTTGAGATATGCTAAATACTGCAGTGATGACATTGAGAGTAGACAGCGTAAATTAAAAGAGAAAGCAATGTGGGCACAAGTGAAAGTTGCAGAAAAGCAAGAAGCTCAATTAAATAATCAAGTAAATGAGACAGGACAGACTAGATCTAGACCAAATATAGGTAAAGGAAAAGGTCAAATGAGTATAGAAGAGGCAAAGAAAAAGTGGCCATGCCACAACTGCGGAAAGATAGGACATTGGAGAAATGAGTGTAAATTTCCACCAAAACTTAATGCGGAAAATCAATCATTAATTCCACAGGTGCAGAGTGAGGTAGTTACCCAACAAAGTCAGGTGCCTCAACCACCACTTCCCAAGAGTGTTAATCCACAGAAATACAGTGCAGAAACAGGATTCTACGGAGGAGAGCAGGTAACTCAATTGCCGCGCGCAGCTGCCATATCCCAATACTGGTTGCGACAGGATGGTAATGAGTCGGATGAAAGTTTATGACGGTGTCTAGGAGAGGAAGAAGAGTGTGTGCTTGGCGCAACTCTAGAGGTAGATCAAGCAGGTCCATTTGTGGATGGAGAAGTGAATGGTGCAAATGTAACATTCCTTGTGGACACTGGAGCTACCCGTTCTACTGTTAGGTCAGTGGAAATTCCAAACCTTCCTCTCTCAAGTGAACATATCCAAGTCGTAGGAGTATCGAATCAGCAAATTAAGGCGCCTCTTACTAAATTAGTGGAGGTAAAGATCGGACCGTTCAGTGAAATGCACCGATTTGTGGTGTGTGATTGCAGTCCTGTGAACCTATTAGGACGCGATCTACTTTGCAAGATGAACTGCACCATCTATTGTACTCCAGATGGGATTGCATTTCAGACCCCAGATGAAGATGTATTATATAAAATGACAATGGTAAATTTAGAATCAGAAGTGAATGATTTATTTCCCATATTTGATGTAGAGAAAATCCCAAATGAACTGAAAGAAACAGTGAAACCAGACGTGTGGGATTTTACGGGAGAAGATATAGGGTTAATGAAAGGAGTAGACCCTGTTAAGATATCTGTTAAAGAAGGAACGAGTTACCCAAATACGCCACAGTATAAATTGACACCAGAAATAATTGAAGGAATAACACCAGTAATAAATAAAATGATTGAACAAGGGATTCTGAGAGAAATAATGAGCAGTCCATGTAATTCACCGATAATGGGACTGAAAAAGCCGAATGGAACATATAGAATTGTACAGGATTTGAGAAAGGTAAACAAAATTGTTGTGCCTTGTTGTCCAATCGTACCAAACCCTGCTGTGATTTTATACCAGATTCCACATGAAGCAGAATGGTACACAGTTATTGATTTGTGCCATGCATTTTTCTCTATTCCATTGCATCCAGATAGCCAGCCATTATTTGCGTTCAGGTTCGGAGAGCGTATTTTGGCATGGTGCCGAATTCCTCAGGGGTATACAGAAAGCCCCTCGATCTTTAATCAGATTTTAAAGAAATCATTGGAGGATTTAAAAATGCCAGAAAAGTCAGTGATGGTTCAGTATATTGATGACCTACTGGTGGCATCAAAAACGAAGGAAGCATGTGTTAATGACACAATTGCTTTGCTGAATCATTTAGCAAAAGGAGGACATAAGGTGTCCCCATCCAAATTGCAGTTTTGTCAACAAGAGGTCCAATATTTAGGACATAAAATTGAAAAAGGAGTGCGAAAGGTAACAACTGAAAGAATAAAGATAATTCAAGGAATGAGAGCTCCAATGACACAAAGAGAAGTAAGAATGTTTCTAGGAATGGTTGGATATTGTCGACAATGGATAAGTGGATTTTCATTAATTGCAAAACCATTACAGAGATTGACAAAGAAAGATGTCAAAGATCCTTTTGAAATGAATGATGAGGAAATGAAAGCATTCAGAGAACTAAAAAGGAAACTGTGTGAAGCTCCGGCATTGGGAATGCCTGACTATGAAAAAGACTTTGAGTTGTATTGTAGTGAAAGAGCTGGGTGTGCGTTTTCAGTCCTAGTGCAGAGACACGGAAACATGAAAAGACCCATTGCATATTTTTCAGCTGTCTTAGACCCAGTAGCGAAAGCGTTGCCTGGATGTTTGAAAGCAGTTGCTGCTACTTGTGAGAGTTTGGAGCAGAGTGAAGGCATAGTGATGGGATATCCACTGAGAGTATATGTCCCTCATTCTGTGGAAATTCTTTTGACAAGAACCAAAACCCAATATATGACACATAGTCGGCTGACTAGGTACGAAAAAGTGATTTTGAGTGCAGACAATGTCACTATTGAAAGATGCCTAAATGTGAATCCTTCAACATCATTGCCAGATGAAGAGAGTGTGATTGAAATGGATGAAGTTGATCATGATTGTCTGAATGTACTTGAATATTGTACAAAACCGAGACCCGATATACGAGATGAGCCTTTAAAGGAATCAGATTATATTCTGTTCGTGGATGGCTCATGTTTGAGAACGGATGATGGAGTTTTGAGTGCAGCATATGCAGTTTGCACAGTAGCTGCTGTAATGGAAGCATCTTGTTTGAAAGGGATACGTTCTGCCCAAGTAGCGGAGTTGATTGCTCTAATTCAAGCATGCAAACTGGGAAAGAATGTCCGAATCACAGTAATCACTGATAGCCAGTATGGCTTTGGAGTGGTTCATGATTTTGGGCAGATCTGGTCTCAGAGAGGTTTCTTGACGTCTGCAGGAACCCCAATCAGAAATGGTGAGTTTGTGAAAAAGTTGCTTGAGGCGATACAGCTGCCTAAACAGATTGCAGTGGTGAAGTGCAATGCACATAAAAATGGGGAAGACTACATAACTGTTGGCAATAAATTTGCTGATGAGATTGCACAGTATTGTGCCAAAAATGTTGTCTCATTAAATAAAAACAGAGAGAGAGAGCATATTTCATGTCCTTTGCTTTTTACTAACCCTGTTGAGACATGGGATGAGGTGAGACAATTACAGGAAGCCGCAGATGATGAGGAAAAAGATAGCTGGATAAAAGCAGGATGTAGGAAACGTGAGGAAAATGATGTTTGGGTTTACAGGGATGAAAGACCAGTTATGCCTGATAGCATGATTTCTGACATGGCACGGATGTACCATGGACAAGCTCATATTGGAAGAGATGCAATGATCAGACTTTTTAGACAAACATGGTATAATCCAAAATTCAGAGCCATAGCTGAGAGTCTTTGTCAAAGATGTCTTATTTGTCAACAGCTAAATCCAGGAAGAAAGACAGTAGTGAGTCTAGGAACAATAGGACGAGAGGGAGGTCCTTTCACGAGAATGCAAATGGATTTTATAGAAATGCCCCCGAGCAATAGACTAAGGTATGTACTTGTAGTCGTCTGTTTGTTTTCCCGTTGGGTGGAAGCATACCCGACCAGAAGGAATGATGGAATTACAGTAGCAAAACTTATGCTGCGAGAATTCATTCCAAGGTATGGTTTTCCAGTAACGATTGAAACAGATAGAGGAACGCATTTTCAAAATGAATTGATTCAACTGATTTGTGAAGCACTTAGTATTAAACAGAAACTGCACTGTGCATACAGACCAGAGGCTTCTGGAATAGTAGAGCAAGTGAATGGAACAATTAAGAACAGGCTAGGAAAAATGTGTCAAGCCACAGGACTCAAATGGCCAGATGCCTTGCCATTGGTCTTAATGACTATCAGAAGCATACCGGAAAGAAAGACAGGACTCAGTCCCCACGAGATAATTATGGGACGAGCAATGAGACAAGCACATGTACCTGTCAACAAACTACTGACTATAACTGATGATCTCGTATTGGATTATTGCAAAGGATTGGCTGATGTGGTACGTTCTGTGTTTCATCAGGTTGGACCGGATGCGACCACTCTTGAAAGGAAACCAGCACATGACTTGAATCCAGGAGATTGGGTCCGCATAAAAGTCCACCGAAGAAGAAACTGCTTGGTTCCTCGCTGGGACCAACCAAGACAGGTGATCCTGGTGACAACAACTGCAGTCAAATGTGCAGGAGTAAAACACTGGGTTCATGCCAGCCACACCATCAGAGTTCCAGAACCTGAAGATCGACCTGTAAGTCGACATCTGGAAGTAACCGACACCAGTTCAGCATCCGATGCAGAGGAAGAGGCGAACAGAGTTCCAGAAACTGAAGATCGACATGTGAGTCGACATCTGGAAGACCCAATTGCAAGTGCAACGACAGGAGGAGTGGAGGAAATAGCAGAAGTTCCAGAATCTGAAGATCGACATGTGAGTCGACATCTGGAAATATCAGACACCAGTTCAGCATCTGATACAGAGAATTCGGATTGGGAAGAAAATCTGAAGAAAAATTGGAAATTTGATAGCATTAAAGAAGAAACTGAGCAAAAAGACAGTAACAGTGAGCAACCAAGTACCAGTTATAGGGAAGATCCTTCAGAGATTACATTAATAGACGAAGAAGGGATAGTTTCACATAGAAAGGTAGAAAATTCGGAAGAACCCCGAGGAGCAATAGGGACAGATCGTCGAACAAAAGAACAGGGAAAGTCAGAAACAGAGAGAAAGATTGACACAAATTCGGAAGAACCTCGAGGAGGGACAGAAGTAGGTGATCAGAGGAAAAGAAGTGAAGAACCAAAAATAGACGAAGGAAGTGAAATTTTAAAATTTAAGATAAGAGACATTAAAGAAAGAACTGAAACCGAGTCAGAAGAAAGTGAAGAAGAAAGAAACCAGAAACTAGAGTCAAGAAAAAGAACTTGGAGAACAGAAAGAGAGGAAAAAGAAAGTGAACCGAAAAGACCAAGAAAGGGAGACAATTGGCCCCATGAAGTTAGAAGATTAAGATACAAAATCATAAGGTTAGATGGAAAAAGTGCAGAACAAGTAAATGAAATAAGTCAAAAGGAACAAGAAAAACAAGGAGGAAAACACTTGCAGAAAACGAAAAGAGTAAAGAAAGTAAATCTGAAGTATAAATCGCCTGAATGGCTATACATTGCATTGACTGATATCAAAGAAGAAGAAGAAATCACTCACGAGAACCCAGAACAAGGCTGCAACCTAATGGGTGAAGGTGAAGTGCAACAAACTTGAAGAAATTTGAATAAATTTCTACTGGATTGGACAAAAACATTGGATTTGACAAAGAAGGAGTTCTGAAAAGAACTGAAAGAAAGTAACAAACAAGACAAAGAGAGAGTGTAGGGTGGCTAAAAGGTCATTCCTGAGGTGTGGTGACACATATTTTTCTGTACATATTATAGAATAGGTAAAAGAACAAAATGGAAGATACTAGAAATAGAAAATGTAGATGTGAGTTCTTAAGTAGATGGTGTAAGATGTGCTTCTTTTGTACAGGCTTATTAATGACAGTGTGGGTTATTTTAGCAATTACCATTCCAATTAAACTAGCTGTAGAAGAAACGTCTATATTAAAGAATAACACAGAGAAAGAAAAAGGAGCTAACATGCAAGAAACAGCTATATTAGAAGATAGTGCAGAATTACATAAAGATAAGTCAATAACAGATTTTTCAAAAAATGTTTTCACTAAAATATTGTATGAGTATGTAGAAACAATGGAAGTAAGAGATTGCTATGTTTGTATGCAATTGCCTGCGTCTGTTGCAGAAGGTGTGACCTATCATCACCTTCCTTTGACGTATGGAATAACATGTAGTGTTTTAGCAAGTCTATTTTACAAGACAGGAAGATTAGAATATTATTACACTAATATAGATAAGATTTTTGCAAAGATTCCTATAGTTTATGAACTAAACAAAGTGAAAGAGGGAAGAACATTTGGTGAATTTTTCATAGAAAATAAAATTCTAACATTAGAAGATATAGTTAAAAACAACCTCACCTGTGAGTTAAGAAACGAAGAAAAGATATTTTTAGAAATGGTAGAGGATAGAAAAGTGAAATTTCAAATAATAGTGATTGAAGAGACCAAAACACCTCTTTGGGCGTTTGAGGAAGAAAATCATGTCAAGAAAAAGACAAAAGCAGCTATGACTCTGGATTGGCCCCAACAGGGAAGGTTGTGCATTAGAAGAAATAGAACAAGATATGACAATTATTTTGTGGGTTCTAGTGATTGCCATGATAATTATGAAATTCTAGGCGGTTGGGGATTTAAAGGGGAAAAGATCCAATATTTCCTGGGATCTATTACATTTGCGGTAACAGAGCTTATTACAGGTTGCCGGACCATTGGTATGGATCATGTTATTTAGGCCTGGTCTTTCCAAAGATTTTTCATGTAGATAGAGCAGAAAAGGGAACACACAAAATAATAAAGACATTTACACGTAGAAAAAGGGAAAGTTTCTCAGAAGTAGTAGGTGATATTTTTGGAGCATTGATACCAGCAGTGGGAATATCTTTGAATGCATTAAAAATTCGGAAGTTATCCACAGTAGTAGAGCGTTTATCTACAGATACTGCTGGAGGGTTCTTGATGGTAAATACCGAGATGGTTGCCATGAGAGCTATGGTGATGCAAAATCGACTTGCCCTTGACATTCTTTTGGCAAAAGAGGGTGGAGTCTGTGGAATGCTGAAAGTACAACATTGTTGCACTTACATTCCAGATAAGAGTGAAAATATACAAAAGTATATAAAGAATATTACAAATTTGCACAAAGAACTTGTTCCACTGGAGGTTGAAAATGCATTTGGAAAACTTGGTAAGAGTTTTTCCTCAGTAATAAACTGGTTTACTAAAATGAGTGGATTAATAGTAGGGAAAGTTATCATAGTAGCAACCATAATAATCATAATAGTTTTAGTACTGAAGCTGAGTATTGTATGTATAAAAAGAAGAAAAAGACAGAATAAATTAGAAAAAGAAAATAAGATAAAGAAAGAAAAAGAAAGAGAAATAGGTGAAATAGAGTTAGAGGAATTAAAAGAAAGCATGTATAAGAAAACAAAGAGACAAGATGAAAGGGATACAGCTGTGTAAACTAACAAAATAAACTGGACAAAGAAATATGCTATCTGACAGAATTGTGTAACAATGGGTTTTTGTGGTGATATTAAAAATCACCAAAGGGGGGAGTTAATGGAGCAGGGTAAACGAAAAAATTTTAACCTCCTAATATTTTTGATAATTAATTAATATACAGGTTCGTCTTAAGTAAATAACCAACCATGTATGTTACATGTAAAGGGTCATGGGTAATACGCTATAGATGTGCAAACTAATTTACTTACAATTGTTAACGTGGATAACATAAGTCTAATATTTGCGTACTAACTAAAATAATAAATGCATGATTTGTGCTTGGAAATACACCGTGTAGTGGCAAAGTGAAGCGTTGGTAAGTAAGATATAGCTTTATATGTCGCTTTTGCTAGGTAACACCTAATTGGGGTACGTAGAATGACGGGAGGGAAACGAAAAGGCTTATATTCTTTATTCTTAACTATGTTCTGTTTA
Source organism: Calotriton arnoldi (assembly GCA_963921515.1). Taxonomy (NCBI): domain Eukaryota; kingdom Metazoa; phylum Chordata; class Amphibia; order Caudata; family Salamandridae; genus Calotriton; species Calotriton arnoldi. Next base: position 1,666,876 of record CAWUFW010001930.1, read on the forward strand.
TCTTTATAATAGTTCGCTTAGGCCGGTTGTGCTGCGATGTTAAAATGGCTGCCATGGCAAGCATGCTAGAGTACGCAGGCGTGAAAAAGAGTTCGAAAGCGAGAAAGGCTATGAACCAGAGAGATCATGTGACCGTTCCAAAGCCTAGGATGGAAGCGTGGTCAAGGCTGCAGTGACCTTACTGTACAAACGTGTGCCAAAGAAGGACATAGCAAAAGCGTGAGAAGCTGCAGTGAATATATAAAGGACAATGAACTATTCGACTTAAATGTATCAGAAATGGATACAGAACCCCAACCGGAATGCGGATGGGTAATGTCATGAACCCGTGAGAAACGACAGAAGTATGAACTTTCCACAAAGAACTTGTTGAAACAAAGATATTGATAATAAAATGTATACTGACCCCAAATGGACCAATTAGAGAGAATCTTGCCCACAAAGATGTAACATTTTCACTTAGTAAGCTAGTATTAGGGTATAAGAAGACCTACTCTTGGGGGAGAAAGACTGATGATAATCGACTGATGCTGTTGTTATTGCTGTGGGAGCTGCTGCTGCATTTATAATTTTTGAGCACGAGACGCTGCTGCTGAAGGAACTTTTCCTTTAATAGATTTTCCATTTTTTTAATACTATTTAGACCTTTTATTCTTAAATACTAAAGAGGGATTGTGGCGGGACACTTCTTATGAGTGATCCGTCGAGAAGGCCTGTTTTTCCAGGACAGATAGACAGTTCTCCGGGAGTTCTATGCTGTGATTTGAATTCATTGCTGTGACGAACTTTTGTTTTCCATCTAATAGGTATGCATTGCAATTTCAATTTATTCTTATAATAACGCTAAATGTAATAATTTGAATGATAAATTTGAAACTTATTCATGCTTCTAAAAATTATATAAACTTCATTATCTTAAATCAATGAGTCAGTGGTTCTTTAGCTCAATGATAAATGTAAATGTTTAAAGGTTTATAGTGATTGAGCTGGTCTTAATCACCATCAACTGATTCCTACTAGTTGGTCCATCGACCAATGAGCGGAATACCTTAAAGCTTGAGAAAGTATTATGTCGTTTTAAAAAGGTATCCCGTCTCTTCCAGCGAATCATTAACTGTTTTCCTCCTAGGTAGAAACGGATGAAATCCAGGGAATATATGAGAGAGTGAATGTTTATGCGGTGTTATGGGCCCCACCGTCATATGGATATAGTTGTGGGAAAATAAGAGAGAGATATTTGTACCTGGACGTCCAAAGCATCTAGGAGAAGAAATGTTATTGTTAGCGCTGGATCAACATCCATTCCCAATCCATGCCGGGTTTTGTGGAAGCCATCCTGCTCATGCCTGAAACTCCATTACCCAGATTTCCCTGCTCACTGCTTCGTCTCCACCCCTGCAGGCCAAGGATGGGTGGAGGAATTCAGCTCACCTGTGGCTGGCTGCTGCTAGCCTGCTCACACCTGATGCATGTGATTACTGTGAGCTCTTTTAATCCCCAGCTCCCTTCAGGCCAAGGTTGGTTATTGTAGCTGTATACCGGTGAGGCTGATCCTTGTTTGCAGTGTTTCCTGAGCTTTTGATATTCCTTGATTCCTGAGCTATAGTTAATCCTTGTTCCTTGAATCCTGAGCTATAGCTATTCCTTGTGCCTGAATTAGCACTGCCTGCAGTGCTACCTTGTTTTCTGAGTTTCTGAGCTATAGCTATTCCTTGTGCCTGAATTAGCACGGCCTGCAGTGCTACCTTGTTTCCTGAGTTCCTGAGCTATAGTTATTCTTTGTATCTGTTCCTGGGCTTCAGCTATTTCTTGTTCCTGATTTGCACTGCTTGCAGTGCTCTCTTGACTCCTTGTTTCCTGAGCTGTAGCTATTTCCTGTTTCCTTGAACCAGCACTGCCTGCAGTGCTACCTTGACTCCTGAAGCGTTAGTAAATCCCTGTTCCTGAACCAGCACTGCCTGCAGTGCTACCTTGACTCCTGAGCCTTAGCTCAATTCTTGTTCCTGCCCCAGCACTGCCTTCAATGCTACTTTGTTTTCTTGATTCCTGAACCTGCACTATTCTAGTATACCTTTGTAGCCTCCCCTTCCGTATATCCTTCTCCAGTCCCTGCCCTTCTTCTCATTTCCTTGGTTCCAGTTCTAGTTTGCTGTCTTTCTATTCTGCTGTCTTGCTTCTGTTACCTTGTATGTTTGTTACCTGCTTTCTGCCAAGTGTGCCCTGTGATTTCCTTCCTTTCCTGTTAAGCACTCCTCCTTGCTAGCTCCTTGTCTATTGTGCTTGTGTTTAGTTCTACCCCCTTGCTGTTACTGCCTTGCGTGTTCCTGTTTGATCACCAGGATCCGTGGGCACAGCTGACTACCTAGGTGGTGTTTCTTGTTCACTGTGAGTATTGTCTTTGAGTTGCATTTATAACATCACCATAGGTATAAGCTCCACAGACCCTGCCTTTGCATGCATATCCTATATGTGGGTATTTGCAGTCAGTATCTGTAACAGCAATTGTGGGTGAGAAACTTACTGAGCTTCAGCCTTACCGTGTGGAGCTCCTGAGTGCTTTACCCCACACTCCCCTTTATTGTTAATGTTGTTTCATATATATGTCTTGCACATTCGTCCTGGGTGTAGTTAATCTGAATCCAACAAACAACTGACCCGCTACCTCGAGGAGAACAACATCCTGGACCCTTCCCAGTCCGGCTTCCGCAGCAACCACAGCACCGAAACCGCCCTCATGGCCGCCACCGATGACATCAGGACCCTGCTAGACAACGGAGAAACAGCAGCCCTCATCCTCCTGGACCTATCAGCCGCCTTCGACACGGTCTGCCACCACACACTACGAACACGCCTTCACGACGCCGGGATCCAAGAGAAGGCCCTGGACTGGACCACATCCTTCCTTTCCGGCCAGAACACAAAGCGTCCGCCTCGCCCCCTTCCGATCCAAGGCCACCAAGATCATCTGCGGCGTACCCCAAGGCTCCTCCCTCAGCCCAACGCTGTTCAACATCTACATGGCACCCCTCGCCCACGTCGCCCGACAGCACTCAACCTCAACATCATCTCCTACGCCGACGACACCCAGCTGATCCTCTCCCTCACCAAAGACCCTCACACCGCCAAAGCCCACCTCCACGAAGGAATGAAGGCCGTCGCCGAATGGATGAGGACCGGCCGCCTGAAGCTGAACTCGGACAAGACGGAGGTCCTCATCCTTGGTTCCAACCCTTCAGCCTGGGACGACTCCTGGTGGCCAACATCACTGGGAACAGCCCCGCCACCCCACCGATCACGTACGCAACCTAGGGGTCATCCTCGACCCCACCCTCTCCATGACTAAGCAGGTCAACGCCGTTTCCTCATCCTGCTTCAACATCCTCCGAATGCTCCGCAGGATCTTCAAGTGGATCCCCACCGAGACAAGAAAAACAGTCACCCAGGCCCTCGTCACCAGCAGGCTGGACTACGGAAACGCCCTCTACGCAGGAACGACGGCTAAGCTCCTGAGACGGCTGCAACGCATCCAGAACGCCTCTGCACGTCTTATCCTCGACATCCCCCGACGCAGCCACATCACACCCCACCTGAGAGACCTTCACTGGCTCCCTGTCAACAAGAGGATAACCTTCAAGCTCCTCACCCACGCACACAAAGCACTCCACAACTCCGGACCAGCCTACCTCAACAGACGACTCAGCTTCTACACCCCCACCCGCCAGCTCCGCTCGACCAGCCTCGCCCTCGCCACAGTCCCCCGCATCCGGAAGACGACCGCCGGCGGCAGATCCTTCTCCCACCTCGCCGCCAAGACCTGGAACACCCTCCCCACCAACCTCCGACAGACCCAAGACCTACTGGCCTTCAGAAGACTCCTCAAGACCTGGCTCTTCGATCAGTAGCAGCACCACCCCACACTTCCCCCAGCGCCTTGAGACCCTCGCGGGTATGTAGTGCGCTTTATAAGTGACATGATTGATTGATTGATTGATTGAATGCTAAATTGCCTCGTGAGTGCCCTTCCTTTCTGAGTCTTACCCATCTTGTTCACTTGTACAGGCTTCCCCTTTGGATCCCTTTTTCTCCTCTGACTCCCTGTGTGATCCTGGGCAGCGCTGTACTACTCTTTCTGTGCACTGTACGTTTTCTACCCAGTTCCCAGTCCTTGCCCAAGTCCCTGACTGTGTTCCTGACGTAGTCCCGGACAGTCCTTGACATTAATTTATTTCCTGCAATTGCAGGCCGTTTGTGTAGAAGATGGACAGCTACCATCTACTTCCAGGTTGGAGGCCAGGAAGGAAAAATCCTTAACCATTCTCCCAGAGAGTAGAGTGGGAAGGAGTATAAGGAAGCCTAAGAAGTTGCAAGATTTTATTTGTGAATAATTTTGTTTAGCAGTGTTTTTTTAATTATATTATTGCTTTTCTTTCTAGGTATTTAATTGTCATAAAATATTGTTATTAGGTATAAGTTGTCTTCTTCTTGTAAGGGGAAAGATGTGTTGGGTTGGAATGTTAGATGTTTGCTGTCTCTTCTTTGCTGCCTTAGTTATAGAACTTTGACATAAGAGTCTATGATGTAGTATGGAATCCATATGAGGCAGAGAAGGGAGAGAATCGGCAGAGCTGGTTGGATGTATGCTGCTGGGGTCTTTATATTATAATAAACTTCCTGCTGAACTCAAGACTGTGTGGGCTCAATTACTACAATAACCATGCAAAGAGGGGCACTTTCCTACACCTTGCAATTATGTTCAGTACCTGGTTTCTTGGAATCCTGCTCAACATTAGTTCTGTGTAGATCCCTGTTCACCGTTAGGCTTGTATCTCCTGCTCACTGTAGAAGCTCCTGCTTTCCCTCAGGTCAGTGAAGACCGTGCTCACCATGAGATTCCATGATACTTCTGTTTACTCCCTGCTCTCCCGGTGCTTTAAAATAAATATAAATATAAATGAAATACCAGCATTTGTAAAGCGCACAGCTACCTCCGGAGAGGAGTCCCGGCGCTGGGGGCCCTCGGGAAGCTTAAGCGAGCTATTGCCCAGAGTCACATGGTGCTGGGCTAACCTGCCGCCGGCACCGGGGATCGAACCGTGAACCCCGTGGTCCAGAGTCAGGCACCCTGGCTGCTGCGCCACACCTCTTTACACACCCCCCGAGGTTCCTACTGAACACTAGATTTCCAAAGCTCGCTCCTGACTCCTAGGCCTCACAGACTCACTCTTAGGATCCCAGCTTGTGCCATGCTCAATGTAGGTCCTCAAGGCTCCATCTTACACTCAGGTCTCAAGTGCCCCGGCCCCAGTCTTAGGTCCCGGAGGCTCTTCCTAAGCCTTCGTTCCAAAAGGCTTCTGCTCACCCTACGTAACTGCAGGTTCTGTAACGCCACTCATTCTACGGTTCCTGAAGCTTCTCTTCACCTTCAGTCGCTGAGGCTACTGCTCAACTGCAGGTCATGAAAGCTCCTCCTCTCTCCTGTCCCTGGAGTTCCTGTGCACACTGCAAGTCACTAATCGTCCTGGTCACTTACAAGTGGACAAACTCCATGCTGACACTGTTGATCCAGCGCTAACAATAAAAATTCTTCTCCTATATGCTTCGGTCATCCAGGTACAACTATCCCTCCAATACACAGACTATATCCATATGACGGTGGGGTCCATAACACCGCACATGCATTCACTCACTCATTTATTCCCTGGATTTCCTCCGTCAGTAACCTAGGAGAAAAACAGTAAAACGATTCGCTGGAAGGAGACGGGATACCTCTTTTTAACACAACATAATATTTCTCATTGTTTTAAGGTATTCCGCTCATTGGTCGATGGACCAACTAGTAGGAATCAGTTGATGGTGATTAAGACCAGCTCAATCACAATAAACCTTTCTAACATTTTACATTAATCATTGAGCTAAAGAACCACTGAGTCATTTGTTTAAAGATAATAAAGTTTATATAAAGTTTGGAAGCATGAAATAAGTTTTAGGTTTATTATTCAGATTATTACATTTGTTATCATTATACGAATAAATTGAAATTGCAATGCATACCTATTAGATGGAAGAATAAAGTTCGTCACGGCAAGAACTCCCAAAAATCGCTATCTATCTGTTCTGGAAAAGTCTAATATTTCTAAATGGATAAATCTATCAAGAATAAAAGTTCTTCAAAAAGCAGCATCTTATACTCAATTAAAATATAAAATAGCAGCAGCAGCCTCAGCTCGTCAGCATCAGCAGCAGCAACTCCATACGCAACTGACAGCAGTCAAAACGGCAAAAAGCAGCTCCCAGCAACCAGCAGCATCATCCGCATCATCTGTCCCCTCCCCACCAAGAGTAGGTCTTCTTATACCCTAATTCTAGCTTACTAAATAAAAATGTTGCATCTTTATGGCGAGATTCTCTCTAATTGGTCCATTTGAGTCCATATAAATCTTTTATCAAGCTTCCTTGTTCTAACCAGTTCTTTGTGGAATGTCCATACTTGCATCGTTTCCCACAGTGCGTGACATTACTCATCCGCTTCGATCAGTCCAACTTGTATCACTTTCCGATACTTTTTAGGTTCAACAGTTCCTTTTGTCCATTTATTCTTTTTGACTTCTCACGCTTCTCGCTGACCCACCTTGGCACACATTTATTCAGTAAGGTCACAATAGCCTTGACCATACTTTCATCCTAGGCTCTTGGAACGATCACGTGGTCATTCTTGTTCACGGCCTTTCTCCTTGTCTACATTTCTCCTCGCGCACACGTATTCTAGCTCATGGCGGCCATTTTATATCGCTGCTCAACAGGCCTAAGCGCACTATTTACAAAGATAAACAAAATATAGTTAAGAATAAAGAATATAAACCCTTTCGTTTCCCTCCCGTCATTCTACGTACCCCAATTAGGTATTACCTAGCAAAAAGCAACATATAAAGCCGTCCCTTACTTACCATTGCTTTATTTTGCCACTACACGTTTTGTTTTCAAAGCACAAATCATGCATTTTATTATTCTATTAATACGCAAATATTAGGTTATGTTAGCCACGTCAATAATTATAAGTAAATTAGTTTGCACACAAAATAGCGTGTTACCTTTAACCCTTCACATGTAACATACATTGTTGGTTATTTACTTAAACGAACTTGTTTTGTTATTCATTTTACGTAAATATTAGGAGGTTAAAAAATTTTCTTTTACCTTGCTCCATCAATTCCCCCCTTTGGTGATTTTTAATATCACCACAAAACCCAAGTTACACAATTCTATCAGACAGCATATTTCTTGATCCGTTTGTTTTTGTTAGTTTACACAACTGTATCCCTTTCAATTTGTCTCTTGGTCTTCTTATACATATTCTCTTTTATTTCTTCTAGCTCTATTTCACCCATTTCTCTCTCTCTCTCCTTGTTTATCTTGTTTTCTTTTTCTATTTTATTCTGTTTTCTTCTTTTCTTTATACATGTGATTATTAGCTTCAGTACTAACATTATTATTATTATCATGGTTGCTATTATTATGACTTTCCCTATTATTAATCCACTCATTCTAGAAAACCAATTTATTACTGAAGAAAACCCTTTACCAAGTTTTCCAAACGCACTTTCAACCTCCAGTGGAATAAGTTCTTTGTGCAAACTTGTAATATTCTTTATATACTTTTGTATATTTTCACGTTTATCTGGAATGTAAGTGCAACAATGTTGGACTTTCAGCATTCCACAGACTCCACCCTCTTTTGCCAAAAGAATGTCAAGGGCAAGTCGATTTTGCATTACCATAGCTCTCATGGCAACCATCTCGGTATTTACCATCAAGAACCCTCCAGCAGTATCTGTAGATAAACGATCTACCACTGTGGATAATTTCCGAATTTTAAATGCATTCAAAGATATTCCCACTGCTGGTATCAATGCACCAAAAATATCACCTACTATTTCTGAAAAACTTTCCCTTTTTCTACGTGTAAAGGTATTTATCATTTTGTGTGTTCCTTTTCGGTTCTATCCATATGAAAAATCTTTGGAAAAGACCAGGCCTAAATAACATGACCCATACCAATGGTCCGGCAACCTGTAATAAGCCCTATTACCGCAAACATAATAGATCCCTGGAAATATTGGATCTTTTCCCCCTTTGAATCCCCATCCGCCTAAAATTTGCTTATTGTCATGGCAATCACTGGAACCCACAAAATAATTGTCATATTTTGTTCTATTTCTTCTAATGCACAACCTTCCCTGTTGGGGCCAATACAGAGTCATAGCTGCATTTGTCTTTTTCTTGTCATGATTGTCTTCCTCAAACACCCAAAGAGGTGTTTTTGTCTCTTCTATCACTTTTCTTTGAAATTTCGCTCTTCTATCCTCAACCATTTCTAAAAATACCTTTTCTTCTTTCTTTAACTCACAGGTAAGGTTGTTTTTAACTATATTATCTAAGGTTAAAATCTTATCTTCTATGAAAAATTCACCAAACGTTTTTCCCTCTTTCACTTTGTTTAGTTCAGGAACTACAGAAATTTTCGCAAAAATCTTATCTATATCAGTGTAATAATATTCTAATCTTCCTGTCTTATAAAATAAACTTGCTAAAACACTACATGTTATTCCATACGTCAAAGGAAGGTGATGATAAGTCACACCCTCTGCTACAGATGCAGGCAATTGCATACAAACATAACAATCTCTTACATCCATTGTTTCTACATACTCATATAATAATTTTGTAAATACATTTTTTGAAAAATCTGTTATTGATGTGTCTTTATGTAATTCTGCACTACCTTTTAATATAGCTGTTTCTTGAATGTTAGCTCCTTTTTCTTTCTCTGTGTGATTAGACGTTTCTTCTACTGCTAAACTAATTGGAATAGTGATTGCTAAAACCACCCACACTGTCATTAATAATCCTGTACAAAAGAAGCACATCTTACACCATCTTCTTAAAAACTCACATCTACATTTTCTATCTTTAGTATCTTCCATTTTGTTCTATAACCTATTTATATAATGTACAGGGAAAATGTGTCACCACACCTCAGAAATGACTTCTTAGCCACCGTGCACTCTAATTTTGTCTTCGTTTGGTACTTTCTTTTGATTCTTTTCAGAATTCTTTCTTTGTCAAATCCAGTATTTTGTCAATTCCGGTAGAAATTCGTTTAAATTTCTTCAAGTTTGTTGCACTTCACCTTCACCCATTAGGTTTCTTTGTTCTGGGTTCTCATGAGTGTTCTCTTCTTCTTTGATATCAGTTAAAGCAAGGTACAACCACTCAGGTGATCTATACTTCAGATTTACTTTCTTTACTCTTTTCGTTTTCTGCAAGTGTTTTCCACTTTGTTGGTCTTGCTCTTTTTGACTTGTTATTTCATTCACTTGTTCAGCACTTTTTCCATCCAGCCTTATGATCCTGTATCTTAGTTTTCTTACTTCTTTGGGCCAATTGTCTCCTTTTCTTGGCCTTTTCGTCTCACTTTCTTTTTCCTCTCTTTCTGCTTTCCAGGTTCTCTTTCTTGACTCTAGTTTTTGTTTTCTTTCTTCTCCACTTTCATCAGACTCTGTTTCAGTTCTTTCTTTATTGTCTCTTATTTTGAAGCTTATAATTTCATTTTCTCCTTTTACTTGTGGTTCTTTTCTTATTTCCCTTCGTTCACCTACTTCTGTCGCTCCTCGGTGTTCTTCCGAATTTGTTTTAATTTCTCTATCTGCTTCTAAATTTCCCTGTTCTTTTGTTTGGCTATCTGTCCCTATTGCTCCTCGGGGATCTTCCGATTTTTCTAACTTTTTGTTTGAAACTCTCCCTTCTTCATCTATTAATATTATCTCCGAAGGATTTTTACCACAACTTGTACTTGGTTGCTCACCGTCGCTATCTTTATGCTCAGTCTCTTCTCTTATGCTTTCAAATTTCCAATTTCTCTTCAGATTTTCCTCACAATCCGAATGATCTGTATCAGATTCTGAACTGGTGTCTGATATTTCCAGATGTCGACTCACATGTCGATCTTCAAATTCTGGAACTTCAGCTATTTCCTCCACTCCTTCTGTCGTTGCACTCGTAGTTGGGTCTTCCAGATGTCGACTTACAGGTCGATCTTCAGGTTCTGGCACCCTGTTCGTTTCTTCTTCTGCTTCCGATGCTGAACTGTTATTCAATACTTCCAGATGTCGACTCACATGTCAATCTTCAGGTTCTGATGGTGTGGCTGGCATGCACCCAGTGTTTCACTCCTGCACATTTGACTGCAGTGGTTGTTACCAGGATCACCTGTCGTGGTTCGTCCCAGCGAGGAACCAAACAGTTTCTTCTTCTATGGACTATTATGCGGACCCAATCTCCTGGATTCAAGTCGTGAGCTGGTTTTCTTTCAAGAGTGGTCGCATCCGGTCCAACCTGATGAAACACAGAACGCACCACATCAGCCAATCCTTTGCAATAATCCAGCACCAGATCATCAGTTATAGTCAGTAGTTTGTTGACAGGTACATGTGCTTGTCTCATTGCTCGTCCCATAATTATCTCATGGGGACTGAGTCCAGTTTTCCTTTCCGGAATACTTCTGATTGTCATTAAAACTAATGGCAAGGCATCTGGCCATTTGAGTCCTGTGGCTTGACACATTTTTCCTAGCCTGTTCTTAATTGTTCCATTCACTTGCTCTACTATTCCAGAAGCCTCTGGTCTGTATGCACAATGCAGTTTCTGTTTAATACTAAGTGCTTCACAAATTAGTTGAATTAATTCGTTTTGGAAATGTGTTCCTCTATCTGTTTCAATCGTGACTGGAAAACCATACTTCGGAATGAATTCTCGCAGCATAAGTTTTGCTACCGTGATTCCATCATTCCTTCTGGTCGGGTATGCTTCCACCCAACGGGAAAACAAACAGACGACTACAAGGACATACCTTAGTCTATTGCTCGGTGGCATTTCTATGAAATCCATTTGCATTCTAGTGAACGGACCTCCTTCTCGTCCTATTGTTCCTAGACTCACTACGGTCTTCCTTCCTGGATTTAACTGTTGACAAACAAGACATCTTTGACAAAGACTCTCAGCTATGGCTCTGAATTTTGGATTATACCATGTTTGTCTGAAAAGTCTGATCATTGAATCTCTCCCAATATGGGCTTGTCCATGGTACATCCGTGCCATGTCAGAAATCATGCTATCAGGCATAACTGGTCTTTCATCTCTGTAAACCCAAACATCATTTTCCTCATGTTTTCTACATCCTGCTTTTATCCAAGTATCTTTCTCCTCTTCATCTGCTGCTTCCTGTAATTGTCTCACTTCATCCCATGTCTCAACAGGGTTAGTAAAAAGCAAAGGACATGAAATATGCTCTCTTTCTCGGTTCCTGTTCAAAGAGACCACATTCTTTGCACAGTACTGTGCAATCTCATCAGCATACTTATTGCCGACAGTTATGTAGTCTTCCCCATTTTTATGTGCATTGCACTTCCACGACAGCAATCTGTTTAGGCAGCTGTATCGCCTCAAGCAGTTTTTTCACAAAATCTCCATTTCTAATCGGCGTTCCTGCAGACGTCAAGAAACCTCTTTGTGACCAAATCTGACCAAAGTCATGCACAACTCCAAAACCGTATTGGCTATCCGTCACAATTGTAACCCGTACATTTCTTCCCAACTTGCAGGCTTGAATCAGAGCTATTAGTTCTGCTACCTTGTCAGACCGTATCCCTTTCAGACAAGATGCTTCCATTACAGTTGCTACTGTGCAAACTGCATATGCTGCACTTAGAACTCCATCATTTGTTCTCAAACATGAGCCATCCACGAACAGAATATAATCTGATTCTTTTAAGGGCTCATCTCTTATATCTGGTCTCGGTTTTGTACAATACAGTCATGATCCTCTTCATCCATTTCAATCACACTCTCTTCATCTGGCAATGATGTCGAAGGATTCACATTCATGCATCTGTCAATGGTCACATTATCTGCACTCAAAATTACCTTTTCATACCTAGTCAGCCGACTATGTGTCATGTATTGGGTTTTCGTTCGTGTCAAGAGAATTTCCACAGAATGTGGGACATATACTCTCAGTGGATATCCCATCACTATGCCTTCACTCTGTTCCAGACTCACACAAGAAGCAGCAACTGCTTTCAAACATCCAGGCAACGCTTTTGCTACAGGGTCTAAAACAGCTGAAAAATATGCAATAGGTCTTTTCATAGTTCCATGTCTCTGTGCCAAGACTGAAAACGCACATCCATCTCTTTCACTGCAATACAACTCAAAGTCTTTCACATGGTCAGGCATTCCCAATGCTGGAGCTTCACTCAATTTCTTTTTCAACTCTCTGAATGCTTTCATTTCCTCATCATTCATTTCAAAAGGATCTTTAACATCCTTCTTTGTCAGTTTTTGCAAAGGTTTTGCGATCAAAGAAATACCACTTATCCATTGTCGACAATATCCAACCATTCCCAAAAACATTCTTACCTCTCTTTGCGTCATTGGAGCTCTCATTCCTTGAATCATTTTTATTCTCTCGGTCGTTACCTTTCGCACTCCTTTCTCAATTTTATGCCCTAAATATTGGACTTCTTGTTGACAAAACTGCAATTTTGATGGGGACACTTTATGTCCTCTTTTGGCTAAATGATTCAGTAAAGCAATTGTATCATTGACACATGCTTCCTTCGCTTTTGATGCCACCAGTAGGTCATCAATATACTGAACCATTACTGACTTTTCTGGCATTTTTAGATCTTCCAAGGATTTCTTTAAAATCTGATTAAAGATCGAGGAGCTTTCTGTGTACCCTTGAGGAATTCGGCACCATGCCAAAATACGCTCTCCAAACCTGAACGCAAATAATGGCTGGCTATCTGGATGCAATGGAATAGAGAAAATGCATGACATAAATCAATTACTGTGTACCATTCTGCTTCGCGTGGAATCTGGTATAGAATCACAGCAGGGTTCGGTACTATTGGGCAACAAGGCACAACAATTTTGTTTACCTTCCTCAAATCCTGTACAATCCTATATGTTCCGTTTGGCTTTTTCAGTCCCATTATTGGCGAATTACATGGACTGCTCATGATTTCTTTTAGAATCCCTTGTTCAACCATTTTATTTATTACTGGCGTTATTCCTTCAATTATTTCTGGTGTCAATTTATACTGGGGCGTATTTGGGTAACTCGTTCCCTCTTTTACGGATATTTTAACAGGGTCTACTCCTTTCATTAACCCTATATCTTCTCCTGTAAAGTCCCACACTTTCTCTTCCACTGTCTCTTTTAGTTCAATTGGGATTTTCTCTGCATCAAATACAGGAAACAAATCATTTACTTCTGGTTCCAAATTTTCCATTGTCATTTTATACAGTACATCTTCATCTGGGGTCTGAAATGCAATTCCATCTGGAGTACAATAGATAGTGCAATTCATTTTGCACAATAGATCGCGTCCTAATAGGTTCACAGGACTGCAATCACACACCACAAATCGGTGCATTTCACTAAATGGACCAATCTTTACCTCCACTAGTTTAGTAAGAGGCGTCTTAATTTGCTGATTCGATACTCCAACTACTTGGATATGTTCACCTGAGAGAGGAAGGTTTGGAATTTCCACTGACCTAACAGTAGAACGGGTAGCTCCAGTGTCCACGAGGAATGTTACATTTGCACCATTCCCTTCTCCATCCACAAATGGACCTGCCTGATCTACCTCTAGAGTTGCGCCAAGCACGCACTCTTCCCCCTCTCCTAGGCACCGTCAGAAGCTTTCATCCGTCTCATCATCATCCTGTACGTAACCAATATTGAGAAATGGCAGCTGCACGCGGCAACTGTGTTACCTGTTCTCCTCCGTAGAATCCTGTTTCTGCACTGAATTTCTGTTGGTTAACACTCTTGGGAAGTGGTGGTTGTGGCACCTGACTCTGTGGAGTAACTATCTCACTCTGCACCTGTGGATTTAATGATTGATTTTCCGCATTTAGTTTTGGAGGAAATTTACACTCGTTTCTCCAATGCCCTAGCTTTCACGCAGTTGTGGCATGGCCATTTTTCTTTGCCTCATCTATGCTCATTTGTCCTTTTCCTTTGCCTATATTTGGTCTAAATCTAGCCTGTCCTGCTTCATTAGCTGTATTACTCAATTGAGCTTCTTGCTTCTCTGCAACTTTCACCTGTGCCCACATGGCTTTCTCTTTCAATTTACGCTGTCTACTCTCAATATCATCACTGCAATACTTTGCATATCTCAAAACCTCGTCAACTGTGCTATTCTGCCAACAAATCATATGCTGCTTAATCATTTCACTTATCTCCGGTTTCAATCCATACACAAATCTATATACAAAATGACTCATATCCTTCTCATTTAGTGTCTCATAGCCACTATATTGTTTAAAAACTAACAATAGCCTCTCATAGTAGGCATGCACTGATTCTTTACTTTCCTGCGTGGTTCTGTCTATCTTTACCCAATCCGTTTCTTTAGGTGGAATCTTATTCTTCAAAAAGGTAATTACTTGATCATACTTCCTCATTACTTCTGGTCCTGGCGCTCCTGTTTTAGCATCCCTTGGATATTCTACAGTTGGCCAATCAATAGTAATCTTACATTCTGTCCACAAATCAGCTGGTACTACTATATCAAACAATCCATCCAAATCTATCCATAACACCTTCGAAACTTTAACAAATCTCTCCACTTGTCTGTACCATTCTACTGGCTTCTCTCTCAACTTTGGAAAATCATTTGTAAATGACAGTATATCCTGTCTAGACCACGGAACATGCACATAACTACCTCCTGGGGTCTCTCTCATCGGGTACTCCCTTACAACTGGTTCCTTATCTGTTACTGCAAAAGCTAAAGATGCTTTATCTGTTACTTTCTCATTCTTTTTCGTCCATCTACTTCTCCATCTATCCACATCACCCCATTTTCTCAACAAAACAATTAATTCTTTTATTTGGGTCAATCGTCCTGTGTTCAGATTCTCTATATCTTTCTCACAAAAATCTACTCTATATGGTTTCTGCAACGTTCTCACTTTTACAAATTCTACTCCTAGTTCAATCGCTGTCTCTTCTAATTTGTCATGTAAATTTCTAGCTCTCCATGTAATACTCTTGCACAAAAACATAATCTCATCATCCTGATAACTTTTCAATTTTTCTGTACCAATCGTTCCTAGTATCAGTTCTTCCATGTCTATTTTTAACCTAATTACATCTAGTGGTTTTACTTCTGTCTCTTTCGTTTTTAGCGTTTTCATCCATTCATTTAATTCATCTGGAGTTGGACCTACAGGCGTACTATTTAATTCTATCCAATTGTTACTCCTTTCTGGTGTCTCTGATGCAGACTCCGTTACCATAGGTATTCTCCTGAACTCATTCTCATTTATTGTCAAATTAGTAGGTGGGCTTGGTCTATAGGTACTAACCAAATGGTGTGCACCTTCATTGTCTAGTTCCATCCCTTCTCTCCTTCGTTGCAAATGTGAATTCATAGGAATCACTAAAGAACGTTCATCAATTTTCTGATTCTCAAAAACTGGCATTACTGGACCTATCGTTACTGGTACAGTTACAGCTTCCATATTCTTTGTTAATTCTCTTATCTTTTCAGTTAATTCTCTTGTGGTTTTTGCTAATTCAGTTGTATTGTCACTTTCTATCTCCTCATTTTGTGAAGTTTTTAATTGATCTTGTGACCTATTTATCTCATATCCTCGTTCGGGATTTTTATTCCTCCCAGTTTCCCTTGGCGGTGCATTAGGTGTCACCACCGCAGAAGTCTGTTGGTATGGAGGTGGGTTTCTGTTTAAAATATCTTCCAGCAGTTCATCTTCCGTTTCACTACCACCATATCCATACTTTTCCGTAACCACATGTTTCTTTTTCTCTGTACACTTTCTCTTTGCTTCTTCCTCCACTGTAAAAGCTGGAAACAAACCTCCCGTCATATTAGCACATCTCCAACGCTTTAGTCTGTCCTCATGATTCAACCCCCATAACCTTCCAGGCACAAACACATGATTCTTCAATCCTCTGAATCTCTCTCGTTCATACATTTCATCTTCCCATTCACTTAAAGCTTCAAACTGTGTCGGTCTAGGTCTAGGTTCTAGTTTTATCATTTTCTCTCTCAAATTCCGAAGTACAGCTACACTAAATGAACCATTCTCAGGAAAAGCCAATGCTCCATCATTCTTAGTATATTTTGTCCAATTTTCTAACCATATGCATGTATGATATCCGTACTTCAGCATCATATGCGAAGCTGGTGATTTCGGTGGAGGAATTACTTGTCCCTCTCTAGTCACTACCTTTTTGTCTTTCTTAAAGAAGTTCGTAACTTTCGACATCCACAACGTTTTCTCTCTACCATATTCATAATACGACATGATTCACAATCTCTTTTCTCCTCAAAAGTTCCGCAATTCAACACTGTTCTCTATGCGTTATTCCAACCAATCCTAGCGCGACTCACACCAACACTCCAATCAGAGCGGTTTCTGTCTACAGCGCACTGTCCAATCCCAGCGCGGCTTTTTCTTTACGTCAGCTCTGCTCCTGTTTCTGTATGATTAGCGCACTGTCCAATCCCAGCGCGGCTTTTGTCTACGTCAGTTCTGCTCCTGACCCCTCCTTTACAAAATGTATCGGCAATTTCTTTTTCAACAATTCTTCGTTAGTTACAACATTTAAAACACATTTCCATTGTCTGATTCGCTAAACCAAAGAAATAGCTTTGTCCATTTACACAAGAATTCTGTATTTTCCAGTAGGCAGCGCTTACCTCTACCCTACCACAGAATTTTTCTGTTTCGCCGATAAAGTAGCACTTCCCTCTACCTTACCCTTCTTTCAAGCAAGCGGTAAACCCGTTTCTCTGGGGATAAAACACATGTGGAGACTATACTGCTCCTGAGAATTAAGGCCAGAGTTTCACAAGAAAACCGGTCGCTATTTCACTCACACACCTTTTATACGGAAAATGTCCCTATCATAACACAACCTGTGTTATTACCAATATGAACTCAGACAATGCACTATTCCATGTGACTTCTCTTGCCACACGTGTTCCACTTCCTACTTCCCGGAAGCGTGAAAACTTCGACTTACATATGACATAACGCGACGCAACATAAAGTGTTAGACATGAAATAATCAATAATCAATAATCACCAAACTAATCTATAGTAACCATAACTCTGCTACCAAGAAATCTGATCCAGCACTAACAATAAAAATTCTTCTCCTATATGCTTCGGTCATCCAGGTACAACTATCCCTCCAATACACAGACTATATCCATATGACGGTGGGGCCCATAACACCGCACATGCATTCACTCACTCATTTATTCCCTGGATTTCCTCCGTCAGTAACCTAGGAGAAAAACAGTAAAACAATTTGCTGGAAGGAGACGGGATACCTCTTTTTAACACGACATAATATTTCTCATTGTTTTAAGGTATTCCGCTCATTGGTCGATGGACCAACTAGTAGGAATCAGTTGATGGTGATTAAGACCAGCTCAATCACAATAAACCTTTCTAACATTTTACATTAATCATTGAGCTAAAGAACCACTGAGTCATTTGTTTAAAGATAATAAAGTTTATATAAAGTTTGGAAGCATGAAATAAGTTTTAGGTTTATTATTCAGATTATTACATTTGTTATCATTATACGAATAAATTGAAATTGCAATGCATACCTATTAGATGGAAGAATAAAGTTCGTCACGGCAAGAACTCCCAAAAATCGCTATCTATCTGTTCTGGAAAAGTCTAATATTTCTAAATGGATAAATCTATCAAGAATAAAAGTTCTTCAAAAAGCAGCATCTTATACTCAATTAAAATATAAAATAGCAGCAGCAGCCTCAGCTCGTCGGCATCAGCGGCAGCAACTCCATACGCAACTGACAGCAGTCAAAAACGGCAAAAAGCAGCTCCCAGCAACCAGCAGCATCATCCGCATCATCTGTCCCCTCCCCACCAAGAGTAGGTCTTCTTATACCCTAATTCTAGCTTACTAAATAAAAATGTTGCATCTTTATGGCGAGATTCTCTCTAATTGGTCCATTTGAGTCCATATACATCTTTTATCAAGCTTCCTTGTTCTAACCAGTTCTTTGTGGAATGTCCATACTTGCATCGTTTCCCACAGTTCGTGACATTACTCATCCGCTGCGATCAGTCCAACTTGTATCACTTTCCGATACTTTTTAGGTTCAACAGTTCCTTTTGTCCATTTATTCTTTTTGACTTCTCACGCTTCTCGCTGACCCATCTTGGCACACATTTATTCAGTAAGGTCACAATAGCCTTGACCATACTTTCATCCTAGGCTCTTGGAACGATCACGTGGTCATTCTTGTTCACGGCCTTTCTCCTTGTCTACATTTCTCCTCGCGCACACGTATTCTAGCTCATGGCGGCCATTTTATATCGCTGCTCAACAGGCCTAAGCGCACTATTTACAAAGATAAACAAAATATAGTTAAGAATAAAGAATATAAACCCTTTCGTTTCCCTCCCGTCATTCTACGTACCCCAATTAGGTATTACCTAGCAAAAAGCAACATATAAAGCCGTCCCTTACTTACCATTGCTTTATTTTGTCACTACACGTTTTGTTTTCAAAGCACAAATCATGCATTTTATTATTCTATTAATACGCAAATATTAGGTTATGTTAGCCACGTCAATAATTATAAGTAAATTAGTTTGCACACAAAATAGCGTGTTACCTTTAACCCTTCACATGTAACATACATTGTTGGTTATTTACTTAAACGAACTTGTTTGTTAATCATTTTACGTAAATTATTAGGAGGTTAAATTTTTTCTTTTACCCTGCTTCATCACAGTTTGCTCAAAGACTCTACGTGATCTCCAGGCTTACCTTTTCTCCCTTCCCAGGTGTTGACTGAAATATCTCTCCACTGCATGAGAATAACTTCTGCTTATCCCCAAGTGTAGCAGTGCTTCAGGAGCTCAGGCTGTTCGCCCTCTCTGAAGGGGCTGTGAGGTCTGCTAGCTTCTGTCATCTGCCCCTTACAGTTGGAAGCTTCTCAAGACTCCTTTTCAAGTCAAAGGAGTCTCTGAGAATGGCCAAGAGCGAGACTTGTCATCATCCCATTTAAAGGTCTGAAGCACAAAAACCTGCCACATACCGTCAGATATACTAGAAAGCGTGACTCATCTATGAATAAAACAAGTTTCCCAGGAAAGAAGATTTACATTATTACCCACACATGGAAAGACCCTGAATGATTTGTCTGCTACAGACGTTTCTGTGCAAATGTGAGGTCACAGTTTGGACTCTGGCAGGGCCAGTTCATCCTTTTAAGACTTACAATTGTTACCACTGAAGAGAGTACTGCCAACAGATATATGAAGGTATTAAAGATGATCATTGCTAGGCACCTGCATGTCATGTGTGACACCTAGTTATACTCAAAAATGAAACTACATTGAACCACATGTCCCAGAATACAATGCTCCAGTGGCGTAACATAAAATTATGCCTCCCCACCCACAGAACATGGTGAGGGGCCCTTAAGCCTCCCATATCTCACAGATATTCATAAACCTTGGGCCGAATAGGGGCCTGCTGATGGGTGGTCTCCTCCTCCACTCTGCCACAGGAACTGCAGCGCCCTGCATCACACCCCTCCAATGCTCTGTAAATTTAAAATTACAGATTAACAGAATGGGACCAGCATGGCATGGAGACGCCTAGAAAGGCGTGTTACAAGAGGGCCCGCAGGTTATAATAAAATAAAATCCCTCTGTTCATAGGCTACGCCTTCCTACTAGTCCGTCATACAATCAACTCCTGAAGTGCTTTTACCCTGGGACCTGGGGCACAGCCCAGGCTGCAGAAATGAAAGCTACAACCCTGGCAGGGCCGGCTTTAGTGCTGGTACCCCCGATGCAACAGTCTTTCTTGGTGCACCCTCCCGCGAAAGTAGTAGCGTAACGCAAATCTATGGGGTTCCCCTGCATAATGAAATGAAGGGCCCCTGAGTCTCCCATATCGCCCGTATGCACATTGGATTTAGGCTGTATGGGGGCCTCCTGAAGGTATGGGGTTCCCTTGAAGGGTCTGCAGAGGCCTTTTTTACACTCCTGCACAAAGACCTCTTTCTACTCAGATTCCCTCACTATCAATCTCCAATGGTGTCCCTCATCTCTATATAGACCCTCTCTCATGTGTATTTTATTTCTTTTATAGTGCTACTCATCCCAATGTAGGGTGTCAAGAGTGCTTTACCTCACACACATATTCAGAGACAATGACTCATAAGTGTCTAAGTCAATGTATAGGAAATGCTATTTAAGACAATGAGGGCTGCAGGGTGTACGAGTCACATATCACCCATACTTGTAGTGTTGCGAGGATTCTGCTCCTACACAGAACTATGTGCAGGAAAACAGGACCTCGTGTGTAGGGGTGTACCAACCTACCACCTTAGTACCCAAAATCCCAAAACCGACTAGCTATAGTGTCTCATTCGTTCCCCTCCAAAATCACGAAGCTACAAATAATTAGACAACCCAGAACACAACACTCCCGACTCTCTCAGGAATCCGGTAGCAAGACATACCCTTTCGCTCACTCACTCGTACTTGTCCACAATAAGAATGGTCAGAGTCACTGTTATAGTTTAAAATGTTTATTTTAACTATCATGCTCTATAATGCAGTATACGAGCCACTACCAGCAGCGAAATGCATAAACTTAGAACAATTAGCATTGTTACAATTCCATAGAACATAAAGGAAAAAGGACTGTAAGGCCTCACCACCCTCCCCTTTGTAAGGGGTCTATTATATAAAAGAAGATCTCTGGGCTTTGTCAGCAGTCCCCCTACCTTAGTGCCTTGTTGGAAGCTTTACATCATAGGAAACGCATAGCTCTTCTCCCTGGAAAGGACCCTCTCCAAGTGTGTGTCAGAACAACATGCATCTCTGTAATATCAAAGCACGAGTTTCCAGTAGCGCAGCTGTGTTAGCATGTTTTGTCTAGATGCTAGGGACTGACCAGAACAGAATAACAAGGGGCATTGTTTATCGACCTTGCACATCGTGTTCAGACTAAACTCCAAGAACAGGCAGAGAACGCAGAAAGCAGACAGTTCTCATGTGAAAGGCACAAACAGAGTCTTGCACAACAAAGTCATGTAGTAACGTGCTCAAAAGCAGCATCATGGCTGCCGTGCTCACGTTAACTTAGCAATGTCGACAATGACCCCAACGGCCATATAACACCCTCCCCTTGGTAAGGTTATAGTATATAGACAAAGGACCAAAACAGATTTCAAGGGTAAGCAGAGTTCAACAATGTATGAAAAAACCCAATTAGGAAAAAGTAAAAAAAAAAAAATATATATATATATATATATAATTATTATGTGGATAAATGGACGTGACTAACATGGAGGTGGTGTATCCATGAAAGCACGTGACCCTGTCAATGCGATGCGTTCCAAAAGGTCATCCCTATCGTTAGCAGCAAAGAGGGATGCCATCCAATCTAGTATGCCGAAGGAACAAACGTGTTCCTCGTAATCCGATGCCTCCAAGAGCATATCCGGGCAACTTGTGTGATATTCAATGAAACTCCGTTGCAATAGGTTCTGCGCAGCCGCACAGATATCCCATTCTGCCAACACTCCAAGTGCAGCCGCACGCGCCATACGTCCATTCCTGGAACAGGCCTGGTCATGGGCCACTAAGGGACCCATTAACTGGTCATAATCCGGGTCCGAACATGACGTATTGGAGAGGCATAAATCCAAAGCCCAGTAGACGGAGCACCGTTGACAGTAGAACATAGGTTGCACGCAAGTAAAGTAGGCAAAGCGAAAAGTTAGTCCATAATTCACGCTAAGCGTCGCTAATGGCAAGCATCCAAAAAGTTGTTGCATTCGGTCACGGTACAGTTGCAATTGGCCTGGTCTGTGCATTACCATAATATGAGCAGCCATTGCGTAGCAGGAACAGAAGCAGCAGGATTCCACCAGCTAGCGCTAGTAATAATGGGAATCCTCCGAAGGCGCTGGAAAAAATAGAATGAATGAAGGCCGGTATTACTCCAAATATCGTCTGAAAAGAAGTCACAAGGCCGGATCCCACCAGTTTAAAAAAATGAGCAAGGCCTTCGGTGTCAGACGCATTAAATATTTGATGTATCAACTCCCCAAAATGTAGTGGGAGATGAATGTATGACAGAATATCGACGGACAGAAAATCGACCTACAAAAATATCGACACAGAAATATAGAAGTCAAAAATATCGAAGTCCAATCTACATAAAGGTAAGTACAAAAATATCGAAAAAAATATATAGTTGTCAAAAATATCGAAGTTAAAAATATCGTTTTTTTAAATGTTTTAATAATAATGTGAAATTAAGTAAATAATTCATATAATTAAAAGAAATATAGTTAAAAATATTAAAGGATATTTAAAAATAATAACTAATACATTAAATGTTAAAATAAATTAAACATATACATATGAATTAATATATATACTTACTCCACATAGTGCAACAGTAGAGAAAGCGTTGGATAGCGTAGGGGTAAAAATTACTATTCCCACCCCAGAGAGTGCAACAGTAGGGAAAGCGTTGGATAGCGTAGGGGTAAACATCACTATTCCCACTCCAGAGAGTGCAACAGTAGGGAAAGCGCTGGATAGCGTAGGGGTAAAAATGACTATTCCCACTCCAGTGAGTGCAACAGTAGGGAAAGCGCTGGATAGCATAGGGGTAAAATTACTATTCCCACTCCAGAGAGTGCAACAGTAGGGAAAGCGCTGGATAGCGTAGGGGTAAAATTACTATTCCCACTCCAGAGAGTGCAACAGTAGGGAAAGCGCTGGATAGCGTAGGGGTAAAATTACTATTCCCACTCCAGAGAGTGCAACAGTAGGGAAAGCGCTGGATAGCGTAGGGGTAAAAATTACTATTCCCACTCCAGTGAGTGCAACAGTAGGGAAAGGGTTGGATAGCGTAGGGGAAAAAATTACTATTCCCACTCCACTAAGTGCAACAGTAGGGAAAGCGCTGGATAGCGTAGGGGTAAAAATTACTATTCCCACTCCAGAGAGTGCAACAGTAGGGAAAGCGTTGGATAGCGTAGGGGTAAAAATTACTATTCCCACTCCAGTGAGTGCAACAGTAGGGAAAGCGTTGGACAACGTAGATGTTAAAAATAACATACATATAAATGAAATAAATATTGTAATTAAATAATGATTTATTAATAAATTTAGAAGAAAAAAAAAAACTACAAATTTATCAAAAATAATAATATTAAATACTTCCCATCCTATTCCCCAATAAACACACAACACTCCACATAAAATTTCACACAATTAAATTAATTTTCAATTAATCAATTAATAAAAATTAATTTGCAATTCATAATTACATTTAAAAAAATGCCAATAACAAATAGTATGCAATAAAAATTAATAGCCAATTATTAATTAATTAACAAAACAAATAATTATTGATACCAATAAATAATATTTAATAAAACTTAATAACCAATTAATAATTATTAACAAAAAATATCAATGCCAATAAATATTTAATAAAAATTAACCAATTAAAATTAATTATCAATACTCAATTTTTCTTAATTAATTACTTAATTACAAATAATTTACTTACCACCCTATTCCCCTAAAAACACACAACTCCAATAATAAATTAATACAAATAAAATAATTATCAATTAATAATAATTAATTACCAATTAATAATTAATTAACAATACATTATTTATTAATAACAATCATTAAAAATTAATAATTACTTAATTGAAATTAAATTACTTCCCACCCTATTCACCTATAAACCCACAACCCGCTACAGAAATAAAACACAAAATTTAATTAAAATAAATTAATAATTCCTAAAAATTATGATTTAATTTACTATAATTAAAATACTTCCCACCCTATTCCCCTATAAACCCACAACCCGCTACGGTACTAAAACGCAAGATTTACTTTAAAAAAAATTACTAATTTCTAAAAAATGTATACATATATTTAAAAAAACAGTACAATACTTAACAAAAAATATAGAACATATACATATTAAATACATACTAAAATACATAACACTCATATAAATATCGATATTATTAACATCGATAATTTAACTATCGATATTACTAACATCGATATTTGCAACATCGATATTTCTTACCTTAACTTCGATATTCTGGTTGTAGATATTGTTGACTTCGATATTTTGTCCCTACGATATTTAAAACTCGATATAACTGTGCTTCGATATTTAAAAATCGATATTTTGACTGTCCACCATGGGAGATTCGTGTTCAGAAGTGACTGAATCTCGCTCGAAGTTCTAGCCACCTGTAATTCGAAGGTCTCTCGAGTTGAAGTGAGAGCCACTTCTTGTTGAAACAATAGCGCTTTGAGCCTGCTTAATTTGTTGAAATCTGTTTTCAAAGTCGGAATGGAAGGCCAAATGGAAATATCTACTTTCTCATGCGGGGGCTGAAAAAGCACATTGCTATAACAAGTAACACGTTGTGAAACTGTTACTATATACAGGATTCCTACCCGTAAACCACAGCAGCCGTGGTTATTCAAAATAAGATAACTGCTGTTAGTAAGCAAAGTAAAAGCGGGAATTATTGCTGGGATGGGAGTCCCTTTTAAAAAGCAAGCAAGATTAGGTACGGAAACATAACAAGCGCCATGCAACTTAACGTGTTTGCAAACTAGGGAGTGTCCCACTGTGGAATCGCAGTCCTCCCCTGTTAGGAAAACTTCCTTATCCTCTCAATGACATCTGTAAGTAAAAGGTAGGGACCATAACTCATGGAGAAACGCACTACCCAGGGGTTCAAAGCGGCCAATCGGGAAATATTTCATGCAAGATTTAAATTGAAACAGCGAGAAAGGGAGAGAGATAACCCCGTGTATTAACTATACAGCCGAATCTGTCTCCGCCACAGAGAACTGCAAATGTTCTAATTGTTCAATGTGTATTAATGTGTATGTAGCATCTTTCATTGACATAAACCGTTGTTTATCAGTTAAATTAAATGGCAAAAACAAAGCTGAAGCATTCAAATAATCCCAAGGTACTTTACCCATTTTAAGAGTATGTAACGTCCATGCAAACTGCATTACTGAGCGTAATTGATTTTGACCATGATATAACACAGATACATCAGTCTGAACAATATCAATAACAGATGAAACAATATTATCCAAGGTATAAATGCGGTAAGACAGTGCGTTAATGCTATTGTCGACCACTTCAAGGACTTTTTCCAAATTAGCTTTGTCAATCTGTCGTAGACGAAATGCTGCCTCCATCTGCGATAATTTCCATATTTCATTGTATGCAGCATAGAAAAATCTTTTTGCCCTCAGTGTCCTAGGACCTAGAAGAAAATCATCCAAATTGATGTCACTCGACAAGTGAGACAAGTGTTGTTTAACTGACGACAACGTAGAGTGTTCCAACCATTGTTGGCACAATTTACCCACCGAATATGTTGTGACTGAATGAGAGTGCGAAAAACGTGGATCCGGTCTAGCCTGTGTAAAACCTGGCGTTATGTTATAAAAACGCAGTTGGCATGAATTTGAACTGGTTTGCCACATCAACCAACCGTTAGGGTCAACTTCAGAAACATTGAAAGTGCCATTCCGAAAGAGAGTTCGCAAAACGTCGATTGAATAATTTGTGTGTGTGCGCCAATTATCATACTCAGCCAAAGATGGAATAGACTGATTATTTAAATTTTTTGCAGTTGCCAGGCCAAAGCAAGTAGTTTGATACACCGTATCATTTAAAAATAACATCTGTGCTGTTATTAGGCAGGCACGATGTAAAGCCTCAGTTCCCTGAACTTGCCAAGCCTTATTGCCCCATATTGTTTTTAAATCAATGGCAGCACTCCAATGAGCATAACCCTGTGTGGCCAATTCAGATCTAAAGGAATTGGAATAGATTAATTTAGTGTGGGTCAGAATAAATTTAGATTGCAACGAAAATTGTCATTTAAAGAAATAGGATTCAGGATTGGACATGTCATAATCCGTGAAATAGGTGAACTTATCCCTAAGTGTTTTAGAACTCCCCTGTAAAGGAGTTGGACAATGTTCCCATTGCGTGTAATTAAAAACAGGGCATAACGTGTTTGTTTTGTGTAAGTAATGATGCCCATAATGTTGATAACAGAATAAATCAGCATAATTGGCAGAATTCAAATATAAATCTTCAGCATCAAAAGCAGCATAATACTTTAAATCTGAAAACAATGAATGTACTGCTTGTACATCCCACTCATCGGAATGTATGTCTGGTGTTACCACGTCTCCTAAAGAAACGCGAAACACGTATGGTACGTTGAGGACTTCCGTCGGACCATGGATTTCGAAAGCTACTTTATCCCAAACGATGCCATCTTCAACTGGGAATGCTGAAATGTTCACAAGGGCTTGATCTCGTTTCATTATATGGGATGATGTATGAGGGGCCAGAATTCCATCGACCAATTTCACAGCAGAGCGTTCTGGCAGGTAATGACCATTGATGAGTAAGAAAAATACAGTCAAAAATCCTATTGACATGAAGAGGAAAATCAGGATAAGTACCAGCCAGATATAGGTCCAGGGTGGGACCAAGCAAGTCTTTTTAAACCAAGAGATGAAAATACTTATTTTTGTCGGTGGAAGTGCCAACGTAGAAGACGAGGAGGAAGAGTCATAGGAGAAGCTCGGATGGTCCCCAAAATAACCGCTTGCCCTCATATTCATCAAAGGCGGTTGGGGGACATAACTTTGGTGTTGACGTGGACTGTTCGGCACTTCAGCCTGGGACGACTCCTCAGGATAAGTATACTCGAATTCTGCAGTGGAACAGGGAGGTGTGGGGACAGGTGAAAGGTCAATAGTAGTGTCTATTTCACCCTCTGCAATACGAGGATGATTCGAAGTGGACGAATGCACCGGATTCATTGAAATAGCGTTGCATGAAATAGCAGGAGTTACACTATTCAGAATCGGCCAGACGTTGTAACTTGACATTGTCCACTGAAATGTATCTGTTGTCTTTGCGACCAGGTAAAGGTGGTAGAATTACTGTGCGAGTACCCTTCAATCCAAGAACCGGGACTGGTGCACGATAAGAGGGACCAAATTCTTTCTTGTTCTACAGCTTTTCTCGTACCAGATCTCCAATCTTAGGAAGCCAGCCGGTGACCGGAATCAGCATCAATGTGTTAGTGGAAGAGGGCAAATGTTCAGTTGCGTAGCTGTCACCGGTCTTTTGTAGGTCCTGTAATATAGTAGAATGATTATCTACGTCAAAGGTTGCGGCAGCCGCCACAACGTCTAGACCATCAAGGTCTGGCACAAACATTTTAATAAAGAAGGTCAAGTAACACTTCACATGACAGACTGCGTGCACTACAATATGAGTTCAACAAACTTAAATCAGTGTTGACTAGATCATCAAACTGTGTACTGATACTTTAAAACAAGATATTTAAACGAAAACACGAACAAGCTTCAAATTGATTGTATTCAATAATTTTTCTTATTGAAAATGTCAAATAATAATTATATCATGTTAAACATCAAGCCATATTGACATTACATGATCAAATGTGACTTTTGAACTAATACAAGGTTGTTCAACCTAAATGCATTTCAAATTTGTACAGTGTTAATTATACACAAACAGTCAAAAATAGCCCGATGCATTTCGGGACGAAGTCCCTTCTTCGGGGGCCACTGTAATGCAAAAAAATATATGTACAAGTAAATATTAACTGCATGATTCTCAATTTTATAAAGAAAACATAGAACTTGCCAAGAAAGTTACCACGTAGCTACCAAGGTGAGACACCCTATTGCCTGATTTGGTACATATCATGGTGATCATACTGAAAGGTAGAGAGCAAATAAAAAGAAAGAAATGAGGAGAGGAAGAGTTGCCGTCACCAGTAAATATTACTGTGAAGTCATCCTAGTTGTTGCCCCCGAACGAGGAAATTAACGACTTGCCAAGAGTTACCGCCTAGTGCTACATATTGCGGATCCCGTGCAAAAAAGAAAATGCGAAGAAAGGAAGAAAAAGAATAAATGCAAGTGCAGAAATCTGGCAGATACCGTGAACGAACCTACCGGTCAAGTAACTGAGTGTGAGCATGTACTGAAATGACACGAGTGAACTGCTAAGCTGAAAAGATGCACTGTAAGTCAACAACCTGGAAATAACGGGGATAAGAATGAATCAGAAACGTGAATGAAAATAGTGTAAAAAAACGTGCCTCAAGCCCATGACATCTAAAATAATACCTGTAAATGCGGGTAGACCAACGTAACCATCTACAACAAAATGCAGAGAAATAGTAAATACAACGGACTTGCAAAAGCATCAATAAGTTTCCAAGGACCAACAACCCAGAATCTTAAGATCTATAACTCACCGAAACGAGAGAAAACAGCGTCTCGTATAAAAGATCGTGACTGCACCGTAACAGCTGGTAAACCCTGATCCTGTATTTAACTACCGCGGAAGCCCGCGAAAATTACGAGTATCACGTGACTACGAACGTAAAAAACAGAGAAAAGAAAACTAAGCACACAGAGCCGCCATCTTGGAAAGATGCGCTCTGGAGTGAATTGTACTGTAAAAAGTGCCTCAAAACCACATAAGGACCCTAAAAACGTGAGTGACTGCACCGTAACAGCTGATAAACACTGATCCTGTGTTAAACTGCCGCGTAAACCCGCGAAAATATGCAAATATCACCTGACTGCGGACGTAAGAAACAAAAAAAGGAAAACTATACATGCAGAGCCGCCATCTTGGAAAGATGCGCTCTGAAGTGAATTTAACCTGAGACAATGCTCTAGAAAGTGCCTAAAAACACAAAAAACCTACAAAACGAGCGGAAACACCAGTGAATACTGCGAAGTAAACCTAATAATAAGTACATGAAAAAAATACCACAACAAATAGTGAAAAAGATCAGAAACACAACGAAGTGTGCTGAACCCCAATGCGTGATGATAAATAAACAAAAAAATGGTGAACAGGTGCTGATAGCATGGAGAGAGAGAAACATGGAGGAATAAACAAACAAATAATTCACATGTAATAAAACGGTTAAATAAGAAAGTTGAGTAAAAACGGTTAATTCAAAAAAGTACACACGTGGCTGAATTGAAAATTTCTGGCAACGAAACCAATGACCCCAATAATGGAAAAAGATCCATTAAAGAAATAACAGGAAAACGACATATATCAACATGTGGCAAGTGGTGCACTCTATCTTAAAATAGGAATATGTGATAGATGTCCTGATGTGACATAGACTAGAATAACATGAATCACAATATAAAAAAATGAATAAATAATGAATAATGATACGTGACAAATAAACACAATATAAAGTGAAAGCAATTCATAGGGTGAGAGCAATTCCTCCTCTGAACATAAACATTGTTTACAAAAAGCAGCTCAAATCTAATTTGTCGTTGAGACCTAATGGCATCATGGTATTGAGCCTCCTGATCCAAAACACCTCTCTTTGGGACAGTTTTTTACTTGAATCAATACCTGTCTGAGGTACGAGTTTTTCCACGATACTAAATCGAAGTTGAGAAATGTTATGACCTTGCTCCATCCAATGGACTACTAGGTTGGAGTTCATATTTTTGTTTCTGATCATGCTTTTGTGTTCTCCAATGCGGACTTTAACTTTTCTCTCAGTTTTTCCAACGTATAAAGAACCGCATGGACATTTAATGCAATAAATCACATTCATAGTGTTGCAATCTGAAGAATGAGTAAGAGGAATTTTAATACCAGTTCTGGGGTGTGTAATAAAATCCTGTTGCATGACATTATTGCAGTGCGTGCAATTACTGCATCTTTTCATCCCTGTTGATTTTGTTTTGGTACTCAAATTTTTTTTAGCTAAGAGTTCCTTGAGATTGTTACTGCGGGTGTAAGCAAACAGAGGTGGTTGATTGAATGAAACACCAAAATCAGGTTCCCGTACTAGTAATTCCCATCTGTTAAGGATGATTTTCTTGATGCTTTTAGATTTCGTAGAAAATTTCGACACAAAGACCGACCTGTTGATGGGTGTTTTTTGTTTGGTGGTTAAGAGAGTACTTCGATCAATTTGATGAATTCGATCCTCCGCACGTTTAATGATAGATGAGGGATATCCGCGAGCTGTAAATCTAGTCCTAATCCTATCAAGTTCTTCATTGAATTTCCCGGTAGTAGAAGATATTCTTTTAGAGCGAATCATATGAGAATATGGTAAGTTCTGTATCAATTTGGGAGAGTGAAAGCTCTGAAACAGGAGTGTATTGTTGCGATCAGTAGACTTGATAAACACGCTGGTATCAATGGTAGAATTAGACTTGATCACCAAAACATCCAAAAAAGGTAAACTGGTCTCACTAATGTTTGAAGTGAATTGGATTCTACTGTTTCTGGAATTCAACACTTGAATTTGATCTTGAAGAGATTCTTTGGTATTGGACCAGATTAAAAAAATATCGTCAATGTAACGACAATATGTAATGAGATGTTTACTCCAATTCCAATTTTCAAAGATGTGTTTTTCTTCGAATGCGGCCATAAAAATATTAGCGTATGTGTGCGCCCCCCCAAAACCCATGGATGTTCCACTGATTTGAAGAAAAAATTCATTCTGATAATGAAAATAACTGTGCTGTAAGCAAAATTGTAGTACCTCCAAAAGAAACACTTTATGAGCACGCATGTCCGGTTGGTTCAGTAACGCCCATTCAATGGCTTCCAAACCTTCTTGTAACGGGATTGAGGTGTACAGTGATGTAACATCAATAGTACATAGAATGCATTCAGTCATGTTGGTTAGATTCAACTGTTGTAAATGTGATAAAAAATCAGTAGTGTCTCGTATGTGTGATTTCCAGGAACGTAGGATAGGTTGGAGAAATTGATCGATGTAAATGCCAAGAGGTTCAAATAACGATCCGCATCCAGACACAATGGGTCTGAATGGGGGATCGGTGGGGTGTTTGTGTATTTTTGGCAACATGTACATGTGTGGCCTTTTCGGGTGCTGCTTAGTAAGAAAACTTTTGGTTTTACTGGAGATCCAATCCATGTCCTGAGCATTGTCCAAAATGATCTTTAGTACTTGAAATATTTCGTTGGTGGGGTCATGATCCAATTTAAGATAAGTATTTTCGTCCATGAGATGTTCTTGCACTTTTCGATGGTAATATGACGAGTCCATCATGACTAAAGCACCTCCCTTATCTGCGGGCTGAAATGTCAAAGTTTCCTTATTGGCTAAATCCTTCAATTTGAATTATCACCAACATAAAGGTCAAAATTTGTCTAAACAAGAAAGGAATATTTTGAAGGATTTAGCCAATAAGGAAACTTTGACATTTCAGCCCGCAGATAAGGGAGGTGCTTTTTGGTCCCTCCGTGGACATACATCTGGTTGGTGCTATTCCTGATTTTTCTATTCATGTCCATTGGCTTTGTGACGGTTTTTTTCTTGCTCATCAGTGGTCACTACTTGCCAGAACGCTCTGTGGTGAACTCTGTTGCTGGAACTTTGGCTCCGCATTCTTCTTCACACATCATGAAGCGTGATCACACATTTGTGAACATTTCCGCCTTTCCAGTTGCAGATGGCATCGTGTGGGATGCAGTGAATTTCCAAATTCATGGACCTACAGAGATTTTTTTTTTTTTTACATTTTTTTTTATAAACATTTATTTAAGATTTTTGTCATAACATGTAACGGTACAGTTCGAGCATAGTTACAGTGAGTCTCATCATATCATTGGCAGTCTCTTGTATCTAATATCTTAGCTACAATACATTTGTTGGAACAATAGACATAGACATACAATTCACATTCGAATAGAGTAGAACAGGCATCAGAGGCGCGACATACACAGTAGGCGTGTACACTCCCTAGTATTGTCCGAAAAGTAAGCAACATAACTTGACGCCATTTCCCCAGTTTGAGCAATGTCTCTTGGCGTTGAGCAGACCTGTGAAAAGAAAAGAGTAGCATATACGCCGCATTTCTTTAAGAGTGGTCATTGGGTATCTCCTGGTATTACGCATGGATCATTAGATAGTAGGTATCCTTTAAGAGGCCCCCATATGTCCCTAGGTGTGGATGTGCGAGGTAATAATTCGGCATAAATGCTTGTCTGTTCCTGACAATATATTAAGTCAGCTATCCATCGCTTGAATTTCAGAGCTCGTCCCCTACCCCACCTACAGGCCACCTGGCGTTTAGCTAATAATAGCGATATTGCGAGAAATTTCCTATGTGTTTTGGGTATCTGTTCTGTGTACCCTAGTACTGCAAGTAGCGGGTGTCTCTCCAGGATACTATCCGTCATTTGTTCGAGTGCTGTGATTACTTGTTCCCAGAACTCCCGCACCGGTGGGCATTGCCAGGCCAAATGTAAGAACCCAGCTCCCGGCTGTCGACAGCGTTCGCATCTATCATTGTCTGCAAGATTAAATTTATGCTTCTTCACTGGCGTATAATATAAGCTTTGCAAGAATCTATAGTGTATCACCCGTAGCCTACAACTAGCCGATATTTGTGCAGTTTGGAGGCAGCAGTAGTGCCATTGACCATCAGTCATTTCTTGTCCCAGCTCCTCCCCCCAGTGTATACGGGCTGGGCTACTGAGTGCTTCTCGGTGCGTTCGTATTGCGCTGTAGAGGCCTGACACTAGGTGTTTACCATCCGTGGATCCCAACATTTGGTGTAACGGGGTGAAAGTACTCGGCTCTTGTGGAAATGTTGGGATAATTGATCGCATCCCTTGTCTTAGTCGCACATATAGGAATCTGTCCAAGGGGGTGCATTGTATTCCCTGAAACATATGATCCATAGAGCGAAATGTCCCTGCATGGAAGAGATCTCCCCATGTACCAATATGTGCTCGTCTACATAGGCCTTGAAACCCCCTCTCCTGCAGTAATGAAAGACCGGGATGATAGGACAACGGAAGTCGAGAGGAGTAAAGGAAGGGAGATGCCAGCAATGATGTCAGTCGGTTCCAGGCGTCAACTTTACCAGTGACCGTGGTAGGTGATGTCGCGCGAGTGCTCGCAGGTCCATGTATCATGCCATTCAACGGCACAGGATCTGCCAACCATTCCTCCACAGCTACTTGTGGCATGTATCGTGGGGGATATATCCAATAGTAGGCGTAATGAGCCTGCGCGCTAAGGAAATATATCTCAAAATCTGGGATGTCAAACCCCCCCTGATGGTACGGCCTTGTTAATATGGACCACTTAAGTCTCGACTGTTTCCCCCCCATAGCAATCTAATGAGTTCGGTGCGTAGCGTTTTAAAAAAATAAGACCCTGGATGATACGGTATATTCAAGAATAAATACAAAAATTGCGGGAGTATGACCATTTTTATAAGGGACGCTCGTCCCGCCAACGAGAGGGGTAGTGAGACCCAACGGGTCACGTTAGCGGCCAATCGCGTCATTGCCGTACCGTAATTCAATCTAATCGTCTCTTCTCTATCCCTCGTTATTTGGATACCAAGGTATCGGAGGTCAGATTCACACCACTCCAGTGGAAAATCAAGCTGGAATTGGGATACTGTTGCCGTGAGAGGGAAAATTTGAGATTTTCCCCAGTTGATTGTAACACCAGATAGTCTGCCAAACACTATAAATTCTCGAAGTATGGGGTTTAAATTTTGCTGCGGGTCTCTAATGTACAATGTTACGTCATCTGCGTACATGGAGATTAATATTTGGCGCAGACTACACCGAAATGCTTTTTCCTGATGATACTGGCGAAGCCGGGAGGCCAATGGTTCTATCGCAATGGCGAATAGGAGTGGGGACAGCGGGCAACCTTGTCGCGTACCTCTTGTTATTGTTATCGGGTGGGAAAGATGACCATTTATCAAGATTTTGGCAGTGGGGTGGTGATACAATAATTTAATCCAGGATATATCGGGGAGCGGAAATCCCATTCGCTGTAGCACCCCAAATAAATAATCCCACTCTACAGAGTCAAATGCCTTGGTGGCATCTAAAAAAAACGCGGCAAGTGGAAACTCTGGTGCTACCGTCTGCATCAAAGAGAACAGCGTACGGAGGTTATGGGAGGTGGCTCTGCCTGGGACAAATCCCGATTGATCGGGAAGTTTGAGTTTGTCCAGGAGGAGAGTCAATCGGTTGGCCAGAACTTTAGCCAATATTTTTGTATCGCAGTTCATTAGTGATAATGGGCGATAAGAGTCACAGGGCTGTGGGCATTTCCCAGGTTTTAATAGGGAGGTGACGATTGCTTCCCGCATCGATGAAGGAAGTATTCCCACTTCCATAGATTCTTCGTATACTTCTTTCAGCACCGGCGCCATGATATCTATGTAACTCTTATAAAATTCAGCCGGCAATCCGTCTGAACCCGGTGCCTTCCTATTTTGCAACTGCATTATTGCTTCTCTAATTTCATCGATCTCGAATGGTAAGCATAGAAATTCTCTCTGTCCGTCGCTGAGCCATCCTAGCGCCACTTCTCCCATGAAACTGTCTAGTTCCACTGGTTCTTGTCTTTGAGTCGTGTATAGCGTCTTGTAGTGTGTTGTAAACGTATCTAGTATTTTGAGTGAGTCTCGGTGTACTACTGCCCCTGGACCCTGTATCTCCAACACTTTGGTATTAAATCTAGGGCGGCGAGTCAGTTCCGCTAGTGTTTTACCCGGCCTTTCCCCTTCCCCCGTATTTGCGAGCCACCCAGTATCTTCCTTTAAATGTCGTCTCCTTGCCGCAGTTGTTTCATATTCAGACAGTTTTTCTCAAAACTCTGTGTGTATCTGTCCTACCCCCCCTCGTCCCATTTGTCTCTCCAGTCCCCGCATCTCCGTCTCCAGTCGCTGTAGCGTTCTACGGATATCCCTGAGGACCCCAAAGCTTTTAGATATGCAAAACCCTCGTACCGTTACTTTAAAGGCCTCCCATATTATTTCCATTGTGTCAACTGATCCTTTATTCCTGCTAAAGAAATCTTTAATTTCCTCATCTAATTCGGCGTGAAACACTATGTCTAATAATGCTGTAGGCTGTAGTCTCCAATTTAGTCTAGGCCACGGGTACTCATAGTACGGCCCGCGGGCCGCCAGCGGCCCGGCAAGCCTTCCTTGGCGGTCCGCGGACCTTGCAGATACCTACCTGTGTTTTGTCTTCTTTTTTTTTTTTTAAGTGCCAGCAAACACCGCCGGTTGCAGCAGCGCTCTATGGGGGCCGGGCGATTCTTTAAAAAACCATTCACTTGTTAATGAGGCTTTGTTGTATTTCACCTCTTTTTAGCGCCCCTGCATCTCCATGCAGGGGCGCTAAGAAGAGGTGAAATACAACAAAGCCTTATTAACAAGTGAATGGTCTTTTAAAGACCTGAGGCTGTGAAGTACTCGGGTGCGGCTGTGTGTGCGCCCGGGAAGCTGTCTCAGCCCGGGCTGACACACACGCGGGGTGACGTGACAGAGCGAGGGAGACAGACAGACAGAGGAAGGGAGACAGACAGACAGAGGGAGGGAGACAGAGGGAGACAGAGAGAGAGGGAGACAGAGGGAGGCAGAGGGAGGGAGTCAGGGGGAGACAGAGGGAGGGAGAGGGAGACAGACAGAGGGAGACAGAGAGAGGGAGACAGAGAGAGGGAGACAGAGAGAGGGAGACAGAGGGAGGGAGACAGAGAGGGAGACAGAGGGAGAGAGAGAGAGAGAGAGAGGGAGACAGAGGGAGGGAGACAGAGAGGGAAACAGAGGGAGACAGAGGGAGACAGACAGAGGGAGGGAGACGGAGGGAGACAGACCGAGGGAGACAGACAGAGGGAGACAGAGAGAGAGGGAGACAGAGAGAGAGGGATAGAGGGAGACAGAGGGAGGGAGTCAGGGGGAGGGAGACAGAGGGAGGGAGTCAGGGGGAGGGAGAGGGAGACAGACAGAGGGAGACAGACAGAGGGAGACAGACGGAGGGAGACAGATGGAGGGAGATAGAGGGAGGGAGACAGAGGGAGACAGACAGAGGGAGATAGACAGAGGGAGATAGAGGGAGGGAGACAAACAGAGAGAGAGGGAGGGAGGGAGACAGACAGAGAGAGAGGGAGGGAGGGAGACAGAGGGAGGGAGACAGAGGGAGGGAGACAGAGAGAGGGAGACAGAGGGAGGGAGACAGAGAGAGGGAGACAGAGAGGGAGACAGAGAGAGGGAGACAGAGAGAGGGAGACAGAGAGGGGGAGACAGAGAGGGGGAGACAGAGGGAGGGAGACAGAGGGATTTGAGACAGAGAGGGAGACAGAGGGAGAGAGAGAGAGAGAGAGAGAGGGAGACAGAGGGAGGGAGACACAGAGGGAAACAGAGGGAGACAGAGGGAGGGAGACAGAGAGAGGGAGACAGACAGAGGGAGACAGAGGGAAGGAGACAGAGAGAGGGAGACAGAGAGAGGGAGACAGAGAGAGGGAGACAGAGAGAGGGAGACAGAGAGGGGGAGACAGAGAGGGAGACAGAGAGGGAGACAGAGAGGGAGACAGAGGGAGAGAGAGAGAGAGGAAGACAGAGGGAGGGAGACAGAGAGGGAAACAGAGGGAGACAGAGGGAGACAGACAGAGGGAGACAGAGGGAGGGAGACAGAGGGAGGGAGACAGAGGGAGGGAGACAGACAGAGGGAGACAGACAGAGGGAGACAGAGAGAGAGGGAGACAGAGAGACAGAGGGAGACAGAGAGAGAGGGAGACAGAGAGAGAGGGAGACAGAGGGAGGGAGAGGGAGACAGACAGAGGGAGACAGACAGAGGGAGACAGACAGAGGGAGACAGACAGAGGGAGATAGAGGGAGGGAGACAGAGGGAGACAGACAGAGGGAGATAGACAGAGGGAGATAGACAGAGGGAGATAGAGGGAGGGAGACAGACAGAGCTAGAGGGAGGGAGACAGAGCTAGAGGGAGGGAGACAGAGAGAGAGGGAGGGAGACAGAGGGAGGGAGACAGAGGGAGGGAGACAGAGAGAGGGAGACAGAGGGAGGGAGACAGAGAGAGGGAGACAGAGAGGGAGACAGAGAGAGGGAGACAGAGAGGGGGAGACAGAGAGAGGGAGACAGAGGGAGGGAGACAGAGGGAGGGAGACAGAGAGGGAGACAGAGGGAGAGAGAGAGAGAGGGAGACAGAGGGAGGGAGACACAGAGGGAGACAGAGGGAGACAGGGAGGGAGACAGGGAGGGAGACAGAGAAAGGGAGACAGAGAGAGGGAGACAGACAGAGGGAGACAGAGGGAAGGAGACAGAGAGAGGGAGACAGAGAGAGGGAGACAGAGAGAGGGAGACAGAGAGGGAGACAGAGAGGGGGAGACAGAGAGGGAGACAGAGAGGAGACAGAGGGAGAGAGAGAGAGAGAGAGAGGGAGACAGAGGGAGGGAGACAGAGAGGGAAACAGAGGGAGACAGAGGGAGACAGACAGAGGGAGACAGAGGGAGGGAGACAGAGGGAGGGAGACAGACAGAGGGAGACAGACAGAGGGAGATAGAGGGAGGGAGACAGAGGGAGACAGAGAGAGAGGGAGACAGAGGGAGACAGAGAGAGAGGGAGACAGAGGGAGGGAGTCAGGGGGAGGGAGAGGGAGACAGACAGAGGGAGATAGACAGAGGGAGATAGACAGAGGGAGATAGAGAGAGGGAGGGAGACAGAGCTAGAGGGAGGGAGACAGAGCTAGAGGGAGGGAGACAGAGAGAGAGGGAGGGAGACAGAGGGAGGGAGACAGAGGGAGGGAGACGGACAGAGGGAGACAGACAGAGAGAGAGGGAGGGAGACAGAGCTAGAGGGAGGGAGACAGAGAGAGAGGGAGGGAGACAGAGGGAGGGAGACAGAGGGACGGGAGACAGACAGAGGGAGACAGACAGAGGGAGACAGACAGAGGGAGACAGACAGATGGAGGGAGAGAGGGAGACAGAGAGAGGGAGACAGAGAGAGGGAGACAGAGAGGGGGAGACAGAGGGAGGGAGACAGAGGGAGGGAGACAGAGGGAGGGAGACAGAGAGAGGGAGACAGAGAGGGAGACAGAGGGAGAGAGAGAGAGGGAGACAGAGGGAGGGAGACAGAGGGAAACAGAGGGAGACAGAGGGAGACAGGGAGGGAGACAGAGAAAGGGAGACAGAGAGAGGGAGACAGACAGAGGGAGACAGAGGGAAGGAGACAGAGGGAAGGAGACAGAGAGAGGGAGACAGAGAGAGGGAGACAGAGAGAGGGAGACAGAGAGGGAGACAGAGAGAGGGAGACAGAGAGGGGGAGACAGAGAGGGAGAGACAGAGAGGGAGACAGAGAGGGAGACAGAGGGAGAGAGAGAGAGAGAGAGAGAGAGAGGGAGACAGAGGGAGGGAGACAGAGAGGGAAACAGAGGGAGACAGAGGGAGACAGACAGAGGGAGACAGAGGGAGGGAGACAGAGGGAGGGAGACAGACAGAGGGAGACAGACAGAGGGAGACAGACAGAGGGAGACAGACAGAGGGAGACAGAGAGAGAGGGAGACAGAGGGAGAGGGAGACAGAGAGAGAGGGAGACAGAGGGAGGGAGTCAGGGGGAGGGAGAGGGAGACAGACAGAGGGAGACAGACAGAGGGAGATAGAGGGAGGGAGACAGAGGGAGACAGAGAGAGAGGGAGACAGAGGGAGAGGGAGACAGAGAGAGAGGGAGACAGAGGGAGGGAGTCAGGGGGAGGGAGAGGGAGACAGACAGAGGGAGATAGACAGAGGTAGATAGACAGAGGGAGATAGAGGGAGGGAGACAGACAGAGAGAGAGGGAGGGAGACAGAGCTAGAGGGAGGGAGACATAGAGAGAGGGAGGGAGACAGAGGGAGGGAGACAGACAGAGGGAGACAGACAGAGAGAGAGGGAGGGAGACAGAGCTAGAGGGAGGGAGACAGAGAGAGAGGGAGGGAGACAGAGGGAGGGAGACAGACAGAGGGAGACAGACAGAGGGAGACAGACAGAGGGAGACAGACAGAGGGAGGGAGAGAGAGAGAGGGAGACAGGGAGACAGAGGGAGGGAGACAGAGAGAGGGAGGAGGGCGACAGACAGAGGGAGACAGACAGGGAGGAGGGCGACAGACAGAGGGAGGGAGACAGATAGAGGGATACAGAGGGAGGGAGAGAGAGAGAGGGAGGGGGAGAGAGAGAGGGAGGGAGACAGAGAGAGGGAGGGAGACAGAGAGGGAGGGAGACAGAGAGAGGGAGACAGAAAGAGAGAGAGAGAGACAAACAGAGTGAGTGAGACAGAGAGAGGGAGGGAGAGAGAGAGGGAGAGAGAGAGAGGGAGAGAGAGAGATAGAGAGAGAGAGGGAGGGAGAGAGAGAGAGAGAGAGGGAGGGAGACGGAGAGAGAGGGAGGGAGACGGAGAGAGAGAGAGAGAGGGAGAGATAGAGAGATAGAGAGAGGGAAGGAGACAGAGCGAGAGAGAGAGAGATAGATAGATAGATAGAGAGAGATGTGTGTATGCCGGGTCTGGTGGCTCAGTGGACGAAGGCGTCCGCTGCAGGGGCCTGTGTTCAACCTCATGGTCATAGTTATTTTTTTTTGCTCTAGCCCCGCCCCCTCCCCCACTGACCCCGCCCCCACCGGTGCGGCCCTCGGCCA
The DNA here is from genome assembly GCA_963921515.1 of Calotriton arnoldi. Classification (NCBI taxonomy): domain Eukaryota; kingdom Metazoa; phylum Chordata; class Amphibia; order Caudata; family Salamandridae; genus Calotriton; species Calotriton arnoldi. The sequence continues at coordinate 1,706,612 of CAWUFW010001930.1, forward strand.
CAAACCACACTGTAAATTTGGCCCCCGAGAGAAAGTTTGTGAGTACCCATGGTCTAGGCCTATCATAGCCAGGTGATGTGAGCGATAATTTTACTGGGCAGTGATCTGAAAACGTCCTGGCTAAGTGCACTACATTTTGTATGGCTGTCCCCAGTCCCTTGGAAAGTAAACAATAGTCGAGTCGCGCCCATGACCTTCTGTGTGCCGTGAAATGTGTTCCCTCGTGGGATTGTGGGTGGGTATATCGCCAACTGTCAATGAGCGCACCCTCTTCCATTATACCCTGCAAGGCCTCTTGCGAGTTTGTGTAGTGGTGCATAGCTGCATTGGATCTGTCTTGTGTAGGATTTAGGGCAACATTAAAATCTCCCCCCCAGATTACGTGAGTGGATCCTATCAACACTATTTTACCCCACAGATTAGTAAAAAACTCAGGGCTATCTGTGTTGGGACCGTAGCAGGTTACAATCGTGACGGAGTCTCTGCCCAGCCGGCCCCATGCTATAACATATCTACCGTGTGGGTCCAAAATCGATCCTGCCAGTGCAAAATTGGTCTGCTTTTTAAAAAGAATAGCCGTTCCTCGTGCATATGAGGAGTAGGAAGAGAAGAGTCTACAGCTCGCCCATTTACTAGCGAATGCGTTCGGGGTATGTGAATTAATATGAGTTTCTTGTAACAGGGCCACTTGTATTTGTTGCCTATCCATGTATGCCAGGACCTGCCTTCTCTTCCTCAGATCCCCAAGGCCTCTGATATTCCATGACATTATCCGGATCGTTGACTTATCCTCCTGTATCATTATTCCATCCCTCCATATCTTGACTATTGAATTGCGTGTTACTGTTCTGTGATTGTCGCATATATGATGAGACCTGTGTTACAAATGCATACCATACATCTTCCTCACTGCCGCTCTGAACTCCCAGTCCCTCCACCCCACCCTCCCACTGAAGCATCCCAATTATGCCAGCTGTGAACATCCCTCCCCCACCCCATTAACCAATAGCATATCTGTTGTAACATGAATGTACATATTCCCCCTATTCGCCACTGAAAATAAAACAGTGGTGCACAACAATCAAACAAAGGGAGAATAAAGAAAAAACAACCCCCCCAAGTAACTAATTCCAATTCGTGGGGTATTCCCAATCGGGGTTATACAGCTAAGTGGCCCACGATTACCTCTCACCAGTCCAGGTGTAGTGCGGTTTGGTCTTAGTCCCTGATCTGGTTTTGAGGGTGTCCAGCTGCATATTGTCCAGCCTGTGTCATCTCTGAGGTCGGTTCCCTGCGTGCATGGTATCCTGGCCCAGTGTTCCAGGCCCGCTTATTTTATTGGCAGGTGATGTGAGCTGGGTCATTGTTTTATGCGTCTTTAGATCAGGTGTAATTCCCGTTCCGGCGTTCGTGCCCGTGGTGAATCCTCCGGCGTGGATGGTGCTTTCCTGTGTTGTTTAAGCTGCTTTAAAAAATCCTCCACTTGTTGAGGTTTTGTAAAAAAAAATTGAGTTCCCTGATGTGTAATGCGGAGCCGGGCGGGATATAGTAAGGCATAATCTATCTGGGCTTGCCTTAACTTCTGCTTAACTGCAAGGAATTTCCGTCGCTCTTCCTGTACATGCATCGTGAAGTCGGGCTACATGGTGAAGGGAGTACCGTCATAGTGCAGTTGTTTTTTTTCCCTGGCCACTCGCAGAGCTACGTCTCTGTCCCTGTAATTTAATAGTCGAGCAATTATAGGACGGCTGGTGCTCTCAGGGGGTGGACGCGGCCCAAGAGATCAGTGAGCTCTTTCCACGATGAAATGAGGAGACAGTAAGTCCTTACCCACCACTGTGACCAATAACTTTTCTATGTATTCCTCCATCTTGCCCATGTTGGTACTTTCCGGTATGCCCAAAACTCGTATGTTATTTCTACGACTTCGCGCATCAATGTCCTCATTTTTAGCTGCTATGAGCTTGAGCAATTTATCCATCTGCGCCGTGGTTTTCTGTACTTGGGCCGTTGTATCCTCCACCTCGGAAATGCGCTGTTCGGCATCTGTAATACGTGTTTCGTGACCTTCTATCTTGTGGGCTATTGCGTTCATTCGTGTTGCCATCGTATCCATTTTGTCTGCTATGGTCGCGTACCCTTGTCGCATTTCCAGTAGAAGTGACTTCATGTCATCACCTGATGTCGATGTCTGGTCTTGCTGCGGTGTCTCTTCCTCAGTGCCAGTCTCTGCCTGTTGTTGTCGGGTGGACTTTTTGGTGTCAAATGTCAGGCGCGGTTGGCGGGCATCTGTCTTCCCCATTGTATTGCGGTCCCTGGTCGTGCCTCCTGCGTTAGCCTTGCCGTTGGGAGTCCTCTTTTGCGTCTCGCCGTGTCCTCCTGGTCTTAGTAGCTCTCCGGCACTGTGGGAGTCTAGTATGCGGTGGCCTTGCCTTCAATGCCACTGCACTATCCCAGATGACCTAGTGCAGGCCGTCCCGTTATCCTGCCCAGCACCCGATCTCGGTTCCTGTGGTAGGGCCTTGGCGCGTTTGTCCCGCACCGCTCCCTCAGCCCATTTGGCGTGATGTAGGCCTTATCCCTGCCGTGCCCCTAATGCAGTGTTCTATTCTCCCTCAGTTTGGGGGCTGCTCTGTTCACGGATTTCTACCGTGCCTTAGCGCTGTATGCGGAAGACTGTGAAGTGCTTTGCCGTCACCTGGGGGATGCAGGTCTTGCCAATTCTTATCGTTGCAACCAGCGGGTAGCGGCGCGACTCACCTCCGTATATGCGATGATAATGGATGTGCTTGGTCGCAGTGCGGGGGGTCGCCAGTCAATTGCTGCACCTACTCTCCTTGTGGGGGTCAGCTCGTTACTCTGTATGTCTTGTAGGGCATGTACGCCTGAGCCCCGGTGCTTCTCCACCTCCCGGCACTGATTTCGCCCCCGCTTCCGATAGTGCAGTCAACACCTCTGCTCCCCCACCTACTGGAAGTAGTCCGTTGCTTGTCGGCCGCCGGTCGTCGGTGCTCCGCTACTCGGTTTCAAATTCCGGCCTCACTCGCCATTGTGAGTCCGGCCTATCCGCCTCGTGGAATCCGCGACATTTGCGTAGTCAGTGCCGCCGCTCTGACGCACCAGGAGCTCTCACGCCTCGCTCCGGTCTTCACTTCCAGCCCTCCGATCCTGCTCCGATGTCTTGCAGGCAGTTTTATTCGTACCGCCGCTGGGTCCCGCTGATCATTACATCTCTTTACCGCTATTTATTTATATTGTATGTCTTCAGAGAAGGAGGATTAATTCCGGATTATATCGCCGGACTGCGGGAGCCTCACACAGTGGCGGCTATTCCGCTCGTGCGCCACCTAGCGCCCCCACCTACAGAGATTATTAATGTACCAAGTGTGCTTCGTGTTTCCATGGGTGATGTGGTACAAAGGAATATTCATTCAGATGATTGCGATGTGCATGCCATTGAATCGTTATTTTCTGATTTAAAATATTATGCTGCTTTTAATGCTGAGGATTTGTACTTGAGTTCTGCTAATTATGCCGATTTATATTGTTACCAGCATTACGGTAACCATTTTCTGCATAAACCCAGTACAATTCGAGGTAGTTTCAATTATACCCAGTGGGAACATTTCCCGACCCCTCTGCAAGGTAGCTCCCAAACACTTAAAAATAAATTTACTTACTTTACAGACTTTGATAGATCAAACCGAGGGTCCTATTATTTTAAATTGAACGTTTCTTCGAATCAAAAAGTTATGTTGACCCACACCAAATTGCTGTATTCCAGTTCCTTTATGGACGCATTTGCTGTGGGTGGCTATGAACACTGGAAGAACACCATTGACTTAAAATCTATTTGGGGCACTAAATCTTGGCAGGTACGCGGTACAGAAGCTTTGCACCGTGCTTGCCTTATCCCCACCCAAATATTGTTTTTAAATAGTACTATATATCAAACAACTTGTTTGGGTTTGGCTACTTCCAAACAATTGAATGCACCTTCCATTCCTGTGTTGTCTTCCTGGCCAAATAGAAGCTTGCATTTAAATATCTCCCTTGAAAGTTTGCAAGCTTTGTTCCAAAATAATTCCTTTTATTTCTCTGCTATTGATCAGTCAGCCTGGTTGGCGTGGCCCATAGCATCTAACACCTGCCAACTGCGTTTTTATAACTCTACTCCTGGTTACAAACAGGATAGGCCAGACCCAAGGTTTTCTGACTCGCGTACAGTTACTACATATTCTGTTGGTAAATTATGTAAACAGTGGTTGCAGCACTCTACGTTAGATTCCGTAAAACAACATTTATCCCTCCTATCAGGCAACATTGATCTGTCCGACTTTGTTCTAGGGCCTCGCGGTCCAAGACCTAAAAGATTTGTGTATGCGACCTACAATGAAATCTGGAAGCTTTCACAAATAGAAGCAAATCTAGAAAAAGTGCTTGCTGTTGTCGACAATAGTATTAACCCCTTCGATGCTCATGACGGAATGGTTCCGCCCCAGGAGGGCGATCCCCAAGCAGGGATCCACCCACTAGACACCAGGGAGGGGGGAGCGGCCCCTTGGGCAAGGGCTTTTGCTCCCCCCAATTTGCTTTTGGTGCGATTTAGACTTTTGCCCCTCTGGGGCAGATGGGGGCAGTAGCCCCCAATCTGCCCCACCGGGGGCAAAAGCCCACTAGACCCCAGGGATATTTTTCTTTGCCCTATTAATTTATTAGGGTGGGGCTGCCCATAAAGGGCATGTCCATGCCCCCACCCTGCAAAATTTACAGCCTTTCTGCCCCCCCCGGGGGGCAGTTGGGGGCAGTAGCCCCCAATCTGCCCCCCCGGGGGGGCAAAAAGCCCACTATAAGCCAGGGATTTTTTTTTTTATTATAATTTGTGGTGGGGGCTGCCCAATATGGGCATGACCATGCCCCCACCCACCCTCACAAAATGACAGCCTTTCTGCCCCCCTGGGGGCAGCTAGGGGCATTAGCCCCAAATCTGCCCCCCGGGGGGGCAAAAAGCCCAGTAGACACCAGGGATTTTATGGGCAAATTTTCCAATTAGGTTGGGGGCATTGGCATGCCCATTTTGGGCAGCCCCCACCTAATTAGACTCTGCCTGAACTCCCTGGCGTCTAGTGGACTTCTGCCCCCTGGGGGGCAGATGGGGGCATTAGCCCCCAATCTGCCCCGCCGGGGGGCAAAAAGCCCACTAGACGCCAGGGATTTTTTTGGGGCAAATTTGAATTAGGGTGGGGGCTCCCAAAACGGGCATGCCCATGCCCCCACCCCTCCCCCGCAAAAATAACAGCATTCCTGCCCCCTGGGGGGGCATATGGGGCAGTAGCCCCCAATCTGCCCCCCGGGGGGCAAAAAGCCCACTAGGCGCCAGCGATTTTTTGGGGCAAATTTAATTAGGGTGGGGGCATTGGCATGCCCGTTTGGGCAGTCCCCACCTAATTAAAATTTGCCTAAACTCCCTGGCGTCTAGTGGGTATTTTGCCCCCCCTGGGGGGCAGATTGGGTGCATTAGCCCCCAATCTGCCCCACCAGGGTGGGCAAAAAGCCCCCTAGTCGCCAGGGATTTTTTTTGGGCAAATTTGTATTAGGGTGGGGGCTGCCCAAAGTGGGCATGCCCATGCCCCCACCCCCACCCTGCAAAAATTACAGCCTTCCTGGCCTCCCTGGGGGCAGATGGGGCAGTAGCCCCCAATCTGCCCCCCGGGGGAGCAAAAAGCCCACTAGACGCCTGAGGATTTTCTTGGGCAAATTTTAATTAGGGTGGGGGCATTGGCATGCCCGTTTGGGCAGCCCCCACCCTAATGAAATTTGCCCAAAAGTCCCCTGGCATCTAGTGGGCTTTTTGCCCCCTGGGGGTCGGATGGGGCATTAGCCCCCAATCTGCCCCGCCGGGGAGGGCAAAAGCCCACTAGACGCCAGGGAGTTTTTTGGGGCAAATTTCAATTAGGGTGGGGGCTCGAAACGGGCATGCCCATGCCCCCACCACCTCCCCCAACAAAAATAACAGCCTTCCTGCCCCCCTGGGGGCAGATGGGGCAGTAGCCCCCAATCTGCCCCCCGGGGGCAAAAAGCCCACTAGACGACAGGGATTTTTTGGGCAAATTTTAATTAGGGTGGGGGCATTGGCATGCCCGTTTTGGTCAGCCCCACTCTAATTAAAATTTGCCCAAATCCCTGGCACCTAGTGGGCTTTTGCCCCCTGGGGGGCAGATGGGGGCATTAGCTCCCATCTGCCCCGCCGGGTGGGGGCAAAAAGCCCACTAGACGCCAGTGAGTTTTTTTGGGCAAATTTGAATTAGGGTGGGGGCTGCCCAAAATAGGCATGTCCATGCCCCCACCCCCTCCCCGCAAAAATTATAGCCTTCCTGCCCCCTCTGGGGGGCAGATGGGGCAGAATCCCTCAATCTGCCCCCTTGGGGGGGCAAAAAGCCCACTAGACACCAGGGATTTTTTGGGGCAAATTTTTATTAGGGTGGGGGCTGCCCAAAACAGGCATGTCAATGCCCCCACCCCCCACCCGCAACAATTACAGCCTTTCTGCCCCCCCTGGGGGGAAGATGGGGGCAGTAGCCCCCAATAGGTTTGCTAGGTTTCCCTAGGTGCTGGCAGAGCTATGGTTCAAAAACTACAGCTAGGCACTTTGTCAAAAAAGGGTCATTTTTCACTGTGAAATTGGGGTGTGTCCACGTTGCGTTTTGCGCCGTTTCCTGTCGCGGGCACTAGGCCTACCCACACAAGTGAGGTACCATTTTTCTCGGAAGACTTTGGGGAACGCGGGGTGGGTGGAAATTTGTGGATCCACGCAGATTCCAGAACTTTCCACCACAGAAATGTGAGGAAAATGTGTTTTTTTTTTACAATGTTTTAGGTTTGCAAGGGATTCTGGGTAACAGAACCTGGTGGGAGCCAGTCAAGTCACCCCATCCTGGATTCCCCTGGGTGTCTAGTTTTAAAAAATGTATAGGTTTGCTAGGTTTCCCTAGGTGCCGGCAGAGCTAGGGTTAAAAAACTACAGCTAGGCCCTTTGCAAAAAAAGGGTAATTTTTCATTGTGAAAATGTGGTGTGTTCACATTGGGTTTTGAGCCATTTCCTGTCGTGGGCACTATGCCTACCCACACAAGTGAGGTACCATTTTTATCGGGAGACTTAGGGTAATTCAGATTTGTAAAGCAACTGTTATTACCTATTGACTTTCGATGCATTCTGCCTTCCAAATGAAAGACATTGTGTAAAAAGAAGTAATTTTAAAAAATGACCGATAATTCTCATGCTAGTATGAGTATTCCCAATTTCGGAAATGTGCAAATATCTACTGTTTCTAAACTCTATATTTTGTTCCCATTTCAGAAATACATAGGTGTCTTTCATACCGATTTTTCCATGTATACATTTTCCCACAATAATTGCTATATATCCGGTACATAATAAAAAACCATTGCAAGACGCTGCTCAGTTGTTGGCTCTGGGTTCGTCGGGTTCTTAGTGAACCTACAAGTCCTATATATCCCCACAACCAATAAGGTCCAGCGGATGTAACGGTATATTGCTTTCAAAGAGCTGTCATAATTAGAAGAAGTTACAGGTGAAAACGTTGACACAAAAGGCTGTTTTTTTCAACTCATTTTCAATTTTTCCTATATTTAACTGTTAGTTTCTATAAAGAAACCTTGATGGATCTACACAAATGACCCCTTGCTGAATTCAGAATTTTGTCTACTTTTCTAAAATGTATAGCTGTCTAGGATCCATTATTGATTTCATACCCATTTCTACCATTAACTGGAAGGAGGTTGAAAACACAAAAAATAGCAAAAATAGGCTATGTCCCAGAAAAATGCCAAAACTGTGTAAAAAATGTTGGTTTTCTGACAAAAGTCTGTCATTCCCTAAAAGCTGGGAGAATGGTGATTTCAGCCCCACAAACCCTTTTTTGATACCATTTGCAGGGGAAAACCCAGACGCTTTCATTTGCAGCCCTTTTTTCGCATTTTTCCCAAAACCCCCAAAATTTAGCTGTATTTTGGCTAATTTCTGGGACCCCTCCAGGGGAATCCACAAACCCTGGGTACCTTTACAATCCCCATGATGTTGGAAAAAAAGGACGCAAATTTGGCATGGATACCTTATGTGGTCAAAAAGTTACAGGGGCCTAAGCGCGCACTACCCCAAATAGCCAAAAAAAGGCTTAGCACAGGGGGGGAAAAGGCCTAGCAGCGAAGGGGTTAACACCCTGTCTTCCCGCATTTACACATTGGAGAATATTGTTTCATCTGTTGTTGATATTGTACAAGATGATGTTTCTGTGTTATATCATGGGCAGAATCAATTGCGTTCAGTGATGCAGTTTGCATGGACTTTGCAAACACTGAAAATGGGTAAAGTTCCATGGCATTTTTTAAATACATCTGCCTTTTTCTTACCGTTTAATTTAACTGAAAAACAGCAATTCATGTCCATGAAAGATGCAACATACACTCTCCTACATATCGAAAAGATTGAGCTGTTACCATTCTCTGTGTGGCGGAGACTGATTCTGCAGTGTGGCCGATTCACAGGGTTATTTCTTTGCCTTTTTCTTTATTTGAATTCAGTTCATGCATGAAACATTATCCTGTAGGCCGTTTTCAGCCTTTGGGCAGTGCCTTTTTACATGAACTTTGGTCCCTACCTTTCACATACAGATGCCTTAGGGATGACAAGGAGGTTTTTCTCACAGGGGAGTCTTGCGATTCTACAGTGGGCCATTCCCTGATTTGTAAAAACATTAAATTGCACGGGGCTTGTAATGTTTCTGCCCCGAATCTTGCTTGTGTTTTAAAGGGCGTTCCAGCTCCTGTTATATCACCTACTTTCACTGTGCTTGCTAATGGTACATTGTAATAGTTTCTCACCGCGTTGTGTGCTGCAAAAATGTGCTTTTTCCACCCCCGCGTGGGATGGTAGATAGTTCCGTTTGGCCTTACATACCTACACTGAAGGCAGATTTCAATAAATTGAGCAGAATAAAGGCACTATTATTAAACCAGGAGGTTATGCTCACTTCCGCACGGGAGACCTTCGTCCTCCAGGTGGCTAGTACCCACAGTGAGATACAGGCCCTTTTGAACACAAACCTCCCCCAACATTTCGGTGAACTGATTCACCGTATATTTAATGCATCTAATACCGAAGGTCTTGTGCACTTCTTTAAAGTTGTGGGCTCCGGCCTTTTGACCTCCTTTCAGACTATATTTGGTGTAATTCCGGCTTTTATTCATTCTATTTTTTCCAGCGTCTTTGGAGGCTTCCCATTGATCCTAGCGTTAGCTGCTGGAATATTGCTTATATTTTGCCTGTTGCACAATGGCTGCACTTCCTGGGGGTCTATACGACCCAGCGCGGCTACGGATGCTCCGTGAACGCATGGTTGACAGCTTCAGCATCCTACCACTGGCGACACCCAGCGTGTCTTATGGACTTTCTTATCGCTTTGCGTATTTCACTTGCGTGCAACCTGTGATGTCCTGCTTACGATGTCCATTCTCTTGGTCCTTGGATATTTGCCTCTCCAATACGTCTTGTTCGGACCCGGATTTTGACCAGTTGATGGGCCCCTTAGTAGCCCATGAACGGGAATGTTCAGGGGCTGGATTAATGGCGCGTGCGGCTGCACTTGGGGTCTTGGCGCAATGGGATATCTGGGCGGCTGCTCAGCATCTCCTACAACGAAGTTATATTGAGTATCACGCAAGTTGTCCCGCAATGCTGATCGCTGCTCCCTATTGTGAGGAACATGAATGCAGTTTTGATTTATTGAACTGGATGGCATCTCTTTTTTCAAACGATGACAATGATGTCTTTCTGGAAGGTGTTGCAGTTTTCTGAGTTTACACGCTGATGGATTAAGGACATTGACTTTCAACGAACTGCATTGCTGGATTTTTTTATTCTCTTTGAGAGCCCTGTTTTCTGGCCCTATCTAAAAAAAAATGTATCCCCAAAAATGTTCCCATTCCCTATCCTTCAAAGGGCCATTTCCCACAAATAGACGCTTACGTTCTGCTCCATCTATTCGAATTCTGTTTTCGTCCTATGTCTTGACCTATGGACTGACCAGGGGAGGGTGTAGTGTGGATTGTGGCCTCATTGTCGACATTGCTAGCCTAGCTGCCATGATGCCTTCTTTGCACACGTTACTCTGTGACTTTGTTTTTCCAGACTCTGCTTGCGCCCATTCAGCATTAGAACTGTCTGCCTTTTTGCCTTTAAACTTTTCTCATGTCCTCTGTGGGGTTCGTCTGCACACAATGTACAAGGTCGAAAAACAACGTCCCTTGTTATTGCTGTTCTGGTCAGCCCCTCGCACTTAGACATGGAATACAGCTGCACCGGGAGAAATTCATGTGCTTTTAATATTGTGATCTCCCTGTTTGTGGCACTTGGAGAACAACCTTTCCAGGGAGAAGAGCTGTGCTTGTCTGATGATGTAAACCTTGCATCTAGATCTAGAGGTATGGGGTCCCCCGGACAAAGCCCAGAGGTCTTCTATTTTTATAATAAACTAGTTCCTAGCACGGGGAGGGTGGCAAGGCCTTTTACTCCTATATCCACTGCCTTTATAAAATGCTGTCCCCGTTTGTGTTCTATGGAATTGTAACCATGCTTACTGTTTACTTTTATGCATTATGCAGCTAGTACTGGCACGTGTACCGTGTCTTAGAGCACGTTAGTTGAAATAAACATTTTAAACTATACTGTGTCTCTTAATACGCACGTTGTGGACAAGTATGAGTGAATTATGAAAGAGTGTTCTTGCTCCCGCGATTCCTGAAAGAGTCCGTGTTCTGGGATGTCTAATCATTGGTAGCTTCGCCGTAGTACGGAGAACAAATGTGACACTATAGCTAGTCGGATTGGGATTTTGGGTACTAAGGGGTATGGTTGGTACACCACTATACACCGAGGTCCTTTTTTCCTGCGCATAGTTCTGTATATGTGCAGAATCCCCGCAACACAGTTCAATTGCAATTGTAAATGTACTATGGTTTGAATTACAGTATTGTTTCAGAGAAATGCAATCACTTGTAAATACAGTACATAGACTTGAATGGGATTTTCAGTAAAATAGCAGGTAAGTTACTTCTGGATTACTTTTTCTTACTCAGTGCTGTATGCCTAGATGCAGCACTGGGACATTTCCTGTAAACAGGTGAGTAAAAGCGTTTTTGTTAAATCGTACAATTTTAAAGAATTTCTTTAGGTTTCAAAACTCCACACTTAGAAACTTTTTCAGGAAAAAGTGTCTATGTTATCCTATAGAGGAAAATATGGTTATCGGTTTTTAGGTAAGTATTCGGTAGTGGGAGTTGAGGTTCTGGGGGTAGACTCAGGGGTCCCCTAGGGTCAGTGATGCACTTTTGTTACACCCTCAGCGACACTAGGGCGGCCGGGTGCAGAGTGTTGAGGCCCAAAGTTATCCAACGGGGGATAAGGGGCCTCCGGTTGGTGGCTGCTGGCAAGCAGGCCACTGGGTTGTGGGAGCAAAGCTCCTGTACTTTAGCTCAGGGCAAATGGGGAAACAAATTAGCACCAAAGGTGCACCCTCAGCGGCACTAGGGCGGCTGGGTGCAGGTTGCTGTTTCGACATCGGATGCCTTGTTGTTTCCAATGGAGAGCCTCCGGTTTGCAAAAGCACTGCAGGCAGGGAGACAAAGGACTTCTGGGTGCGACACCACTTCGAGAGGTAAGTTGGGAAGTTAGGGGTTGGTTAGGCACCATTGGTTGGGGCACACAAGGCCGTGGGGCGTCGGGTGCTGGGGTGCCTTTTGGGGTCGGATCTTCTTACCAGCTCCTGGTCGCGGTTAGAGGGGCCTTCTGGATTTAGGCTGCAGGCGTCGGCTGGAGGCTTGAGGCAGGTCAGGGGTCGCCGGATCTCGGTTCAGGACCGCCTGGGTGACCTCCTCGTGGTGTTTGCCCACTCGAGCTCGGGCCGTGGACGGTGGGTGCAGAGTGGGGCGGATCCGCGGTGTCCGGCCGGAGCCAGAGGTTGCATTTGAACAAATCCGGTGTTCACGGGAGAAGCAGTCTTTGGAAGTGAAGGCATGCAGGTCCTCTGGGGTTTTTGAGGTTGGTGGCTGCAGGACACACCGGGATTTCGCAGGAGCAGGTTCGAGGGGGAGACAGGCCGGTAGGGCTGGGGCCAAGTCAGTGAGCGTCTTCCTCTTGTTAGCTGCTGCACGGCTGTTCGGTCCTTCTTCTTTTCTTCTTGTTTCTTGTCTGGATCTGAGGAAGCAAGGTTCAGACGTCCCCCTTATTACTAGATTTAGGGGCGTTACAGGTAGGTAAAAGACAGGGACCAATGGGTCCCTTCACTGGGGTGGGTACACCCACTAGTATGCCACCCTCCAGTGGGAAGGGGGCATGTGCCTGTCCCTGGTTGGCTGAGTTCCCCCATCTTCAAGATGGCGTGGACTGAGAGTTGTGCTTCACCTCGCCTCCCCCACCTGAGGGGTGGAGTTGGCAGAGGTGGGCACACCTCTCTTCCTCACTTGTTTTTCCCGCCGGTTCACCCACCCAAAGTGGGGGTCAGAACCAGTGGGGACCAGTTGCTGAAAGCAGCAAGTGGCCTGGGGAAGCTCACAAAGGAGGCAAGCCTTTGAAGCTTCCCTTTCGTGAACCCTGCCCATCCTGGGGGAGGAGGCTTGGCACCTCGTCCCAGGATGTGCATTGTTTCAGGCCCCAGAGAGCAGCAGGCTATCGATCCAGGGGTCCAGAAACATGTCTGGTGGCGGCAGCTGAAAGCAGACACTCAGCCAGGACACCAGAGGTGGGTTAGTTTTCAGGGGGCATCTCTAAGATGCCCTCTGTGTGCATTTTTCATTAAATCCCACACTGGCATCAGTGTGGGTTTAATGTGCTGAGAAGTTTGATACCAAACTTCTCAGTTTTCAGTGTCGCCATTATGGTGCTGTGGAGTTCGTAATGACAAACTCCCAGCACCATATACTCTTAATGGCAGCACTGCACTTACAATGTCTAAGAATGGACTTAGACACTGTAGGGGTACAGGGCTCATGCACCTGTACCCTCACCACTGGTATAGTGCACCCAGCTAGAGGGGTGACTGATCTATGCCAGGGCAGGGGGTTGTAGGCATGGCACACAGGGATGTGTGCCATGTCGACTCTTCACTTTGTTCTGCACCAAAACACGCAGCCTGCAAAGGCAGTGTGTGAGTGTAGTGGTACAGGACCTCTAAGGGTGGCACAATAAGTGCTGCAGCACTTAGGGGCTTTCTCTGGTCACAGTGCCCTGGGTACCTGAGGTACCATTTACCAGGGGCTGACCTGTGGCCAGAGATGCCAATTGGGTTTAGGCTTCAATGCAGTTTTAGGGAAAGAACATAGGCCCTGGGCACCTGATTAGCAGGAGCCCAGGGCACACTCAGTCAAAGTACATCAGCAATTCAGCAAAAAGTGGGGGCAACATGCAGAAAGAGGGCACTTTCTCACACGACCCCCCCCCCCACCAAACGAAAGAGGATGAGACTAACCTTTCCCTAGAGAGTCTTCATTTTGTAAGTGGAAGAACCTGGTAAGTCCATCTGCATTGGCATGGGCAGTCCCAGGTCTGTGTTCCACTACAAAGTCCATTCCCTGTAGGGAGATGGACCACCTCAACAGTTTAGGATTTTCACCTTTCATCTGCATTAGCCATCTGAGAGGTCTGTGATCAGTTTGAACTATGAAGTGAGTGTCAAACAAGTATGGTCTCAGCTTCTTCAGGGACCAAACCACAGCAAAGGCCTCCCTCTCAATGGCACTCCAACGCTGCTCCCTGGGGAGAAGTCTTCTGCTTATAAAAGCAACAGGTTGGTCTTGGCCTTCATCATTGGTCTGGGATAGGACCGCTCCTATCCCTAGCTCAGAGGCATCAGTCTGCACAATGAACTGCTTGGCATAGTCTGGAGCTTTGAGAATTGGTGCTGAGCACATAGCCTCTTTCAGGCTGTCAAAAGCCTTTTGACAACTAACTGTCCAGTTTACCTTCTTGGGCATCTTCTTGGAGGTGAGTTCTGTGAGGGGAGCCACAATGGACCCATATCCCTTCACAAACCCCCTGTAGTACCCAGTCAAGCCAAGGAATGCCCTGACTTGGGTTTGGGTTGTTGGAGCTGCCCAGTCCAGGATGGCCTGGATCTTGGACTGTAAGGGTTGTAACTGGCCTCCACCAACAAGGTGGCCCACGTACACCACAGTTCCCTGCCCTATCTGGCATTTGGATGCCTTGATAGTTAGGCCTGCAGTTTACAGGGCATTTAAAACCTTCCCAAGGTGGATCAGGTGATCCTGCCAGGTGGAGCTAAAGACAACAATATCATCTAGATAAGCTGCACTAAAGGACTCCAATCCAGCAAGGACTTGGTTCACCAACCTCTGGAAGGTGGCAGGGGCATTCTATAAACCAAATTGCATAACAGTAAACTGATAATGCCCATCAGGTGTGGAGAATGCTGTCTTTTCTTTTGCTCCTGGGGCCGTGCCAATTTGCCAGTACCCTGCAGTTAAGTCAAAGGTACTTAGAAATTTGGCTGCACCCAATTTGTCTATCAACTCATATGCTCTTGGGATAGGGTGAGCATCTGTCTTGGTGACAGAGTTGAGCCCTCTATAGTCCACACAGAACCTAATTTCTCTCTTTCCACCCTGTGGATGAGGTTTGCGGACTAGAACCACTGGGCTGGCCCAGGGGCTCTCAGAGGGTTCAATAACCCCTAACTCCAGCATCTTGCTGACTTCAGCTCTGATGCTTTCCTTGACTTGATCAGACTGTCGATAGATTTTGTGTTTGACAGGTGAGCTGTCACCAGTGTCCACATCATGGCTTCACCAGTTTGTCTGACCAGGGGTCAAGGAAAAGAGCTTAGCATACTGCTGCAAGACTTGCTTGCAATCAGTCTACTGTTGGGCAAAGAGGATGTCTGAAAAGACAACTCCATCCACTGACCCATCTTTTGGGCTGTATGAGAGGAGGTCAAGGAGAGGTTCACTCTCTGTCTCCTGATACTCATCAGTCACCATCAGCATGGTGATGTCAGCCCTGTCATGGTAGAGCTTCAGGCGGTTCAGATGGATAACTATTTTGGGTGTCCTGCTTGTGCCCAGGTCACCCAAGTAGGTGACCTCACTCTTTTTCTCTAGGATAGGGTAAGGGCCACTCCATCTGTCCTGGAGTGCCCTTGGTGCCACTGGCTCCAAAACCCACACCTTTTGCCCAGGTTGAAATTCAACCAGTGCAGCTTTTTGGTCATACCAGTGCTTCTGAAGATCCTGGCTAGCCTCAAGATTTTTGGATGCCTTTTCCGTGTACTCAGCCATTCTGAACCTTAGGCCAAGCACATAGTCCACAATATCTTGTTTGGGTTCTTGGAGAGGCTTCTCCCAACCCTCTTTTATAAGCCAGAGTGGCCCCCTCACAGGGTGGCCAAACAGAAGTTCAAAGGGGGAAAACCCTACTCCCTTCTGTGGCACCTCTCTGTAAGCGAAAAGCAGACATGGTAAGAGGACATCCCATCTCCTTTTGAGTTTTTCAGGGAACCCCATAATCATGCCTTTCAATGTCTTGTTGAATCTCTCAACAAGGCCATTGGTTTGTGGGTGATAGGGTGTACGCTTGTACTGCACTCCACACTCTTTCCACATGTGTTTTAGGTAAGCAGACATGAAGTTGGAACCTCTGTCTGAAACCACCTCCTTAGGAAACCCTACTCTGGTGAAGACACCAATGAGGGCCTAGGCTACTGCAGGAGCTGTAGTAGTCCAAAGGGGAATTGCTTCAGGGTACTTAGTGGCATGATCCACTACCACTAGAATAATTTGTTTCCTGATGCTGTGGGAGGTTCAAGTGGACCCAATATGTCCACACCTGCCCTTTCAAAGGGAACCCCCACCACAGGTAGTGGTATCAGGGAGGCCTTTGAGGGGCCACCTGTCTTGCCACTGGCCTGACAGGTGACACAGGAGCTGACAAACTCCTTTACTTTTTGGTGCATCTGGGGCCAGTAAAAGTGGCTAACTAGCCTTTCCCAAGTCTTGGTTTGGCCCAGATGTCCAGCTAAGGGAATGTCATGAGCTAAAGTTAGGAGAAACTCCCTGTACTTCTGAGGCACTACCACTCTCCTAGTGGCTCCAGGTTTGGGGTCTCTGGCCTCAGTGTACAGTAGTCCCTCTTCCCAATAAACTCTGTGGGTACCACTGACATCTCCTTTTTCCTGGGTAGCAGCTTGCTGCCTCAGGCTTTCAAGAGTTGGACAGACCTGCTGTCCAAGGCACAGCTCTTCCCTAGAGGGTCCCCCTGGGCCTAAGAGTTCAACCTGGTAAGGGTCAAGCTCCATGGGCTCAGTTACCTCTGGGGTGTCCAAGTCCTCTCCCTGAGGAGAGGGGTCTGATTCTTTTGCTGTACAGAAGCTGGTTCCCCAGTCTTCTTACCTTTTCTCTTGGAAGGTTGGGCCATACTTTCAGGCTCCAACACTTCTTTTTCACCCTGTCTCTTTCTCTGTGCTCTTGTTTTTACACACACCAATTCAGCGATATCCAGCATTGCTGCATGGGTTTTTAGTTCAACCTCAGCCCATGCTGAGGTTTCCAGGTCATTGCCAAGCAGACATGCAGCTGGTAGCTTTGGAGAGACCACTACCTGTTTCAGGCCAGTAACCTACCCCCCAGTCTAATGTCACCATGGCCATTGCATGGTTAGTGGTAACACTGTCAGCATTGGTGACTGGGTAAGTTCTCCCAATCAAGTATTGCTCAGGGGAAACCAGTGTGTCTCTCACCATAGTAACACTGGCACCTGTATCCCTCAGAGCTTCTATCCTAGTTCCATTAATCCAAGGGTATTGTAAGTACTTTTTTTAGGTTGGGTGGCCACACAGCTACAGTGGCAAACTCACCTTCCCCTTCTGAAACTAGAACTGCTTCAGTGTGCATCCCGATTTGCTCTTGGCACACTGTTGATCCCATCTGGAGACTGGCTTCACCAGGAGTAGCTGTACTAGGACTAGGGGGCCTCCTGTTAGGACAAGCAGCATCTCCAGTTGTGTCCCAACTTCTTACAGTTGTTACACCAGGCCTTTGAAGGATCAAAGTTCTTTCCCCTGTACCTATTAATGGACTGGGAAGATTTTTGGGACCCACCCCCCTGTGCAGGTTTGTGGGGCCCTTTAGAAGACTCAGGCTTTTTATCGTGGGGATTCTCACCAGCTTTCCCCTGGGGAGGTTTTGTAACCCCTTTCTTTTGGTCACCCCCAGTGGTTGTTTTTGTCACCCTTGTCTTGACCCAGTGGTCTGCCTTCTTTCCCAATTCTTGGGGAGAAATTAGACCTAGGTCTACCAAATGCTGATGTAACTTTTCATTAGTGCAATTACTTAAATATGTTCTTTCATAAACAGATTGTAAAGTCCATTGAAATCATGCGCATTGTGTCCAGTTAACCAACCATCTAGTGTTTTAACTGAGTAGTCTACAAAGTCAATCCAGGATTGGTTTTGGGTTTTGTGAGCCCTCCTGAATCTAATTCTATATTCCTCAGTTGTGAGTCCAAATCCCTCAATCAGAGTTCTCTTCATGAGGTCATAGGACACCGCATCTTCCCCAGAAAGGGTCAGGAGTCTGTCTCTGCAGTTACCAGAGAACAGTTCCCAAAGGAGTGCCCCCCAGTGTGACGTCTTCACTTTTCTCATTTCACAAGCCCTCTCAAAGGCTGTGAACCATTTTGTGATGTGATATCACTCTCTTCATATTTAGGGACAATCCCTTTGGGGATTTTAGGATCATAAGATTGCTCTTTATCCTTATTTAGTAAATTGCTGCCACCATTGATGGGTGCTAGGCCCATCTCTGCTCTCTCTCTTTCTAGAGCCAGCAACCTGGTCTCTAGATCCAGTCTTTTGGTCAGCCTTACTAAAAGGCTGTCCTCCTCATTGAGGCTGTCCTCAATGTCCTCACTGATACCTGATCCCCCTGTGTGAGATCTAGGTACTGAGAGGTTTACTCTTGGATTCAAGGGTACTTGAACCCTTTTCTCCCTAGGAAGTGGAGGGGGTTGATCTACCAGGTCATTCCCTTCCTCTACTTCCTCATCTGATTGGTCTTCACCATTTTCAGATGGGTGGTCCTTAGCATACCCAGCCAACAGCTCCTGGAGCTTTTGTTTGGTGGGATGGGGACCCATGGTTATGTTTTTAATTTTACATAGGGACCTTACCTCCTTGAAAGACAAGTTAAGGTAAGGGGTGAGGCCCAGCTCCTCAACCCTGTCCTCTGTTATTGTGGTTATTTTCACTAATAGCTGGGTTCTTATTTTGAGACATTGTCAAAAATACTTCTAACCCCTCTAACCCTGGCTAAAGTGACTTTTTATTTTCTAAAATTCGAAAGGGACTTAACCAAGGCCCTAACAAGATATTTAGTAATTTTGCAAAAAATGCCAATTTGAAAAATCAGAATTCTAAAGACAATTTAAGAGTTCTGTCGTGTGATCAGGTGGTAACCAAGTAGTCCAACAAATGCAAAGTTGTATATCTCACCGCTGATCCACCAATGTAGGAAGCTGGCTCTGTATAAACTATACCAAAGTGAGGTATAGTGTGCACAGAGTCCAGTGGAACCCCAAAGGTAGGCAGAGGTAAAGTTAGATAGAACCTTACTCTCTATTTGTGGTAGTGAGGTCGAGCAGTAAGGCAGTATCAGAGGACAGTGTTAAGCATTTGTTGTACACACTCAGTCAGCAAATGAATTCACACACTCAAAGACTGAACTTCAGACCAATTGTTTTTGTATAAAAATATTCTTTTAGTTATTTTATTTCTAGAACCAAGCAAGCCTGGCACAGGTAAGCAATAAATACTTTACAGTAGTAAATGCTGATTGTAAAACAGTTCAATTGCAATTGTAAATGTACTATGGTTTGACTTACAGTATTGTTTCAGAGAAATGCAATCACTTGTAAATACAGTACATAGACTTGAATGGGATTTTCAGTAAAATAGCAGGTAAGTTACTTCTGGATTACTTTTCTTACTCAGTGCTGTATGCCTAGATGTAGCACTAGGACATTTCCTGTAAACAGGTGAGTAAAAGCGTTTTTGTTAAATCGTACAATTTTAAAGAATTTCTTTAGGTTTCAAAACTCCACACTTAGAAACTATTTCAGGAAAAAGTGTCTATGTTATCCTATGGAGGAAAATGTGGTTATTGGTTTTCAGGTAAGTATTCGGTAGTGGGAGTTGAGGTTCTGGGGGTAGACTCAGGGGTCGCCTAGGGTCAGTGATGCACTCTTGTTACACCCTCAGCGGCACTAGGGCGGCCGGGTGCAGAGTGTTGAGGCCCAATGTTATCCAATGGGGGATAGGGGGCCTCCGGTTGGTGGCTGCTGGCAAGCAGGCCACTGGGTTGTGGGAGCAAAGCTCCTGGACTTTAGCTCTGGGCAAATGGGGAAACAAATTAGCACCTAAGGTGCACCCTCAGCGGCACTAGGGCGGCCGGGTGCTGTTTCGACGTCGGATGCCCTGTTGTTTCCAATGGAGAGCCTCCAGTTTGCAAAAGCACTGCAGGCAGGGAGACGAAGGACTTCTGGGTGCGACCACCACTTTGAGAGGTAAATTGGGAAGTTAGGGGTTGGTTAGGCACCGTTGGTTGGGGCACACAAGGCCGTGGGGCATCGGGTGCAGGGGTGCCTTTTGGGGTCGGATCTTCTTACCAGCTCCTGGTCGCGGTTAGGGGGGCCTTCTGGATTTAGGCTGCAGGCGTCGGCTGGAGGCAGGTCAGGGGTCACCGGATCTCAGTTCAGGATCGCTGAGTTGACCTCCTAATGGTGTTTGCCCACTCGAGCTCGGGCCGTGGACGGCGGGTACAGAGTGGGGCGGATTCGCGGTGTACGGCCGGAGCCAGAGGTTGCAGTTGAACCAATCCGATGTTCACGGGAGAAGCAGTCTTTGGAAGTGAAGGCAGGCAGGTCCTCCGGGGTTTTTGAGGTTGCTGGCTGCAGGACACATCGGGATTTCGTAGGAGCAGGTTCGAGGGGGAGACAGGCCGGTAGGGCTGGAGCCAAGTCAGTGGGCAGCTTCATCTTGTTAGCTGCTGCACGGCTGTTTGGTCCTTCTTCTTCTTTTCTTCTTGTTTCTTGACTGGATCTGAGGAAGCAAGGTTCAGGGGCGCCCCTATATACTAGATTTAGGGGCATTACAGGTAGGTAAAAGGCAGGGACCAATGGGTCCCTTCCCTGGGGTGGGTACACCCCCTATTATGCCACCCTCCAGTGGGAGGGGAGCATGTGCCTGTCCCTGGTTGGCTGAGTCCCCCCATCTTCAAGATGGCGTGGACTGAGAGTTGTGCTTCACCTCGCCTCCCTCCCCTGAGGGGTGGAGTTGGCAGAGGTGGGCACACCTCTCTTCCTCACTTGTTTTTCCCGCCGGTTCTCCCACCCAAAGTGGGGGTCAGAACCAGTGGGGACCAGTTGCTGAAAGCAGCAAGTGGCCTGGGGAAGCTCACAAAGACGGCAAGCCTTTGAAGCTTCCCCTTCGTGAACCCTGCCCATCCTGCGGGAGGAGGCTTGGCACCTCGTCCCAGGATGTGCATTGTTTCAGGCCCCAGAGAGCAGCAGGCTCTCGACCCAGGGGTCCAGAAACATGTCTGGTGGTGACAGCTGAAAGCAGCCACTCAGCCTGGACACTAGAGGTGGGTTAGTTTTCAGGGGGCATCTCTAAGATGCCCTCTGTGTGCATTTTTCATTAAATCCCACACTGGCATCAGTGTGGGTTTAATGTGCTGAGAAGTTTGATAGTAAACTTCTCAGTTTTCAGTGTAGCCATTATGGTGCTGTGGAGTTCGTAATGACAAACTCCCAGCACCATATACTCTTAATGGCAGCACTGCATTTACAATGTCTAAGAATGGACTTAGACACTGTAGGGGTACAGGGCTCATGCACCTGTACCCTCACCACTGGTGTAGTGCACCCAGCTAGAGGGGTGACTGATCTATGCCAGGGCAGGGGGTTATAGGCATGGCACACAGAGATGTGTGCCATGTCGACTCTTCACTTTGTTCTGCATCAAAACACGCAGCCTGCAATGGCAGTGTGTGAGTGTCAGGGTACAGGACCTCTAAGACCTGCTGCAGCCCTTAGAGGCCTTCTCTGGTCACAGTGCCCTGGGTACCTGTGGTACCATTTACCAGGGGCTGACCTGTGGGCGGAGATGCCAATTGGGTTTAGGCTTCAATGCAGTTTTTAGGGAAGGAACATAGGCCCTGGGTACCTGATTAGCAGGAGCCCAGGGCACACTCAGTCAAAGTACTTCAGCAATTCAGCAAAAAGTGGGGGCAGTTAGCCACTTGTAAGCTTACAGCATCACCCTTAACATTAGCAAGGATCATATCAGTCTCATCCCCAATTCCAGAGCCGCCTCGGCTCCGTGTTCATCCTGAACAGGTTTTATCACGGAAGGGAGTACGGTCATGGAGGGGGTGCCAAAACACATCGAATATACTGCTGCAAACACTCTACCCCAAGTGTTTTCAAGCTAAAATCAAGGAAATACATTCCTCCCTGGAGATCCTCAATGCTGGAGGATCCATTGTAGATCCTCCACTGGACTCCTCGGTCGCGGATCATTTGGTAGCTCCTATGGAGGAAGGTTATTTTTGTTTCTTCCCCCCTCTACTGCAAGAGGATACAGAGCGGATGTTAAATGGAATCAAGTCTGGTTCCCCGCTGGAGTCCTGCCCTTTGAAAATGTTGAAATTAGGAAGAGAGGCCATTGTTCCTCATCTGACCACACTTCTTAATACTGTCATTACATCTGGGCAGTATCCCATCGCGTGGAAAACTGCGGTGGTTAAACCCCTCTTAATGAAGCCCTCTCTGGATCCAGCTGAGCTAAAGAATTACCGTCCCATTTCCCTATTACCTGCCCCAGCAAAAATTTTGGGCAAACATCTGAATTTCCATCTCAGTTCATTTTTGGAGGAACATCAGCTGCTCAATGGCTTGCAGCACGGGTTCAGAGGTGAGCACAGTACTGAGACGGCGTTAACCTCTGTACTTAATAACATCCGAAGTCAGGTTGATGCCGGTCACAGGACTTTGCTTATCCTTCTGGACCTTACGGCGGCCTTCGATACTATCTCTCCCTTAAGATTGGTTGGGAGGCTTAGGGAAATAGGGATCAAGGGGTCCGCCCTGAATTTGCTCACCTCATTTCTTATGGACCGGTCGCAAAGGGTTAAGATGGTCAATTCTACTCAGCTTCCAATCAGTTGTTCTGTGGAGTCCCTCAGGGGTCCTCATTGAGTCCTACCCTTTTTAATATTTATGTAGCCCCTCTCGCCAAGGTGGTAAGATCTTTTGGGTTAGAAGTGTTATCCTACGCTGATGACACTCAAATTATGGTCTCTATCACTGATAGCGCAGAAGCATCGGTGGCGAATTTTAAAAATTGTAGGCAGGCAGTGGCTTCCTGGATGGTAGAGAACTATGTAAGACTCAATGGGGAAAAACTGAGGTTTTAATTTTTGGAAACCATCAGGATATTTGGTCGGAGGCTTGGTGGCCGGACACGCTTGGTCCTTGCCCCCGCCCTGGCCTCAGTGCTAAAAATGTAGGCATCATAATTGACAACTCCCTCTCTCTGGGCCCCCAAATCAATAGAACAGTTTCCACCTGCTTTGGGATGATAAGGATTCTCAGAAAGATCTCCCAATTTCTTTCCTTTTCCTCCTGAAAACAGGCAGTTGTGGCCCTTGTGTTGTCTAGATTAGACTACTGTAATGCCCTTTATCTGGGTTTTAATAAAGGGCTTGTGCATCGACTTCAGCTAGTGCAGAATGCTGCAGCCAGGCTGGTGATGGGTTTTCCCAAATATCACTCAGTCTCGGACACTATCAGTAATCTGCATTGGCTTCCGCTTGGTCGGAGAATTGTATTCAAAGCCCTCTGCCTTGTTCATAAGGCTTTCTACAATACGGGGTCAGAAGGCATTAAAAAACTATTTCGGAGATATGTCCCCACCAAGCAGTTAAGATCGGCTAGTAAGAACTTGCTGATAGTTCCAAGTTTTAGGAAATCTAGATGGGGGGTCGAGCCTTCTCTGTGGCTGCAGCTAAGCTTTGGATACTCCCTTCCTCTCTCAATCTCGGCTCTGGAATCTCATTCTCTCTTCCGTAAAGCCTTGAAGACCCGGCTTTTCACTTTCAACTCCGTAAGCCTTGTACATATGTGCACCTCGGTCTCCTGACCTCTTTCCGCAGCGCCTTGACGCCCCTGGGCTTAGTTTGCGCTTTATAAAGCTTATATTCATTCATTCAGCTAATTCGGGAACTAAGTCCTTAGGTAAACTCATGGTCAGGATCCTGTGTTTCTCCACAGGAGTGGTATTCGGAAAAACAGCTTCGAGTTGTCCAAATTTTTCAGCAAGCCAATAAGGGAATTCATCCTTATTCTGTGGACGCTTGCCCATCACTGAATTAACCATAAGAGGACTGATGGTTACACCGCCAGGTCCAACTGGTTGCGCAGCAACGCCAGGTGGTCCCACCTGGAAGTTGCGTGACATGAACTGTATAACAGCCCTATGTATACGTATTAATGAAGTATGTAATACGCGGAGTTCTGCGATTGTAGCAGTTAGATAACGTGGGTGTGGGGTATACCCAGCCAAAACGGGCCATGTGGCCCCATCTATCGATAAAGGGCCTAAACGGACCGGTGTTATTGGGTGAGGAAGGGCGCCATTAAACCATATTTGGTGTTGCCAAGCCGTTAGCGGATTTTCAAGAGACCTATAAGGTTGATAAATTTGAGGTAGGGCCGTGGCAGTATATTCGTGAAACAAATTATCTGTTCCATCCACTGCCGGAAAGGTGACCCAAGAATAAAACACCTCGAAGCGGTAAGCTGCATCCGCTTCTACAACAAAAATGAGCGCAACACCAGCATTAGGGACCCCATGTTGAGTCAAATAAGCTGTGATTGCCGCCCGATTAGGCGGTATAACGGCAACCGCCATAAGGAATAGCAAAGAATAACAACCTATGTGTGGCAGCGCAATAACGGGTTAATAAGAAGGAAAAGGAACCTTTCAAAATTCAAGCTTGAAAAACCTATAAAACATCAATATAGGAGGCTACACCGTCACAACCGTCTCCGGAAACAGATGTGAGGGGATTGTGGACAAGCACAAGCACTACTCAAGAGTCTCGCAGATAAGGACCAGACCAAACGTTGGCGGCGCCATGTTGCGGGGATTCTGCACCTACACAGAACTATGTGCAGGAAAACAGGACCTCGGTGTGTAGGGGTGTACCAACCTACCACCTTAGTACCCAAAATCCAAAAACCGACTAGCTATAGTGTCTCATTCATTCTCCTCCAAAATCACGAAGCTACAAATGATTAGACAACCCAGAACACAACACTCCCGACTCTCTCAGGAATCGCGGTAGGAAGACATACCCTTTCGCTCGCTCACTCGTACTTTTAATGCAGTATACGAGCCACTACCAGCAGCGAAATGCATAAACTTAGAACAATTAGCATTGTTTCAATTCCATAGAACATAAAGGGAGATGTCATTATATATAGACAGTGGGAAAAGGACTGTAAGGCCTCACCACCCTCCACTTTGTAGGGTGTCTATTATATAAAAGAAGATCTCTGGGCTTTGTCAGCAGACCCCCTACCTCAGTGCCTTGTTGGAAGCTTTACATCATAGGAACCGCATAGCTCTTCTCCCTGGAAAGGACCCTCTCCAAGTGTGTGTCAGAACAACATGCATCTCTGTAATATCAAAGCACGAGTTTCCAGTAGCGCAGCTGTGTTAGCATGTTTTGTCTAGATGCTAGGGACTGACCAGAACAGAATATCAAGGGGCATTGTTTATCGACCTTGCACATCGTGTTCAGACTAAACTCCAAGAACAGGCAGAGAACGCAGAAAGTAGACAGTTCTCATGTGAAAGGCACAAACAGAGTCTTGCAAAACAAAGTCATGTAGTAACGTGCGTAAAAGCATCATCATGGCTGCCGTGCTCACGTTAACTTAGCAATGTCGACAATGACCACAATGGCCATATAACAGTAGGTACTATATGCAGGGCCACAGGAATTATGCAGCAGGGGAGGGTCAAATTATGCTGCAGGGCTGACTAAATTATGCGGCAAGAAAAGAGAAATTTTGCAGTGTGATGCGGCAAACTTTGTGATAATATTACTACATTACTGCCTTTGCAACAAGTGTCACTGCGTTTTTAATAACTTTTGAACCATTTGAGCTAGAAACTATTTTTTTTCTATTCGAATCTTCAGATTATGCAGCAGATGATGGATTATGTGGCAAAAGCGGCAAATGCATAATTATGCTAAAAACGCAGCAGACGCACAATTACATAATTCCAGTGGCCCTGGATTTAAATTAAGAGTGCTTGCTTTAGAGAAATACAAACGCAGGATTTAAAACATAATCTAGTGGTTGGGGTTGTCCTTACTAATAAATATTTATTATTATCCAAATAAATTTTCTGATCTGCATGTTACATACACTTTGTGCTTTCCAAGGGGTGCATTATCGCACTTCGCTACTTTATGATAAGGCAAAACTCAGATCTCTCCAAGAGATACATTAATCACCAGAGTTAAATTGACTTTTTTGTTAAAACCTGAAAATTACAGGCGCGCAAAGAACTCAGAAATCTTTGCTTTTAACCCTGTTGGACATTTAAAAATGCAGCATAGTCCTTCAGCATGGCTCCTCAACGAAAAGCAGAATGCTGTGCCCTAGGCCAATGCAGGAGCAGGTACCACATGCTGTAACTGCAATAGGGCCCATTGTCATTCTGTATGTGACAATCAGCCACAGACAGAATGACAATGGGCCAATCCGCAGTCAGTGCGAGGTCGGGAGGAGCTGCTGCAGCCTATAGAGTTCAAAAGAGAAGTGCAAGCTGGCCCCAACAGTGAGCACTTTAAAACTCTTGGGGCTTCTCGCAGGGGGACAGCACAGCTTGCTACAATCCCCAAAATTACAGACATAAGGTGTCCGTAAAAGGAATGATGACAGACAATGGATGTAATACCCAAATAACAGATGGTCTGTGAAATTTACAGATGGGTGGTCACCCTAGCTACATGTGCATCAGCGCTATCTGTATTACAGATGGGGTCGCCCAAGCGTTTGAAGCCCCTTCTTGTGAGAAAGTGTCCTCTTTTCGTATGGTCACCCCCAATTTTTGCCAAACTGTTGATGTACTTTGACTGAGTGTGCCCTGGGTTCCTGCCAATCAGGTACCCAGGGCCTAAGTTCTTTCCCTAAACTGCATTGAGACAAAACCCAGTTGGCACTCTTTGGCCACATGTCAGTCCCTTGTAAATGGTACTACTTGTACCAAGGGCACTGTGGCCAGGGAAGACCTCTAAGGGCTGCAGCACTTATTGTGCCACCCTTAGAAGCTCTGTACCTTTTCACCCACACACAGCCACTGCAGGCTGCATGTTTTGGTGCAGAACAAAGTGAAGAGTCGACATGGCACACATTCCTAAGTGCCATGCCTACAACCCACTGCCCTGGCATTGGTCAGCCACCCCTCTAGCGGGGTGCACTATACCAGTGGTGAGGGTACAGGTGCATGAGCACTGTACCCCTACAGTGTCTAAGCCAATTCTTAGACATTGTAAGTGCAGTAATGCCATTAAGAGTATATGGTGCTGGGAGTTTGTCATTACGAACTCCACAGCACCATAATGGCTTTACTGAAAACTGGGAAGTTTGGTATCAAACTTCTCAGCACATTAAACCCACACTGATGCCAGTGTGATATTTAATGAAAAATGCACTCAGAGGGCATTTTAGAGATGTCCCCTGAAAAACGACCTAACTCTAGTGTCCTGGCTGAGTGGCTGCTCGCCAGCTGCCATCACCAGACATGTTTCTGGACCCCTGAGTCAAGAGCCTCCAGCGCTCGGGGTCCTGAAACAAAGCACATCCTGGGAAGAGGTGCCAAGCCTCCTCACTCAGGATGGGCTGGGTAGATGAAGGGAAAGCTTCAAAGGCTGGCCGCCTTTGTGAGCTACCCCAGCCATTTGCTGCTTCCAGCAACTGGCCCCCACTGGTTCTGACCCCACCTTTGGGCTGGCGAATCGGCGGGAAAACCAAGTGAGGAAGAGAGGTGTGCCCACCTTTGCCAACACCACCCCTCAGGTGGGGGAGGCGAGGTGAAGTACAACTCTCAGTCCACGCCATCTTGAAGATGGGGGGACCCAGCCAACCAGAGAGAGGCATATGCCCCCCTCCCACTGGAGGGTGGCATAATAGGGGGTGTACCCACCCCAAGGAAGGGACCCATTGGTCCCAACATTTACTTACCTGTAACGCACCTAAATCTCGTATTTAGGGGCAACCCCGAACCTTGCCTCCTCAGACAGGAACCGACCAGAAGAAATGAAGAAGAAGGACCAAAGAAGCCGTGCTGAAACTAAGAAGAGGAGGACGCCCACTGACTTGGACCCAGCCCTACCGGCCTGTCCCCACCTCGAACCTGCTCCAGTAAAATCCCAGTGTGTCCTGCAGCCAGCAGCCTTAAGAACCCAAAGGACCTGCCCTGCCTTCCAAACCCAAGACTTTGTTTCCCGTGAGCACCGGATTTGTTCACCCACAGACTCTGGCCCCAGCCGAAACCCCGAGTCTGCACCACTTTGCACCTGACGCCTACGGCCCGAGTTCGAATGGCCCGACACACGAGGAGGTCTCCCCGGCGATCCTGACTTGAGATCTGGTGATCTCTGACCTGCCTCAACCCTCAAAACGATGCCTGCAGTCTCTTTCTGGAGGACCTCCACGACCGCGACCGGAGCTGGTAAAGAAAACCTGATGCCTAAAGACACCCCTGCATCCGACGTCCCACGGCCCTGGGTGACCCAACCGACAGTGCCCCAGCATCCCCAGTCATCCCAATTTACCTCTCCAACCAGTGGTCACCTCCAGAAGATCTTCTTCCCCGAGCCTGCAGTCTTTGTCCAAACCGGAGAATCCCCATTGAAAACAAGAGGGCACCCAATGCCAAAACAGCACCCTGCACCCAGCTGCCCCTGCGCCGCTGCGGGTGTACTTTGGGTGCTAACTCGGATCCCCCTTTGCCCTAAGTCTAACACCAGGAGCTTTCCTCCCACAGCCTTGTGGCCTGCTCGTGAGCAGATACCAACCAGAGGCCCCCTAGCCTCCATTGGATAACATTGGGCCTCAACACTCTGCACCCGGCCACCCTAGTGCCGCTGAGGGTGCTTTGAGAGTGCATCCCCGACCCTGGGGGAACCTTGGTTCTAACCCCAGAATACCAACTCCCACAAACTTGTACTTACCTGTAACACAATTTCCTCCCATAGGATTGCATTGACGGCTTTTCTTGAAAATTGTTGTGTGTGGAGCTGGTTTGTATGAAACACTGAAAAACTGTATATGTACTAAAAGTGAATTACTTACCTTTTGTCTAGGAGATGTCTCAGTGTGATATCTAGGCATATCATACTGATTAGCAAAAGTAATCTGAAAAGTAATCTAAAAAGTAATGTACATTGTAATCTCAAAAGTAACTGAAAAGTAAGAAACATTGACTTACCTGTAATTCAATCAACTGTATTTGAACCTGCATTCAACTGTAAATCACTGCATAAGATTTTGCAAAGCATTTATTTCACTTACCTGCACCAGGCTTGGCTTGGTTCTAGAAATAAAATAACTTGGTAAGATTTTTGATACAAACAAATTGGTCTGAGTTCAGTCTTTGAGTGTGTGACATGATTTGCTGCCTGAGTGTGTACAACAAATGCCTAACACTACCCTCTGATAAAGCCTTACTGCTCGCTCACACCACTACAAATAGAGAGTGAGGTGCTATCTAACTTTACCTCTGCCTACCTTTGGGGTTCCACTGGACTCTGTGCACACTATACCTCATTTTGGTATAGTATATACAGAGCCAGCTTCCTACACTTCTGCAACACCAAAGTGTCTGAGGGCGCACAAATCGGGCACAAACAGCCGTTGCACAACCGGGGGAACTTCTGTAATATGCCCCAGGTGGCTGATCAGCTGTTAGTAGCTTTCTCTGGGGCAGAAAAGAGCGACGCAGTAAAGATCTGATACACACTGGCTAAGAAACAGCCTCCAGGGGACTTACAGGCTCATTTCCCATGTTAGGCCACTACCGCATTAGCACACTGAGTACCTATACTGGACATTTGTCAGGCAGCTCTGTAGGCATCAGTATGTATGTTCACAAACCACTACTGCCTTGACAGCTAGGTCTGTCGAGAGGGGCATTTTGCGTGCATGGTCCTGCAGGACTTTTTGGTCTGAACCAGTTCAGACAAACCACCTAGGAAGGCACTGCTATGGTATCTATTCACAAGGCGAGTCTGCGGTTAGAAATATCCGTTAGAAGATCAAGTTACTTACCATTGGGAACACTTTTTCTGGTGGATACTCCACCCTCCCGTTCTGTGGTGTGGTCTCTATCTGTAATAAAGGCCTAATTCTAGAGATCTACACTGTTACATCTGTTCAATAATTGGGTCTGCGTCCGATGGCTCAGACAGAGCTGAGAAAGAAATAGACATTTGTGTGCAAAAAAAATAAAAAATAAATATGCTGGGGTGGTGCTTATATGAAGCTCCGATGTCACTTCCTGGGTGGGACAAAGCAGATATGGAGCTGTACGATGCCACCTTCTGGCATGTGGGAGTAATTCTCTGAAAAATCTTCTGATTCAGTCCGGTGCCTGGGTAATTTTCAAGGTGAGGAATTTGCAATTAGAGTATCTAACAAAATAAAAGTGTTACCGAAGGTAAGTAACTTTTTCTTCACTCTCAAATGTGGGGAGCACCCAAAATCTGTCTGTTCACTGCCACCAAAAATGCCCAACCTTCACCTCCAGGTAACCACACCACAGGCCATTGCCAGTGCACCATGGGTGAACAGGTTGGAGATATTTGCTTAGTCTTTTCCTCTACTGCCTTTGATCCCACATGTAGTGATGAAAATGAGGCAGACATCCATGACGCTCATCCTTGTTGCCTTAAAGTCGGCGAGGCAACCATGGCATTTGATATTTCTGACAATGTCTTGGTACCCACATGACAAATTGTCCATCAGAGAAAACCTGCTAACTCTGCCTTCAGGTCAGCCTTGACATCCCAACCGTAGGAACAGGGACCTTGCAATGTGACACCTTAGGTCTTAGAATTTGGGTAGAATGCTGGTGGCAGCAACGATTTGTTCAATGGACACAGCGCTGGCGTGCGGGACCTCACAATGAAGTTGATGTACTCCTCCGCCGCTTTGGATGTCGAACATTGGTGAGGTGGTGGCACTCGTGAAAAGCAATCTGTGGGTTTTGGTCTTTTGCCCGACTTGTGTGCAATTGCATAGTACTATTCTTGTAGTCGCAACCACCACCTCTTGATGCGAAGGGGCATTTTAGGTTTTGGGTTTCCAAAGATAGTGAGCAACGCCTGGTGGTCTGTGATAATAGTGAAACATTTCCCATAAAGAAACACCTGAAAATGTTCTCAGGCCCACACTACAGCCAGACTCCCCTTCTCCAGCTGCAAATAGGCATGTTCTGTTTCAGACAGGCTTCTGCTGGCATAGGCCACAATGTGTCTCTGGGCATTCGGTTGGCCATTGTGTTGAACAAGGATTGCCCCGAGCCCCACCGGGCTCGCATCAACTTTGATCTCTGTATGTAATTTGGGGTCAAAATAGGCCATTTCAATTGCATTTTCAATTGCATGTTTTATTTTTTTGAAATTATTTTTTTGAAATTATGGTATCATTCACGAGACCACTGGAATGGAACATTTCTCTTTGTTAAGTCTCACAATGGGGCACTCACTGTAGCAAAGTCACAAATGTATCTTGAGCAATAACTGACCGTGCCTAAGAAGGATCGCAGCATGTTTACATCTTGTGGGGGGCGAGTAGATGACAATGCTTACACTTTATCTGGGACTGGAGTCATTCCCCCATCAGAGAATATGTGCCCAAAGAATTTAAGTCTGGTTCTTTGAAACTCACACTTTGCTGCATTCAGAGTGATACCTGCATCAGCAAGCATATGGAACCCTTGTGTAACAGGCTTGTCATGCTCCATTAGTGCTCTACCAAACACCAATTTGTCCCCACTGTAATTGAAAGCATGTGTAACAGGTTGGATTATTCAGATAACATCCTGAAATATCTCCGCAGCTGAATATACTCCTAAACTCAGTCGTTTGTATCTGGACTCACCAACATGAATCGAAAAATGGGTAATGTACCTACAGTTCTCTTCCAGCTAATCCTACATATGCATGCTGTTTCTTAGTTGACATCATCAGTGCACCTCCGTCTTCTTCACTGGCGCTTGATAATGACGTTGAGGAGTCTTTATGTGACAAACTTAACGATCAACGACTATGCTTGGTTTCTACTTGCCGCAACTGATGTTGTCTTTGGCCCTGTGGGCGTGGCCAGAATGCTTCTAGCATCCATTTCCTCTTCTCGCTGGGACACACGTGGTTTCTCTTTTGCTTTGAAGACCATTATGAAGTGGTTTTATTTCCCGCAGCCTTTACATGTCTGTCTGATGGCTGCACATTTACCTTCACAGGGAAACGAAAACCAACATTTGAAGCACAACTTTTGCTTCTTAGGAAACTTCCACCTGTTTGCATCTGTTTTGTGCTTCTGCTTGCTTTTCATAAACAAGGCTGATTCATTCCACGCTGTTTCTGCTTCCATTTCAGCAGCTCGTCAATTGGCTCGTTCTGCCGCCCTTGCAGTCATTAACATTTTCTCTAAATTGAGTGGCTCTCTCAACATGCTTCTCCTAAAGGAGTCTAAAAGACAACCATCAATGACTGTGAGGCTCATGGCTTCTTCATCGCTAAAGTCACAGAACTTAGTGTTTGATAAGTGCATCAAGTATCTCAACAAACTCATCCATCGTTTCACCAGTGTGTTGTTGTGCTTGGTTGAAGATGTACCTTTCATATTCAACATTCAGCATTGGGTTGAACTTGGCTTCCAAAGCTGCGTTTATCTTTCGGTACGACATTGCCTCATTTTGTGAGACTCTCCTTATCACTTCTTTCACTCCATTGCCGGGACGGTTTTTCAAATATTAAATGATTTTCTCATCTGTTTCCACTAGTGCATCTATAAAGTCATCGAATGTTTTGATCCACGCAGCTCACCTAGCACCAATGGTCTGCTTCTTAGACGTGTTGAAAGGTGGTGGTTTCAAGAACACAGTTGCATTGTATTTCGTGCTTTCTTCTGCCACCATTAAGAGCACGTGCTGTTCATACAGCTTTTGCTGTACTCTGCAATGCCTGCAGCTTCTGGAAGCACAACCCTAGTGCTTGATTTGGGATTGCTGTGTCTGATCTGAGGTCGTGTGGCGTTTCAACTGCTTGTGCTGATAAGTATGTTTCTGTGCTCGTACCTGGTTGTCACTGCCTTTAGCGTTTGCTTTGTATGGATAATGACTCTGTTTTGTGACGCAGCATCACTTCTATCACCCATAACATCAGATTCAGGCAGGTTTTTCGAACGTGCTGCTCTGCAAGGTGTTCAATATCTTTGATGGTTGTGTATAGGCTG
The DNA here is from genome assembly GCA_963921515.1 of Calotriton arnoldi. Taxonomy (NCBI): domain Eukaryota; kingdom Metazoa; phylum Chordata; class Amphibia; order Caudata; family Salamandridae; genus Calotriton; species Calotriton arnoldi. Next base: position 1,739,293 of record CAWUFW010001930.1, read on the forward strand.
GAGAGGGCTTTGACTCTACATGCACCATCTGTAGACTGCTTTGCATCGAATCGGGTGCATGTGACACGCATGAGCAGTTGGCTGTATCTTTGCAAACTCTCAGGGAGAGCAGCCTTGTTTCTTCAGGGCACGTATCCCCTGCTCGTCACCAGTTGTAGCATCCTCCGCAGCCCGGGAGCATGCAAATTAATATGCCACACATGCAAATGAATACACCACACATGGAGCTCTGCACGCGGCTGATTTATTCTCCAACATACAATCACACACTGCATGCATTACATCATTGCTTTTATAACCACACCTTAACACCTTCCAGCAGACTATGTAATTCCTGTGTAAGTCCGCCCAGAACAGCGCATCTAATATCCAAGACACTACACTGGGTAATGTAGTTCACGTTTTAATTGGCTGCTATGGGTAAACAGTAAAGAAGGTTTGGCTTAATCCTCGCCGCCGGTCCTGACATAGAACTAACATTTTGGATAGAAAAGCTATGAAACTTTGCATTTTTCTTTTCCATGATGCACGCATGCCAATAGACCCAATTCAGGTGGGAGGCTCCCGATTTTTTAAGCCAAAAATTGCTTACTTTTAGCTGTCACTGGCCTGAAATTGCCTCTCCTTCAGTAGAAGTCAATGGGGGAAATACATTCTATGTCAGGACCGGAGGCGAGGATTATGCATAACATTCTTCACTTTTTATTACACCAGCAGTTTCAAAGTAAAACACAAAACACAGTAAAAACTTCAAGTTCCATGAGTCCTTGGGAAGTGTCCATAGTACCCATCAACCAATAACAGCACATTCCGTCCATTGTATATATAGACCAATGTACCTCTCTATGCATAACAAAATGTTAATTTCAATGATAACTACATGTTTGGAGCAAAATTTCTTTTTGTTTGATAATCAAATTTATCAGCAGATTAGAGGTGTGGCCATGGGGGCCTGCTTTTCCCCCAGCTATGCTTGTCTACATATGGGGCTGTGGGAGGAGCAGGTCCTCATGGGTCAGCACAAGGAGACAATAGACCAGCATGTGGTAACCTGGTTACGATACATAGACGATCTGTTTTTAATTTGGAAAGGATCTGAAACCAGTGCATTGCAATTTATAGATCAAATTAATAACAACAGTCTTAATCTTCATTTTACCTCAATTATTAGCAAGTATTCAGTATACTTTCTGGATGTGGAAGTATTCTTGGATCAGGATACTATTGCTACCAGATTATTCAGGAAACCCACCTCAGGTAATACAGTGCTGCATGCCAGTAGCCATCATCCACGCCACCTGATACAAAGCATCCCCTATGGGGAAATGCTACGCATCAAACGTATTTGCAGCACTGTAAAAGATTGTGAGGCAGCTCAATATTTGAGCAGACAGAGGTTTCAAGCAAGAGGGTACGCCTCTGACGTCTTAGACAGGGCGATCAACAAAACCAAAACTTTGTCTAGATGTGAGGCCCTTGCATCCAAACCTAGTCAAGCAGAAACTAGCCCAGATAAATCAGAGCTGCTACCCAGGGTCATATTTACCTATAATAGGCAGCATAGGGAGCTCAGAAAGATTTTAAACCGTAATTGGAATCTGGGGCAAAGTGACCCTATCCTTGGTAAACATTTACCTATAAAGCCTGTTCTGACCTTTAGAAAATCTAGGTCAATGAGTAATAGCTTGGTCAGGAGCAGTCCGGAGCTTATAACCCAAACTAACTGGCTTTCATCGTACAAAGGTTTTAAAAAATGTCCAAATTGCAAAGCATGTAAGTTTGCATGCAACAAGACTCATTTTAACAGTCCTTTTAAACCAGGTCCTATAATGATCAGTAAACGACTGACTTGTAGAACAGAATTTGCAGTTTATGTGCTGGAGTGTCCCTGTGGCTGAAGTATATTGGCAGCACCAAACTGCCGGTCCATAAGCGGATACTCCAGCACATTAGGGCAATTAACAACAAAGATCAGACCTACCCGGTAGCCAGACATTTTGAGGAGTGTCATGAAAGCAACCCTGTATATTTACAATATTTCGTAATAGATACAGTTCTGCCCCTTAAAAGAGGTGGCAACCGAGAGGCTAAGTTGCGCCTCTTGGAGACGAGATATATACTAGAGCTCGATACCAAGACACCATCAGGGTTGAATGCCAGTGAAGATTTTTATACATGTCTTTAGTATTTCCAGTAACAGTAGATGGTATATTTAGAGGTTCAAATTAGTTCCATCTTATTTCAATTTTAACATGAGAATATTTTAAGTAACATAACCTCTCCTCGCAAATTTACATTATTTTAATTATTTAATTCACATTTTGCACTATTTTTGCACTTTTGTTGGTCAACTGGGTGATTTACGTATATTGATTTAGTAACAAGATCAAGGTGGTTACAATGCTAGCATACTTTGCCTCAGCCCATTTGGGCTTTATTTGTACTAAGTATATGTACAAGGAGTGTAACATCATGACACGCTGAGATTCCTATTACCTTAGTTCACGAAAATGAACTTATATAGGGTCTTTAATATAATAGTGCAATAATTTTGATGGTGTTTGATTTTCAGATGTAATTTGAAAAAGATAAATTTTGGCATTTTTTAGCTTTTACAATTCCAATTTTGGTATGTTTTAATGGATTTTAAAATTGCCATCTTTTTTCTTATACTATGAATTTTATCGCCATAATTTTTAGTATATATGCATTTTTTAATCATTATATTTATACATTTATGTATTTATTGTGATGTTTATTTTTATTGCATATTTGCACATAGTGAACCTCTTGTCAATATGGAACAGAGTAACTCTTTAGTTTCAATGCTTTATTCACCTGAGCCAATCATGTCACTTCCTGCACTGTCACTTTAAAAGCTGGTCAAATTCTAAGCAACATGTCATGTGATCAAGGCCCGAGTGGGGGTCGAAACGCGTTATGGCGGACATGCTGGGCATCTAATAAAACATTATTGATTTGCACCAAGAACTTTGGGTCCGCTCTTCGTCTTTCTATATGGGAGTTGGAGCAGCTGAGTAGCTGTTGCTGAGACGAATCCTGCGATATATATATATATATATATATATATATATATATATATATATATATATATAGATATATATATATATCCACATTGCCTGTAGTCCTTCCTCTTTCTTCACTGCTGTCAGTTAAGTCCCTCTTTCCATTCACAACTCTCCTGGGGTTACAGTGTTTGGGGGGATTAGAGTTTTTAGCAGTATGTATATATATATATATATATATATATAATATTATCTACTGGCGGTCGCCAGTAGATAGTTATAGTTAGGACCTATTTTCCATAGGAAATCCGCAACATTCTATTTGAAATAACTCTTGCGTCGGTTGACGAATCTTCGCGAAATTTTCAAACTTTATGGCCCGCTCCGGTCCGCTCCTACCCTGAAAGTCTCAGGGTGATTCGTCAAGCGGGGGCCGAGAAAAAGGGGGTCCCAAAACGTGTTTTCCCCATTCATTTTCCCATAGGAAACTTTAGACACGGCTACAGCCCGAACTGCTGAACGGAATTACACCAAATTTGGCAAAGAGGTAGTTCTTTGTTCAGAAAGAACCCTTTTTGTTAAATGGTGTAAATCCGTTCAGTAGTTGCGGAGAAATTAAAAAAATAAGAGTCAAAAAATCAATTTCCCATAGGAAACTTTATGAAAGGCTACAGCCCGAACTGCTGAACGGAATTACACCAAATTTGGCAAAGAGGTAGTTCTTGGTTCAAAAAGTACCCTTTTTGTTAAATGGTGTAAATCCGTTCAGTAGTTGCTGAGAAAATCAAAAGTAAAAACACATATATATCTGGGCGGAGCCTAACCACACATGTCATCGTGAGATCTGATTGGCTGTCAGCACTTCATCCTGGAATTGCTGGCAGCCATCTTGAGACCAATATAAATGATAGTACCCCTTTGAAATGCATTGTAGTGAATCGAAGATTTTGAGGGTTACCAAAAGGAGAACTATAAAGGGTGATAACAGACTTTAGTTACATTAGAATTCATTTGTTGATGGTACCATACTAATTTCATGAATTGTGGTGTGTTCTAAGGTGATTTTACCCTGTGAAAAACCTTCTGCTGGGATATCATGAATCATGTTTGAGAGAAAACTATTTTCACATGCTTGTCCCATACAGTTTTGGAAGGTGCTCCAGAAGCTAAAATGAGAGCATATTTTCTGTAAATTCACATTATCTTTCTCAGTCATGTGAGAATGAAGTCTGACATTCTCAGTAAAACATGTACATCCAACAAGGGCAGAGACTGTCAGTTGATTCCTTTGTGTTCTACTGCAGCTTCCCAGAGTGTTCTAAAGAACAACTAGAGTGCTAACAGCCTTACTTATGACAAAAGTATGGCACACCTGAAGCCATCTTGATTGGAATAAACTGGTAACACTTAAAACATTTAATTTAAAAAGGAACAAAATGATGGGGTTCATCTTGTCAAAGAAATTATGGTTAGTGCTCTGGAAAGAAAAATTAGGACATGTTTCAAGTGTGATCTCAAATATCTTCCTGTTATATTTCAACAGGAGCAGCCTGTCAGTTGATGCCTTTGTGTTCTACTGCAGCTTCCCAGAGTGTTCTAAAGAACAACTAGAGCGCTAACAGTCTTACTTATGACAAAAGTATGGCACACCTGAAGCCATCTTGATTGGAATAAACTGGTAAAACTTAAAACATTTAATTTAAAAAGGAACAAAATGATGGGGTTCATTTTGTCATAGAAATTATGGTTAGTGCTCTGGAAAGAAAAATTAGGACATGTTTCAAGTGTGATCTCAAATATCTTCCTGTTATATTTCAACAGGAGCAGCCTGTCAGTTGATGCCTTTGTGTTCTACTGCAGCTTCCCAGAGTGTTCTAAAGAACAACTAGAGCGCTAACAGTCTTACTTATGACAAAAGTATGGCACACCTGAAGCCATCTTGATTGGAATAAACTGGTAAAACTTAAAACATTTAATTTAAAAAGGAACAAAATGATGGGGTTCATTTTGTCATAGAAATTATGGTTAGTGCTGTAGAAAGAAAAATTAGGACATGTTTCAAGTGTGATCTCAAATATCTTCCTGTTATATTTCAACAGGAGCAGCCTGTCAGTTGATGCCTTTGTGTTCTACTGCAGCTTCCCAGTGTTCTAAAGAACAACTAGAGCGCTAACAGTCTTACTTATGACAAAAGTATGGCACACCTGAAGCCATCTTGATTGGAATAAACTGGTAACACTTAAAACATTTAATTTAAAAAGGAACAAAATGAGGGGGTTCATTTTGCCACAGAAATTATGGTTAGTGCTGTAGAAAGAAAAATTAGGACATGTTTTAAGTGAGATCTCAAATATCTTCCTGTTATATTTCAACAGGAGCAGCCTGTCAGTTGATGCCTTTGTGTTCTACTGCAGCTTCCCAGAGTGTTCTAAAGAACAACTAGAGTGCTAACAGCCTTACTTATGACAAAAGTATGGCACACCTGAAGCCATCTTGATTGGAATAAACTGGTAACACTTAAAACATTTAATTTAAAAAGGAACAAAATGAGGGGGTTCATTTTGCCATAGAAATTATGGTTAGTGCTGCAAAAGAAAATTTAGTGCATGTTTTAAGTGAGATCTCAAATCCTCTTCTATTTCATTAGAAAATTCTGACATGCAGACTGAAACAATCACTTTCAATACCAGCAGTAGACTTCCAGTTAACTCCTTGGTGAGCAGTAGCTTTACTACAGTGATCTAATGAACAACTAGAGTAATAACATTCTGAATTTATGGCAAATGTGTGACACATCTGAATGCCTTCTTGATGGAATCAAAGTAAAAAACTGAAAGCATTTCCTACTGAGGAGACTGCAGTAAATGAGGAAATTAGGAAACTTCATAACAAAGAAATCTTCCAAGATGGCCACCAGTGAAAAAAGAGCCCAAATGTAGCACAAATATTACCCAGATGTAGCCCACATATAGCCCAATGACAAAAGTGTGCAAAACACTTTTTTTTTTTAGTTTTTTTGCAGTTTTATGTAGTGCAGACTGGTCAGGTATTGGAGCATTGCATTTTAAAACATGACCCCCCTACACTACCCTAAACCCTACAACACTACCCCAGCACGGCCCCCTACACTACACAAGCACCACTGCACTATCCTAAACCCTAAAACACTACCCCCAGCATGACCCCCTATACTACACAAACACCACTGCACTACCCTAAACCCTAAAACACTACCCCAACACCACTGCACTAACCTAAATCCTAAAACACTACCCCCAGCACGACCCCCTACACTACCCAAACACCACTGCACTACCCTAAAACATGACCCCCTACACTACACAAACACCACTGCACTACCCTAAACCCTAAAACACTACCCCCAGCACGACCCCCTACACTACACAAGCACCACTGCACTACCCTAAACCCTAAAACACTACCCCCAGCACGACCCCTACACTACACAAACACCACTGCACTACCTTAAACCCTAAAACACTACCCCCAGCACGACCCCCTACACTACCCAAACACCACTGCACTAACCTAAATCCTAAAACACTACCCCCAGCACGACCCCCTACACTACCCAAACATCACTGCACTACCCTAAAACGTGACCCCCTACACTACACAAACACCACTGCACTACCCTAAACCCTAAAACACTACCCCCAGCACGACCCCCTACACTACACAAGCACCACTGCACTACCCTAAACCCTAAAACACTACCCCCAGCACGACCCCTACACTGCCCGAACACCACTGCACTGCCCTAAACCCTGAAACACCAGCCCCTGCACAACCCCCTACACTGCCCGAACACCACTGCACTGCCCTAAACCCTGAAACACATACCCTAGCACGACCCCCTACACTGCCCGAACACCACTGCACTGCCCTAAACCCTGAAACACCACCCCTTCACGACCCCCTACACTGCCCGAACACCACTGCACTGCCCTAAACCCTGAAACACCACCCCCAGCATGACCCCTACACTGCCCGAACACCACTGCACTGCCCTAAACCCTGAAACACTACCCCCAGCAAGACATCCTACACTGCCCGAACACCACTGCACTGCCCTAAACCCTGAAACATCACCCCAGAAAGACCCCCTACACTGCCCGAACACCACTGTCCTAAACCCTGAAACACCACCCCCAGCACGACCCCCTACACTGCCCGAACACCACTGCACTGCCCTAAACCCTGAAACACCACCCCCAGCACGACCCCCTACACTGCCCGAACACCACTGCACTGCCCTAAACCCTGAAACACCACCCCCTGCACGACCCCCTACACTGCCCGAACACTACTGCACTGCCCAAAACCCTGAAACACCATCCCCAGCACGACCCCCTACACTGCACGAACACCACTGCACTGCCCTAAACCCTGAAACACTACCCCCAGCAAGACCCCCTACACTGCACGAACACCACTGCACTGCCCTAAACCCTTAAACATCACCCTCAGCCAGACCCGCTACACTGCCCGAACACCACTGCCCTAAACCCTGAAACACTACCCCCAGCAAGACCCCCTACACTGCCCGAACACCACTGCACTGCCCTAAACCCTGAAACACCAGCCCCAGCACGACCCCTACACTGCCCGAACACCACTGCACTGCCCTAAACCCTGAAACACCACCCCCTGCAGCACCCCCTACACTGCCCGAACACCACTGCACTGCCCTAAACCCTGAAACACCACCCCCTGCACCGCCCCCTACACTGCCCGAACACCAATGCACTGCCCTAAACCCTGAAACACCACCACCAGCACGACCCCCATTACTACTCGAACACCACTGCACTGCCCCAAACCCTGAAACACCACCCCCAGCACGACCCCCTACACTGCCCGAACACCACTGCCCTAAACCCTGAAACACCACCCCCTGCACGACCCCCTACACTGCCCGAACACCACTGCACTGCCCTAAACCCTGAAACACCACCCCCTACACTGCCCGAACACCACTGCACTGCCCTAAACCCTGAAACACCACCCCTAGCACGACCCCCTACACTGCCCGAACACCACTGCACTGCCCTAAACCCTAAAACACCACCCCCAGCATTACCCCCTACACTGCCCAAACACCACTGCACTGCCCTAAACCCTAGAACACTACCCCCAGCACGACCCCCTACACTACCCGAACACCACTGCACTACCCTAATCCCTAAAATACTACCCCCAGCACAACCCCCTACACTACCTGAACACGACTGCACTGCCCTAAACCCTCAAACACTCCCCCAGCACGACCCCCTACACTACCCGAACACCACTGCACTGCCCTAAACCCTAAAACACTCCCCCAGCACGACCCCCTACACTACCCGAACACCACTGCACTGCCCTAAACCCTAAAACACTCCCCCAGCACGACCCCCTACACTACCCAAACACCACTGCACTGCCCTAAACCCTAAAACACTACCCCCGCATGACCCCCTACACTACCCAAACACCAATGCACTACCCTAATCCCTAAAACACTACCCCCGCACGACTCCCTACACTACCCAAAGACCACTGCACTACCCTAAACCCTAAAACACGACCTCCTACACTACACAAACACCACTGCACTACCCTAAACCCTAAAACACTACCCCCTACACTACCCAAACACCACTGCACTACCCTAAACCCTAAAAAACTACCCCCAGCACGAACCACTACACTACCCAAACACCACTGCACTACCCTAAACCCTAAAAATCTACCCCCAGCAGTACCCCTACACTACCCAAACACCACTGCACTACCCTAAACCCTAAAACACTACCCCCAGCAGTACCCCCTACACTACCCGAACACCACTGCACTACCCTAAACCCTAAAATACTACCCCCAGCACAACCCCCTACACTACCTGAACACGACTGCACTGCCCTAAACCCTCAAACACTCCCCCCAGCCCGACCCCCTACACTACCCGAACACCACTGCACTGCCCTAAACCCTAAAACACTCCCACCAGCACGACCCCCTACACTACCCGAACACCACTGCACTGCCCTAAACCCTAAAACACTCCCCCAGCACGACCCCCTACACTACCCAAACACCACTGCACTGCCCTAAACCCTAAAACACTACCCCCGCATGACCCCCTACACTACCCAAACACCAATGCACTACCCTAATCCCTAAAACACTACCCCCCGCATGACCCCTACACTACCCTAAACCCTAAAACACTACCCCCGCACGACTCCCTACACTACCCAAATACCACTGCACTACCCTAAACCCTAAAACACGACCTCCTACACTACACAAACACCACTGCACTACCCTAAACCCTAAAACACTACCCCCTACACTACCCAAACACCACTGCACTACCCTAAACCCTAAAAAACTACCCCCAGCACGAACCACTACACTACCCAAACACCACTGCACTACCCTAAACCCTAAAAACTACCCCCAGCAGTACCCCTACACTACCCAAACACCACTGCACTACCCTAAACCCTAAAACACTACCCCCAGCAGTACCCCCTACACTACCCAAACACCACTGCACTACCCTAAATCACTACCCCCAGCACGACCCCCTACACTACCCAAACACCATTGCACTACCCTAAACCCTAAAACACTACCCCCAGCACGACCCCCTACACTACCCAAACACCACTGCACTACCCTAAACCCTAAAACACTCCCCCAGCACGACTCCCTACACTACCCAAACACCACTGCACTACCCTAAACCCTAAATCTACCCCCAGCATGACCCCCTACACTACACAAACACCACTGCACTACCCTAAACCCTAAAACACTACCCCCAGCACGACCCTCTTCACTACCTAAACACAGCTGCACAATTTGTTACAGGCGTTGCAACGCAGGCCTGTGGTGCTTACTGGAAGTACCTAGTGGGCTAGTTGGGCCCCAGGGACCCTCAGGATTCAAGGTGACCTAATCCCCCAACTTAAAATGCACCACGGGACGTGTTTGCACAGTGGTGAAGGGAGGGGCGGGGCCTCAGGTGACATGTGCGCAAACACGCCCTGTGGTGCGTTTTAAGTTGGGGAATTAATTCCCTTTGAATCCTGAGGGACCCTGGGGGCCAACTAGCCCACCAGGTACCTTCAGTAAGCACAACAGAGTTGCGTTGCAGAGAGGTGAAAAAAGGTGCGTGGCCTCGGAACGCCTCTCTGCAACTCAGCTCTGTGGTCCTAACTGTAGGTACCTGGGGGGCTAGTTGGGCCCCAGGGACCCTCAGAATTCAAGGGGACTTAATCCCGCAACTTAAAACGCGCCACGGGGTGCGTTTGCACACATGTCACCTCAGGCCCCCCTCCCTTCACCACTGTGCAAACGCGCCCTGTAGCGCGTTTTAAGAGGTAGTTTTAATCCCCCTGCCCTATTATGTACTAGGGACTTGCAGAGGAGGTCATGCTAATCACAGGGGTACCCCAACGCATAGTGTTCCCTAGTGTATGTAGGTGTTTTCACTGTATTCTAAGTGTCTTTTAGCATAGCACTGGCTCTGGTTAGTCAGAGTCAGTTACCACCAGTACCCGTCTGAAAAAGTTGTGGGCACAGGATGATTTTGCAACAAGGCCTCTTTCTGCTCCTCTGTTGGTTCTTTCTGCACATCTTTTGCTTCTTTCTGTGCGTTTTTTCTTCTTTCTTCACATGTCCTACCTCTGTAGGCATAGTTAGAAACTAGCATTTAAAAAAACCTTTGAAATTCACTTAAAAAAATCATAGGTTTCAGGCACGTTATAGTTAGAAATTAGCATTTAAAAAACCTTTGAAATTCACTGAAAAAACCATAGGTTTCAGACACGTTATAGTTAGAAATTAGCATTTAAAAAACCTTTGAAATTCACTGAAAAAACCATAGGTTTTAGGGACAGTTATAGTTAGTTGGACATTTCACTCGTACAAAACAATAGAAATTCCCCGTTATAGTTAGTTCAGCTAACTATAACTCGCGCCCCGCAATGCACTGCTGATGACGTCACATATTACATCACTCATGACATGGTCAGTGACATCTCAAATGACATCACTGATGACATCATCCATGTGATAATTTCATGCATCTTCTCACACCCTAATATAACTTTTGATACACCCACTCTAAATTACAGACTGCCATTCTCAAAACCATAGACACTCCAACACCAAAAACTACATACCCACTCACTGATTCTTAGGTCTACACACACATCCACTCACTCACCCGTACAGTCACTCATACTTAGTCACTCAGTACAGGACTATCATATGCACTCATACACCTATATAAACAGTCACACACCGCCACTCATCCATAGAGGTACTCACACACCTAGTCAGTCATGCAAAAACGTAATCACACACCCATTTACTTACCTATACAGTTATACACACACCAGCTCACTTACTCATACAAATACTAGCACATTCTTACGCTCTTATACAATCACTGATACAAGTACACACTCATCCATACAGCCACTCTCACAATCACACTCTCACTTATAGCCATTTATATACTCCAACACACATATATACTGCCTTTCACATATGTAGTTACTCACACATGTACCACTGAGATATACATTCAATCACTAACACACACTCACCCACCCATACAGTCCATCACAGATGCACTCTTGAAACCATGCACCCAGTGAATCACCAACTCACACATCTATGCACAGAGTCACACACACCCCACCCACACAAACACTCAGGCACCCATACAGATACTCAGACAATCAATCAATAACCCATGTAGACACTCATGTAGCTATTCAGAAAGCCATGCAGCCGCTTACAAACCAACAGACAGACGGATACAGACATTCACACAGTTTAGTCACTAACCCATGCATTCAGTAAGATACATTTAATCACTCACTTGTAGAGTCAGTCACTCACGTACTAAATCATCCATTCAGACACTTATACACCCACTCATTCTTCAATACGCCTTTCCCTATATATATTTAAACTTTACAGAAACACACAGTCACTGGATGATGTCATCAGTGATGTCATCAGTGATGTCATTTGAGATGTCATCAGTGATGTCATCAGTGATGTCACTGACCATGTCATGAGTGATGTAATATGTGACGTCATCAGCAGTGCATTGCGGGGGCGCGAGTTATAGTTAGCTGAACTAACTATAACGGGGGAATTTCTATGGTTTTGTACGAGTGAAATGTCCAACTAACTATAACTGTCCCTAAAACCTATGGTTTTTTCAGTGAATTTCAAAGGTTTTTTAAATGCTAATTTCTAACTATAACGTGTCTGAAACCTATGGTTTTTTCAGTGAATATATATATATATATATATATATATATATCTTAAGGAAACCACCCTAGACAAGTGTATATATATATATATATATATATATATATATATATATATATATATATATATATATACTTGTCTAGGGTGTCTAAAAGAAGGATCCATTTAAGAGTAAAAAAAGTCGAAGTGGCAAATTTGAAGAAAAAAAAGTAATATTAAAACATAAAGAGTATTTAAAAAAATTATATAACTAAATATAATAACGCAAAGCAATACAATATGTATCCCTGCACATTTTTTAAGCAAAGCTGGAAAACCACCTATGCGTTGGAAGAACTGGCATAGGTCTTTCGAAAATTATTTAGTTGCTATAGATGGTAAAGCATATAATGCGGAGAGGAAGAAAGCAGTTATGTTTGGTTTGTTGGGTAATGCAGGTCAGGAAATTTTTGACAGTCTGCCAGAGTTTGAAAATGCGCCAGGGCAGTTCATTCCGCTTGATGAATATCAGGAAGCGGGGAAAAGGATGGAGAAGCAATTTTCAGAGGAGCCTAACATAATGGTCGGTAGGCCCAAATTTGCATTGCGTAAACGGAATGAAAATGAGACTATTGAGGAATATATTGCGGCATTAAGAGTACTGGCGACAAATTGCGAATACAATGAAATGGTTGACACGTACATCAGAGACCAGTTTGTCTTCCATTGTTTTTCAAAGAAGATTCAAGAACGACTTTTAGGTTGTCGCAATCCAAGTCTACAGGAAGTAATTGACATAGCAAAAGGAATTGAGCGCTCTATGTTATCTTCTATGGTTTTATCAAATGAAGCTGTAAATAGTACTAATGTTTTTGCTTTGCAGGAAAAGAAGAGAGTTGAACAAAAAGGAAGTGAGAGAAGTAAACCAAGAGTTTATGAAGGTAAAACATGTGCATGCTACAGGTGTGGTTCTAAGAATCATTTAGCAGATTATCAGGGTTGTCCTGCAATTGGTAAACGATATATTAAATGTCGAAAATTGGGGCATTTCAAAACATCTTGCAAAAAAACCAAAAGTAATGTTAACAGTAAAGTAAAGATCAACAGTATTTTTTTTTTTATAAATCTTTTTATTAACACAGCTCATAAGACCATACATTATACAGTAACGTTTGCAGCTCAATCTCGTTTTCCACAGATTCATTACAGCGAGTAACAGGGGCGGGAGCATGAACAGCACAACCCAGTCCCCAGGCGAATCATGTATCCTCATCCTTCTTCCACTACTCTCAGGGCTCGGTATCTCTTCCAGGGCGCCCAGACCTTTTTCCACTTTGTTATGCACCCCCTACTCTTATAGACCACCTCCTCTGCTCTTTGACACCAATCCAGGTCCCTCTTCCAAGCAGCCAGCTGCGGTGGCGCCTGTGCGCCCCAGCTCCGTGCGATATTACGTTTGGCTACTCCTGCAGCCAGTGTCAGCCACAGCTCCGCATACTTGGGCCAGCTTTCTTCCCCCTTTATTTGGAGGAGCAACCACTTGGGGTCCATCGGGACCTCCCTCCCCATTGCCCTAGACATAATATCCGTGATCCCTATCCAGTATATGGCAATCTCTGGGCACTCCCATAGGATGTGAAAAAGGAGCCCTCCTGCTGGCACCCCCTTCTGCAGAGCCCCGAATGGAGCCTACCCCAGCGGTATATGAGTGTGCAAGGGTAGTAGGTGCGATGAAGTATTTTTAACTGAACCAGTCTAAATCTGGCCCGGATGGCTATCACTCTGGGACTCTGTATCGCTTCCTGCCAGCTGTCATCGTCTATTTCTCCCAGGTCACCCACCCATCGCGCTCTGAGGGAAATCAGGGGGTCTGGACAATTATTTAGCAGCTTACGATAGACTGTGGAGATAGGTTTACCAACTATCGGATCTAACAATAGTCGGTCTTCCAGTGGGGAATATTCGGGAATAGACGTCCCTGGTGTGATGTGTGTTCTGAGGGCATGCAGCAGTCTGATGTATTGGTACCGTTGTGTCGGGTTCATATCGTATTCTGCTTGTAAGTACTCAAATGTTCTAGGGGAGTCCCCCATCCAAACGTCTCCTAGGTACTCGACACCTATCAGTCGCCACCCCTTAAATCCCGTCAGGGCAGTCACCTCCCGGAGGTGGTCTCCCATCCATAGTGGGGCCTTGCCCGTCAGTTTCCGGTCCCAACCCAGGAGCCGATTGGCCTCTCTCCAACATCGTATCACCACCCCTGTGTGCGTCGGCCAATTCTGCACCATCTTCCGGGCATACAGTAGGGACTCGCAGTTACCTCCTGCCATTGCCATCCTATCTACCCGGTATGCAGGTTCCGAGACATCTGCGTACACCCAGTCGTTGATGATCTGTAATTGTGACGCCCAGTAATATAGCCTGACGTCAGGAATAGCGAGGCCTCCATCATATACCCCTCTGTGTAGTTTGCTCAGCGCGATCCTCGGGGGCCCCCATCCCATAGTAGCGTGCGCACCGCCTGTGCGATCCTTTTAAAGGACTGCGGTGGGACCGGGAACGGAGTATTTTGTAGAATGTAGAGGAGTCGCGGCAGCGTAAGCATTTTATAGAGTGCCGCACGTCCCATAAGGGAGAGTGGGAGCGAGCGCCAGTGTCCGACGTCTGTACCCATACGAGAAAGCTGCGTTTCCAAATTTTGGGCTAGGAACTCATCTCTGTTCCTAGTGATGTAGATTCCCAGGTACTTAAATCCACCGGTAACCAACGGCGCCTCACAGCAGGATGGGATACGCGGTGCAGGGCCCGATAATGGGAAAACCAATGACTTCGACCAGTTTATGCGATATCCGGAGTAACTGCCGAAGAGTTCGAATATATGTAGCACACGGGCCAGCGAGTTGTACGGTCTGGCCAAATAGAGGACGATGTCGTCGGCATAGAGCGATATCCGCTCCTCCCAGCCCCCGGTGACATGATGCCCCATATCATGGGGTCTCTCCTTATCCAGTGCGCTAGGGGTTCCAACGCTAGGGCAAACAGGAGGGGGACAGGGGACATCCCTGCCGTGTACCCCGTCTCAACGGGAAGGATCTGGACATCGCCCCATTGACACGCACTCGTGCCGTTGGTAGCGTGTATAGCAGCTTCACCCAACTACAGAATATCGGTCCACATCCCAGTCGCTGGAGCATCATAAAGAGGTAGGGCCATTCAATGCTATCGAAGGCCATGGAGGCATCCAGCGCCACCGCCGCCGCCTGAACGGAGCCCACACCCTCCGTCATGTGGAGCACCCCGTATAGTCTCCTCAGATTGTGACGCGTGCTCCTGCGGGGCATAAACCCGGACTGGTCCACATGTACCAGGTCCGTGATGACAGGCACTAGCCTCTCCGCCAATGCCTTGGCCAAGACTTTTGCCTCTACATTAATTAAGGAGATCGGGCGATAAGAGTCGCATGTATCCGGCGGTTTACCGGCTTTATGGATTGTCACAATTGTGGCTTCTCTCTGATCCGGAGGAAGCCGTCCCAATTCCCGGGCTTCATTGAACATCCGCAAGAGGGGGTCAGTATCACTGCCGCTTGTTTTTTATAGATCTCTATCGGTAGTCCATTGGGCCCAGCCGCTTTCCCGGACTGTAGGGAGCCTAGGGCCAGCCCCAGCTCCTCCACCGTGAGGTCTGCCTCAAGTCGGTCGTGCTTCCGGCGAAAGCGAGGGGAGGGCGAAGTCCCGCAGAAACTCCTCGCAGTCGGTCTCTGACCTTGTACACACCGGCGAATACACCTGCTCATAGTGGGTCGCGAAGGCCTCCGCGATATCTCCACTTGTGGAACATAGGGCCCCTGATTTGTCTATCACGCCAGGCACCCAGGATCTCTCCCTATTACGGCGCTCCAGCCACGCCAGCAGCCTGAGTCCCTTATCTCCTACATCATATAGCCGGTGCTGGGTTGCTAGGGCAAAGGCCCGCGCTTCCCCTTGTGCCAGTGCCCGCATTTCTTTCTGTTTCAATGCCAGTTCATGCTGGAGATCTGCGGACTCCGCCAGTGCCGGATCGGCCCCCAGTGCCTCCACTTCCCTCTCAAGCCCCCTAATCTGTAGCGATTCTTCCTTTTTTGGCCCCCAATCAGGGTCTGTGCTTGACCCCGCAGAACCGTCTTATATGCTTCCCATATCATAATCTGGGAATCCACGGAGCCTTGATTTTCTGCAAAGTAGAGCTTAGATCCCTCCCTGAGTTTGTCACTCAGGACTGGGTCTCGAAGTCGCCAGGGGTCTATTCTCGGGAAGGCGGCCTTGTTGACAACCGGACCCTGGAGGGACACTCCCACCGGGGAGTGATCTGATATCCCTCTAGCCATGTGTCTGACATTTGTAAAGTCTCCCATATGTGCGAGCCGGGTGAAGAAATAATCGATTCTCGAGAATGAGCCGTGGCGGGCCGAGTAGAAAGTGTATTCCCTAGACCGAGGGTGGTGCGCTCGCCAGATGTCATGCAGGCCCATGGCAGTGGTAAAGCCCGCCAGCCCTCGCTCCTCCCGAGCCCCTAGTCTGGGATTGGACCGATCAACAGACGGGTCCATTACTGCGTTGGTGTCTCCCCCAAGAAGAAGGATCCCGACCGGCAGATCCGTCAGAAAGGCCCCCAATTTTGGAAGGAAAGTGGAGTGGAGGCCCGGGGGAAGATAGCAGGAGCAAAGAACCAACACCCTCCCCTCCCACGTGCCCACCGCCGCCGCCAGACACCCCGTGTCATCTGTCCACGTGTTAGTGACCACCAAGGGAAGGGAGGAGCGCACCAAGATTCCCACCCCCCGGGCCCCAGAAGAATAACCCGCGTGTGCGATCATCTTATAGCCAAAGCGGTTCAGGGCTTTGCATGTATTCCCCTTTAGATGTGTCTCCTGGATCAGGACCACATCCGGGTTGTGTCGCTTCAGGTGCTGCAGGACCAATGTACGCTTGATTTTGTCACCTAATCCATGAACATTCCAGGTCCACACCTGTAGTTTAGCCGGTTCCCCCATCTGTCCGAGTCTGTGGCTGTCCGTCTCCCCCCCGTTGCACTTCCTCGTTTGAGCTGTCTTTGGTAGGCAATATGTTGGCCGCGAGCTAACTCCCTTGTCCCCCCCAACAACAAAAAGAAAAACAACAAACCCTCTCCCCCCACAGCCCCCCTCCCTGCTACCCTGCTAGGTGAGTCCCCAACCACCCACCCATAGAACTGGCAGAGTGCCTGTCGCCCCATAGCTTACGAACAAACAAATATGTGGGGTTGCGTGTCTGCAGCCGGTAGGAGGATGTATATCAAATTGACTACAGTATCCGCCCATACTATCGTACTCAGCAGGGCCTCTCCCTCAGTACGGCCCTCTATCGGCCTCCCGCACTTGTGCCCAGTGACCCCCCCTAATAGCCATGCGCCTGGCAACTTGGATCTCTATCTTTTGCAGGCAGTCACATCCGTGTTAGCCCCCCAGGTTCTGGATTGCCACCGCCCGTGTCAGTGTCTTAGTCTCAGTGTCCGCTGCCCCCAGTGTCACTTATCTAGTTGCTGATCCGGCCTCTGGCCGTTAGGCCGCCTCCAGTCATCTGACTCGGTCTCTGCCCGCTGTTGGTGGGAGTCCGGACGTTCATGCCTGCCTTTCCGACCCACCGTGCGCCAGCCCTCCAGCCAGTCACTGGCTTCTTCAGGCTTCTCGAAGAAATGAGCTTTCCCCTCGTCTAGGATTTTGAGCCTGGCCGGGAACAGCATCATGTATTTCACCCCCTGTTCACGGAGAGCCCTCTTCACTCCATCAAAGGAGCGCCGCAGACGTTGCACCCGAAGGGTAAAGTCCGGAAAGAAGCGGATGATGGCATTATCTATATGCAGGTCGCCGGTCGTACGCGCGGCCTGCAAGATGGCGTCTCTGTCCCGAAAATTGAGGATACGGGCAATGATCGTCCGCGGTGGCGCCCCTGGCCATGGTTTGCCTCCTAGCGCTCTGTGCGCTCGCTCCACAGAAAAGAAGTTGGATAGACGCTTGGGCTTCAGCTGATTGAGGACCAGTTCCTCGACGAACCAGTCCATTGACGGGCCTTCCAAACCCTCCGGGACCCCCACGATGCGGATATTATTCCGCCGGGCCCTCCCTTCCTGATCCTCCAGGCGGGCGTAGATGTCTTCCTGATTTTTGGTAAGGGACGCCACCTGTTCTTCCAGCCGCTTTGTTTTCGCCTGTAGACTCCCAATCCCTGTTTCGGCCTCTGCGACCTTCTCAGACATTTTCCTGAAGTCCGCCCTCAGTAGGTTCACCTCTTCCGTGACGGAGTCTAATTTTGGCTCAAGGGTACCCCTGAATTCTCTGATCTCTCTCATGATATCCTTGAGGGAGGGTTCAGGATCCCCGTCACCCAACTCTTGCGATCTGCCACCTGTCGCCCCTTCTTCGCGACCCATGGCCACTGTATATTTGTCGATTTGGTTTGCTTGCCCTGGGCCCGTGGGCCTGGTGCGGCCCATATCTGAATGTCCAGTTCTTCCACCACTCGTGCCTGGGTGTGCCGTGGGGCAGCTCCTTCAGCGATAGCGTGGCCCGCGGCTCGGTGTCGTCCCCTTGTCTGTTGCTTCTACCCCTGGCGGCCTCTGCACTGCACGCTGCCCGTTGGGCGGGCTCGGTCTGCGTCGCCCGTAGTGCTCTGTGTTGCTGCTACCTCTCGGCAGTTTATCTCAATTCGGCCTCTCACACGTTTCAGGGGTGCAAGAGAGGCCCTTCCACGGTCTCAAATGGCTCCCTTAGGCCTGTTGCTGCCTTCACTAGGCCGTAAGCGTCCGCCTCCCCACTCCAGCAGTCCCAGCCCAGTAGAGTGCACTCGGGGTCTGTTCCACCCCAGCCAGACCGCCACAGGCCACCCTATGGTGATTTTCCGGCTGTCATCTACCGCCGCTCAGGCCCCGCGGGTCCGTGGCCACTTACCGGCTCGTCTGGCCCGGTCGCGGCGCTCCGCCTCCAGCGCCCGCTGTGTCTCCACTCCCCCCGCGCCGCTCTCCGCATCCACTCCTTTCAGCGGGGCGCGCCCAGGGCGGAGGATTCTCAGTGTTCCGGCCTGCCGCCGCGTTTCCTAGGTCCGGGGTGGCCGCTGCCGCCACTACTGAAGCTGCCCGGCCTCCCAGCTATCCGGCGCGGCACTGTTCTCTTCTCCCGGAGCCCGCTGTGGCTCCACCAGGCTTCACCGCCGTCTAGCCTCTTCAGGTGCTGTACTCGCCGTTTGCGGGCCGCAGACGTCCGTGGTCAGCGGGTGCACTAGCTAGGCGAGCCCGGCCGCCATCTTACTACGATGCCGTTTTTGGTGTCGGCGGGTCTCGAGGGCACTTCTTCCTCAATTTCCGGCTCGCTGGGCACCACCGACTGAGGCACCACTGTTCCGGTGCCCAGATCTATCGCCGGGTGTCCCGCCGAGTGTCGGATAGTGCCGGATAATGGGCTGAATCGACTGCCTTTAGCGCAGCTCCACTAGCCTGCTGCCATCTTCCGCGGCAGTCAGCCACGCCCCCCAAGATCAACAGTATTGAAGAATTTGGTGAAGAGATTTGCTCTAATATTGTCTTAACTGTTGATGTACCTGATGGTAAATTTGTTGCACCTTTAGGAGTGTGCATATTGGAAATGTTGAACTTCAAGTAATGGCCGATTCTGGTTCACCCATTACAGCTATTTTTGACAAGCTCTGGGATGATATTCAGTTAATAATACTGATGTGAACCCAAAAGCATTTGGGGATTTTGAAATAGACATGGTTGTTTTTTTTAAAGACAGTTTGAATTTTTAACGGTAGAGTGATTAAAACACAAATTTATGTTGCGAAAAAGGGTCGTAAAATTGTCGGATGGAAGGATCTGGCAAAACTTGGTGTTATATTGAAACCTGGATCTACGGAGCGTATTGTACTTACAATACTCTTCATCCATCTCAATACGGGTTTAGAGCGGGACATAGCACGGAGTTGGCCTTAATTAAATCTATAGAGGAGGTAAGGGAGGCACTGGACTGTGGAGGTAAGGCTATGCTGGTCATGTTAGATCTGTCAGCAGCCTTTGACACGGTCCATCACGAGGTTTTGATGGACCGTTTGTCGGAAGTAGGAGTACAAGGTACAGCCTGGCGCCTCCTGCAATCCTTTTTATCCGAAAGAACACAAACAGTGGACCTGGACAATAACAAATCCAAGCCGTTCTGCCTTCCCTGCGGGGTTCCCCAGGGATCTTCTCTGAGTCCAACACTTTTTAATATCTATGTGAGATCGCTGGCAGGCCTGATAAATTCATTTGGGTTCCAACTCACCTCCTATGCCGATGACACTCAAATAGTGTTATCGTTTAAAGATGGGGAGGAAAAAGAAACAGGAGTGCGTTTCCGTGACTGTATGAAGGCTATAGCAGGATGGATGTCGAATAACTGCTTAAAACTAAATTCAAGCAAAACCGAGGTTATCGTATTTGGAAATAACCCACACCTCTGGACACCGGATTGGTGGCCAGCCGACCTGGGTACTTGCCCCACCCCTACCTTGAAAGCAAAAAACCTGGGGGTATCAGTAGACAACAGACTGACGTTCAATTCAGCATAAATGGCCTTGCACTCGAAAAACACAAATGAACAATATATGAAGGAAATTAATGTCCATAGTATAAAGCAATTTAAACTGTAGTTAGATGACTTCCCAAACTAAAAAACGAAAAGAATTGTATTTTTGATTGTAGAAGACGATGTCTTTATTCTTTTAATCCATTAATATTTTCTTTAAAATACAAACGCACAATGGACAAGACTGCCAACGCGTTTCGTCCCTCATGGGCTTAGAAAGTCTGTTGTTTTCTGTAATGTGATCAGAGAAAGAGTAACTAAATAATTTATCTCCTATTCAAGATCATATATCCGGAAATAAAGAGGAGACCAAGCATCACCAAGAGACACTGTTCATGGCTCCTCCGATGTAAAAGTATGGGATACGTATCGCCCCCACGTGTATACGGTTGTCCGGTTCAAAGAAAATCGAAAAGAGACGTTCAGTGATCATATAAGCTCAGTGGTGTCGGCATGCTTTCTGATACTAAGAATTTTAAGGAAAATAAAGCCCTATTTATCGGAAGGAGATCTCAGGACTGTGGTGACGATGATTGTTATGGCACGTCTGGATTACTGCAATGGTCTTTTATTGAATGCCCAAAATCAGCATATCAATAGTCTTCAGATTGCCCAGAACGCTGCTGCAAGGCTGTTGTCTGGGACCCCTAAATTTGTCTCGGTGAAAAAAGAATTAATTCAGCTACACTGGCTTCCAGTGAAACAGAGGGTACGTTTTAAGGCCCTCTGCACTGCCTATAAAGCCCTTAACGGAACAGGCCCAGACCATTTGAAACAAAGGCTTAAATGGTATGTTCCTGGCAGGACTCTTCGGTCCACAGGAGGAAAAAATGTTCAAGTTCCTTCCTTTAAAAAAGCTAGCTGGGGAGGCAGGAGCTTTATTACCTGCACTTCCAAGGCCTGGAACGACCTGCCGTTCCACCTGAGGAACTCCGCAGACCTCCTTTCCTTTAGAAGGGGGCTGAAGACCTGGCTGTTCACTCAATGACCACCCTCTCCGCTAACCTTCAGGCAGTACATAGCGCCAGGACACCTCAGGGTAAACGTTGCGCTCTACAAATCCAATTAACATAACATAACATAACATGAAAATTTCACAGGTAATATTCAAGTTTCAAATGTTAATTTGGATCTACAGTCTGTTCTTAGGAAAAATTGTGAAGTGTTTGGAGAACACATTGGCTGTGTGAAAGGATTTGAACACCGGATAAAACTAAAAGAGGGCGCAATACCGGTGACACACAAGGTCAGACCAATTCCTCTTTCCATGAGGAAAGATTTAAAAAATGTATTACTCAAACTTTTTAAGAGGGTGTGATCGAGTCGACTGACTCATCAGAATGGGTTTCGGCTATCGTGGTTTCTAAAAAAAAAATGGCGAAATCAGACTATGTGCAGACTTTAGGTCATTAAACAGAAACTTGTTGTGGATTGTCATCCACTCCCCAAAATTGAACAAATTTTAACATCCACTTCCGGTTCAAAGTGTTTCTCGTTGATTGACCTCAAGTCAGCGTACCACCAGATTAAGCTAGCTGAAGAGTCAAAAGATCTTACAACTTTTGTTACACCTTATGGTGTTTATAGGTATGTGAGATTGCCATTTGGATTAGCGTCTTCCGCTAGTGTTTTCCAAAAACTTATGGATATGCTATTTAAGGATGTTGCTGGAGTAGAAAAATTTCAGGATGACATACTCATTCATGCAAAAAAAGAAGAGGAGCATAATGAAAGACTAAATACGGTTTTGTCTATATTAAAAGAAAGAGGCTGTTACGACCCCGGTACGTAGACACACATTAACAAAGTCACAGCGGTGTGTATTGTGTTTGATTGCGTATGTATGAAGTGATTGACTATCGAGGACTACAAGTCCCAGCAAAGCTCCAGGACACACCCAGACTACCGCTGAAAACTCCCACTTCCAACATAAAAGGCACCGCCCTTGGACAGTCAAATGCATGACAATCGGAGTCGGTGTCAGATACCTGTGTATCTGCAACTCCCTGATAAAACTTCACAAAGCATTGAGCTCTCCGCTGTGCCATCATTTTACCCGTCGGCGCTGTGTGCTCCTCCTCCTTTCAAAGAGAGCTACGACCTCCAGTCCTCTTGGGGGCTTATTCCTTCGCGAAGCAGTTTCGAGTTTCGTAGAACGCACAGGAGCATGTCCTGTTTTCCTTTGATGATTTTGTTTTCGTTATAGGACCGCGCAGGAGCGCGGTATGTTTTCCTTGCTGATTTTGTTTTGAGCTTCGTAGGCCGCGCAGGAGCGCGATATGTTTACCTTGCTGGTTTTGAGCTTCGTAGACCGTGCAGGAGCGCAATGTGTTTTCCTTGCTGATTTTGTTTTAGTTGTAGGACTGCGCAGGAGTGCGATATATTTTCCTTGCTGATTTTGTTTAAAGCTTCAAAGAACGCGCAGGAGCGCGTCCTGTTTCCCTTTGATGATTTTTTGCTTTATAAGGCGTTTGTACTAACGCGCACATCCCTTCCTCCCTACTTCAAGGCTATTCAAGCTACAGCAGGATACCAATCACGCACCTTGGACAAGAAGTTTATGGATTCACGCTGTGGCTAAGTACTATTAAGTTTCCTATTCTTTTTGAACTTATGGGATCCTGTTGCAGTTGCTATGTGCGATGAATGTAAGTACATAGATAGGTGTTACGCACAAACTGACACACTGCTATAGTACACATAGGTTGTACTCATTGTTCATTTTGTCTCATACAGGGCACATTGTCAGCACTACATATCCCAGACAGAATAGGACTACGTCTGCCTCATCTAGTGGATATCGCTAGCTGCTTCACCGAGGCTGTTTTCTTCTTGTTTCCTTTATCCCTTTTTTCCCCTTTACCCTGAGTGGCGTCTGTTGATCGAGTCATGCATCAGTCACTCCCAGCAGACGTTATCCGGGGGAATAGGGTATATGAGCATCTGACATCGCCTCTGCTGGTCGCCTGCCTCAGGTTAGTGGATTAGCTCTGACTGTCTGACAGAGCCATGACTTTCGAAAAATAAGTGCAAGTTTCTACAAAAAAGCATTGACTACCTTGGACATTTACTAACTGATGAAGGTATGAAGCCTAAAAATGATTTAATTAAAGCAATTAGAGATTCTTCAAGACCATTTGATAGACACTTTGAAGTCATTCATGGGTCTTAGCGAGTATTATTCTCGTTTTATTTCTGGGTATGCTGACATGGTTGAACCTTTACGTAAACTTTTGAGAAAGGGGTTTAAGTTTGAATGGACACAAGAACAAGATGTAGCTTTTGAGGCTATTAAAAAAGCAATTGTTGAAGCACTGGCTTTACATCCTTATGATGCCAATAGGCGTAATATAATAACCGTGGATGCAAGTTGTGTTGGTATTGGTGCAGTCTTTAGCCAAAAGAAAGGTGATGAGGAATTCACTTTTGCATACATATCTAGAAGACTGAAGGGTGCTGAACGGTTTTTCAGTACTATTGAGCGTGAAACTTTAGCTTGTGTCTGGGCGGTCGAGAAATTGAAAATGTACCTATGGGGAAAGGAATTTGAAATTGTAACTGATCACAAGCCTCTTATATACATGATGAATGGCTGTGGTAAAGGGAATGGTAAAGCGTCCTCAAGATTAGTCAGACTTCTTTCAAAACTACAAGAGTTTAATTTTAACATCGGACACATACCTGGAGGTCTAAATTGCAGAGCAGATTTTTTATCTAGACTGCCTGTGCAGGACACAGAAGAAGATTGTATGGAGGAAACTAACTGTGTTGTTGCACATATTGATGCAGTTGAGATGTGTGATGGGGTTATAACAGAATTGGAATGGAGAGTTTACACAGAGATACGACCATACAAAAAGTGATTGTCCACGTAACGGGAAAGTGGCCATCACAAAGAAATTTATCACAAGAATTAAAATGTTATTCTAAGTAGCAGATGAGTTAAGTGTTGTGAATGGGTTTTTGATGAGGCATGATTTACTTATTCCACCTTTTTGCTTAAGAAAAAAACTAATTAGCATTGCTCACAGATGTCATCCTGGTTCAAGTGCCACTAAGAACTTATTAAAACAATATTATTGGTGGCCTGGCATGAATGTGGAAGTCAATAAGTATGTTGATTTTTGCAAGGTGTGTTTAAGTGCAGACAAACACTGGAAGTTAAGGAAGAACGAATTGCAATTTGTAGAAATACCTGATGGGCCTTGGGTCAAAGTAGCCATTTATTTTTCTGGGCGTTTTACCATTTTGATGCTTGTAACAGATTTTTGGTTGTGTTGACAGATTACTATTCAAAATGGATTCATTATGCTTTCATTCCTAACATCACAACTGGCAATGTTATTGATTTTCTGAAGAAGATTTTTGCTACTGAAGGCCAACCAAAGGTAATTGTTTCTGACAATGGTACTCAACTTGTTTCAGATAAAATGAAAAAAATTCTGAGGAATTTAGGAATTAGACAGGAGAAGACACCTCTATATAGTCCTTCCTCAAATGGTCAGGTTGAAAGAACAAACAGATTTTTAAAAGAAGGAGTGCAACTGGCTGTGGCTTCACATTTACCAGTCAGAGAGTTTTTACGAGAGAAGGTAAATTGTTACAATAATTCAGTGACTGAAATTACCAGACAAACACCCTTTTATTTAATGAGAGGAAGAGAGTGTATTACCATGCTCACACCAAAATGTGATTTCTTATTCAAAGACAGTGTTAAAATTAAAAGAATTGATGATCAGTTAACAGTGTTAAAATTAAAAGAATTGATGATGACCAGTTAAAAGTAAAAGAGAAAATTGAGGCATGACAAAAGTTAAGTAAGAGACTTAGTGATGTTTCCAACTAAACTGTTGTCAAGTTAATAGCTAAAGATGATTGGGTTATTTTCAAAAAACCAACGAGAGTTCTAAACGGTGAAGATAAATACACTAAACCTTATAAAGTCATAGAGGTTTCGAAGGGTTCTGTTTTTCTAGGTGAAAAGGATGGTGGAGCAAGAGCGACGTTATCAAACTCAAACCTGGTCAGGAAGAAATATTACTGTCTTGTAAAAAGAACTGTAATTCTAATAAAGAACATGATTTTTGGGAGGTTTCAGAGTTTAGTGGAGTAGAAAACTTATTTAATTCAGATTTTGACACAAGTGGAGATGGTTTGAATAAGGAAGAACCACAAAGGTGCTCTTTTTTAAACTCTCGCGACAATTTGGGAATTTGTAATGACTGATGTTTTTGATCTTCCATCTGCTAATCAGTCTAGCATATCAGTTGGGCATGAATCTAATAGTCCGAAACTTGATTTTCATAATGCTGATGTCGAATATAATTCAGAGATAAATCATGGAGGGAGAACATCTGGTATGAATGTTGGAATGCTGAAGATTTTGTTTTGTATTAAATCTTTCATTTTTTATTTTGCAAAGAAGGGAGATGTTGTAAATGTGTATTACATTTTCTATGCTTGTTTGTTCTAGCACCTCTTTTGTATAATGTTTTACATATTACATTCTTATTGGTAGACCTTCATTTGTGAGGTCATTAAATGGAATGTCTTTCTTGACATAAATATGACGTATTAGAATGTTGGTTCATAACTGATCTTTGGCCTGCTGTGTTCTGCATGTTCCTGTTTCCACCTGCGTGTGGGCCCTTAAGATGTTATTTATTTAATAAACATCTTACTTCACAGATGTGACAGTCAGCGGTCTAGTTTGTTGCCGGCGCCCGCGCCGGAAATGTCCTACCCCTGCGCTCACGCCGGAAGGCGGAGCGCGTAGTTAAATAAAAGAGGGCGGAGCTGCGTTAGGCAGTCCGCGCCTAAACACTGACCCGGTGTGAGCGTCCCGTTAGTCGCAGCAGCGTCCATGCGCATAGCGCTCACTCCCGCCAGCAGTGGGGCATGATATGTAACACTGGCGACGAGGACGGAGCGACCCACGCTCCATGGTACTCCCAGCAGAGAGGAGTTGCAGCGCCCCCCATACAGGCCATCCAGACGGCCGCGACTGCAGCACAGCACGTGTCGCAGGCAGCACTGCGAAGCGGTGAGGCCTCTTGCCTGCTACAAGAGCAACACTGGGACCAGCGCAAACGGGCAAGTTTCGCCCCCAGCACCAGTGCAACGAGGCAGAACACGCCCACATCAACGCGGGTGAGGCGCACACGACGGCCGCTCCCAAGTTTGTCTCCACCCGGCAAGGCCTGACCACGTGCCACAAGGCCGCGCTTACAGGCGCTGACCGCGCAAGGCCCCTGAAGTGCCAGCTCTACCGCCCAGTACATCGGGACTGTCTATTAGGGCACAGCACCCTCGCAGCGACACCCAGCTGTTTCCTTTGCCAGCACCATGGGAGATCAAGGGGAGGGCGCGCATGCCCCAGCGAGAGCCGCAGTACAACACCCTCCTACAGGAGTCCTGCCTCCTTTTAGTGAATCAGCAGACCCTGCCACGGCGGCGCCAAGGTGGCAAGTCTGGCTCGGCCGCCTAGAAAATTACTTTATTGCCACCAGAGAGACAGACGGTGCTGTCAGGCGCTCACTACTTCTCCACTACGCGGGAGAGGAAATCTACTTACTCTTCAAACACCTCCCTAACACGGGGCCCCCTGAGGATTATGCAGCGGCAGTGGCTGCCTTGAATGCACACTTTGACCCTCAATTAAATCCAGACTTTGAACATTTCAAGTTGAGGCAAGCCAAGCAAAGAGAAGGGGAATCGGTAGACTCTTTTCATGCGGGCTGATGGAGCTCGCTAGTCCTCACCTCGCAGGGGACAGAGCCGCGGAAGAAATCAGAGCACAACTAATCCTCGGGATCCGCAGCAAGGTCCTACGAGGCCTCATCGTAAGGCAGCCGAACATACCAATGAACGACATACTAGTGTTAGCACGATCCCACGACCTTTCAGCCGCGCGGGCGGGGGAAATGGACCTTGCGCTGATGCGCAGCGCAGACAAGGGCGTCACCGTCAAGACTGAACGTGCTGACGCTGTCAGAACGCGTGACAAGACCCTCAGATCAAGAGATCGCCCTCCGCCTACCCCAAAGGGCCAATGCGGGTATGAAGAACACCCCCCGCAGTCATGCCCAGCACAAGGGAAGACGTGCACCAACTGTGGTATTGCGAACCATTTCGCCTCGGTGTGCAGAAAGAAGACGCAACGGAAAGAAGGGAAACGACCCAAACAGGTGCGGAGAATGGTCGGCCAACTATCGAGGGTCTCGTTGTCGTCCTCGCCAGAAGAAGGAGGGGAAGGAACAAACCGCCTACCAAGCGGACGACTCCTCGTCTGATGAGGAAGGGGAGACGTACCTAGTCTCATTCCCCCAAGCTTTGAAAAGGCGAAGACATCCTCAGCCCCGATGCACGGTGCACATAGCCGGGTCAGAAGTCAATGCTGTGATC
Organism: Calotriton arnoldi; assembly: GCA_963921515.1. Taxonomy (NCBI): domain Eukaryota; kingdom Metazoa; phylum Chordata; class Amphibia; order Caudata; family Salamandridae; genus Calotriton; species Calotriton arnoldi. The sequence goes on from CAWUFW010001930.1 coordinate 1,767,640, forward strand.
GACACTGGCGCGTCAGTCACCGTCATGGGAATCCAACAATACAACAAATTGAAGCCTAAGCCAGAACTCCGGCCTTCAAAGACAAAGATTTTCGCATATGGGAGCGATTCACCTTTGCCTCTCCGGGGCAAAATGACTGTGCCAGTGCGGTCAGGAGACACCGAGATCACAGTCGACATCCACGTCATCAACCAGGAGGCAGATACACTGCTGAGCAGCCACGCAGCAGAAGACCTGGGACTGGTGAAATTCGCTAGAAGCGTGCAAGCTGATCAGACCAAAGAACTGCTCAGTCAGTTTGAAGACCTGTTCAAAGGGCTGGGCGGATAAAGAAAGCTCCAATAAAACTGCACATAGACCCGACTGTCATGCCAACGGCGCTGAGGCGCAGGAGGATTCCCTTCCACCTCCGACCGCTAGTGGAAGAAGAGCTGCAGAAGCTAGAAGATCAAGGGGTCATAGAGAAGGTCTCAAGGCCCGCCGAAAAGCCTCGCCAACCTGGGAAGATACGACTCTGCATTGATATGCGCCTTCCCAACAAGGCCATTCGACGTGAACGCCACATAACGCCAACCATGGATGACATTGTGGCTGACCTGAACAGGTCCAGATGGTTTTCGAAGCTGGATCTGAATGGCGGTTACCATCAGCTGGTGCTTGCGAAAGAAAGCCGATATATAACCACGTTCAGCACGCATCTAGGACTCAGAAGGTATAAACGCCTAAACTTCGGCATATCCTCAGCCGCCGAGATTTTCCAGAACGCGGTCAAAGAGATCCTGGTTGGGCTGCCTGGCGTGTTGAATGTGAGTGACGATATTCTCATCCACTCACAGACGGCCGAAGAGCACTACCGGCACGTGAGATCCACGCTGAAAAGGCTCCAGGACCACGGGGTCACCCTACACAAGGAGAAATGCCTGTTGTTCCAGCAACGAATAGAGTTCTTCGGCTATACTTTCACGCAGGAAGGAATACAGGTCGACCCCCGGAAATCCCAGGCCATCAAGAACGCGTCAGCACCTCTAACAGTGGCTGAGGTCCGCAGTTTCCTCGGGATGGCCACATACTGTGGTCGCTTCATCCCAGACCTAGCCACCATCGCAGAGCCACTCCGAAACCTCACTCGTGCAGACGCCATGTGGCAATGGGGCCCGGCCGAAGAGGCAGCCTTTCAAGCGGTTAAGAATGCTCTCCTTGACCACACAACACTTGTGTACTTCAACCCCACCAGACAGACAGAGATACTCGTGGACGCCAGCCCCGTAGGTCTAGGGGCCGTCCTCACCCAGGAGCATGAGCCCGGACGGTGGGCCGCTTTAGCCTATGCCAGCAAAGCACTCTCTCCGACCGAGAGACGATACGCCCAGATTGAGAGGGAAGCCCTAGCAATCCGCTGGGCATGCAGGCATTTCCACCTGTACATATGCGGACACCCGTTCAAGATCATTACGGACCATCAACCCCTGGTACCGTTTTTCAAAGGTTCGGCACCACACCGACCGCCACGCATCGAACGGTGGGCCATCGGGCTCCAGCAATACGAGATGGACGTAGCATATCGGCCTGGCGCCAAAAACCCTGCCAACTTCCTCTCGAGACACCCGGCCACAGCGGAAGACGGGGGTGAAGAACCGGGTGCTGACTCCACTGAAGCCCACCTGAACATGATCTCGGCGCTCATGTGCCCTCGAGCGTTGACTCTCGAGGAGGTGGCAGTCGCAGCGGAAGCAGACCCAGTCATCGCCAAAGTCCGGGCCGCCGTCCAAGGGGGACACTGGCGCCAGTTCCTACAGTCAGCCAACTTGTGGTCAGGTCCAGAGAAAGAGAGCCTAGTACACATGTGGAGGGTCAGGAACGAGCTGAGCATCACCCAAAGAGGAATCCTGCTCAGAGGGTCTCGGATCGTTATCCCAGCGTCTCTCCAGGCACGAGCAACACAACTCGCCCACGGAGGGCAACAAGGGGTAGAAAAGATGAAAGCCCGCATGCGGGAAAAGGTTTGGTTCCCGGGCATGGATGTCCATGTCGACGAGACAGTTTGGAGGTGCCCCTCCTGTCAAGTGACGAGTGGCCTCGAGAGGCCCGCGCCCATCCACACTGAAGAGCACGGGAAGAGCCCCTGGGAGAAACTTAGTGTGGACTTTGGGAGCTTCCCGGACGGCCGAGTCACCCTAGCCCTGATTGACAGCTATTCCAAGTACCCCATCATGGAGGTTGTCAACTCAACGGCCTTCTCGCATGTTGGCCCAGCACTGGAGAAGATATTTGCCATGTTCGGATGTCCGGAAGAACTCAGGAGTGACAACGGGCCCCCGTTCCAAGGGCACGAATTCCGGGAGTTCCTACGACCCCACGGCATCCGGCACAGACGCATCACCCCGCAGTGGCCCCAAGCCAACGGCGAAATCGAACGCTTTATGAGGACCATCAACAAAGCTCTTCGCATTGCAGTAGCTGAGCACGCCGACCCGGAACAGCACCTCCAGAAGATCCTGCGGGAATACCAGAGCACCCCTCAGAGCTCCATGCGCCATGCACCCTGGGCGCTAATGTTCAATGGCACCCGCCGGGATGGCCTCCCTACTGTAGACACCTCCTCCCTTTGACGAAGACGGCGCCCTCAGGAGAAGAGAGAAGCGTAACAGCACCGCCAGCCAAGCCAGGAGAGCCGTGTCTCGTCAACTGCATCGAGGAGATACCGTCATCATGAGGGACCGGAGGCCCGGAGGGAAATTCCGGACTCGCTATGAACATGGGTACTGGACAGTGATCGACGTGAAGGGAACCATGGTGACAGTCGACAAAGAAGGGGAGACTGTGACCCGTAACATCTCATGGTTCAAACAAGTAGTCAACCCCGCCCACTGCACTGAAGCGACCGACGACCCCGAAGAACCAGGAGCCAGCCAAGCGGAGCCCAGAGAGGCAGAGGACCGCCATCCAGAGCCAGCCTCATCACCGAGGGTTCCGGAGGCAACCCAAGAGCCCCTAGAGACGCCTCCCTCGCCCAGCGTACCAACCCTGGAACCCAGCTCCAGCCGTGGCCAGCCCAGGTATGCTCTGAGAGACAATCCCCAGCCGAGCACTGCCTGAAGGACTTTGCCTGCCAAGTAAGTGAGCTGTGAGACTCATGGGGACCAGTCAAGGACTGGGATGGGATGTGACAGTCAGCGGTCTAGTTTGTTGCCGGCGCCGGAAATGTCCTACCGCTGCGCTCGCCCCGGAAGGCGGAGCGCGTAGTTAAATAAAAGTGGGCGGAGCTGCGTTAGACAGTCTGTGCCTAAACACTGACCCGGTGTGAGCGTCCCGTTAGTCGCAGCAGCGTCCATGCGCATAGCGCTCACTCCCTCCAGCAGTGGGGCCTGATATGTAACAACATCTACGGCTACGTTCAATGACTTAACACCTTCACTACAGCTAGGAAATTTCTCATTCCCACTTTCCCCCTTCTAAAATATTGGCATGTATGATGTCAGCTGTTTGCCCGGGTCCTTGCCTGATTCCAACATGGCCGTCTCCGTGGCGCAACACGTTCATGAAGTATACACACAGAGTACGACGACGCATGCGCCTGGAAGCCAAAACGAGTGAAAGCGACGAGAGACTGAGAAGGAAGGGCTTTACAAACAGGGTCGCGGCGGCCATTGTGAAAACGGACTGTCGTGTAGGTTGTGGGGTGGCTCTGGTGCGGGCTGTGAATCTAAGACAATTAAAACACTTCCCGCGGTTGTAGTAGTTAGTTGCCGAGGCTGTGAGTATAAACTAACATGTTTAGTTGAAGAGATTTTAATTTCTGGGTCGTTGAATCTGGACCAGACTCCTCGGCGGTTACAAGTTCTGAGCCCGCCTCTGGCAGCTTTCTGAGCTCTGGCGGTGACAGCTCGCTCCACGCTCGGTGGCGGCGGAGAGAGGTCCGCCTGCCGCCCGCGGTCACGGCTCAGACTCCACTCTAAGATGGCCGCCGCGCAGCTGCACTTCCGGTCCGGGGATGCAGGGGTGTGCACGTGGGGAGAGCCAGGGGCAGAGGGGCTGGGAGCAGCGAGAGCACAGAGCCGTCAGGTGAGAGGCCAAGCACTGGGCGGGGACGGAGGGGCTGGGGACAGGCACGGCACTGTCAGGTGAGAGGCCAAGCACCGGGCGGGGACGGAGGGGCTGGGGACAGGCACGGCGCTGTCAGGTGAGAGGCCAAGCACCGGGCGGGGACGGAGGGGCTGGGGACAGGCACGGCGCTGTCGGGTGAGAGGCCAAGCTCTGGGCAGGGGGGGGGGGTGAGAGGCCGCGTATGGGGCAGCAGGGTGTGCGGGCAGGTTGCCCCACAAGGGGGCTCGCACCTGTGACAACAGAACCGGTCTGTCTTCGCAGCCTGGACCCTCCTGTGAAGGGACAAACTGGGCCTGCCTCTACCACCGGGGGGGAACGAGAGTGGGTGCAGCCTGTGCCGTGGAGGGTGGGCTGGGCTGCCAGGTTCAAGGGTGGGGTTTTGATGTGGGTTTCAGAGTGAGGTACAGATGTAGGGTGGGTGGCAGTGAGGTACAGATGTAGGGTGGGATGGCAGTGAGGTACAGTGGTAGAGTAGGATGGGGCGTGAGGTAGAGAGGTAGGGTGGGATTGGGTAGTGAGGTACAGATGTAGGGTGGGATTGGGTAGTGAGGTACAGATGTAGGGTGGGATGGCAGTGAGGTACAGATGTATGGTGGGATGGCAGTGAGGTACAGTGGTAGAGTAGGATGGGGCGTGAGGTAGGGTGGGATTGGGTAGTGAGGTACAGAGGTGGGATGGGGAGTGGGTTACAGAGGTGGGATGGGGAGTGGGGTAGAGTGGGATGGGGAGTGGGGTAGAGTGGGATGGGGAGTGAGGTAGAGTGGGATGGGGAGTGAGGTAGAGTGGGATGGGGAGTGAGGTACAGAGGTAGGGTGGGATGGGGGAGTGAGGTACAGAGGTAGAGTGGGATGGGGGAGTGAGGTACAGAGGTAGAGTGGGATGGGGGAGTGAGGTACAGAGGTGGGATGGGGGAGTGAGGTACAGAGGTAGGGTGGGATGGGGATTGAGGTAGGGTGGGATTGGGAGTGAGTTGGTGGGGTGGGATGGGACGGGGAGTGAGGTACAGAGGTGGGATCGGGAGTGATGTATAGAGGTGGAGTCTAAACTGTCTGGTTTAGACTGGGATGCCGTGCAGCTTGTACACCTGGCATGGGGGGGTCAGGTACAGAGAAGGGATATTTAATGGGGGCTGGCTGGATGCTAGTTGAAGGCTTAGAACCACGTCTTACATGTGACACACTGTGAGGTATAGGCTGGCCTGTAGTGTAAGGTGTAAAGGTGAAAAGTAACCTGTGAGATGTAGACTGGCTGCACTGTAGGGTGGACGGCTGGATACAGGCTGAGGTACAGGATGAGATATAACGGTGAAAAGTAACCTGTGAGATGTAGTCTGGTTGCACTGTAAGGTGGATGGCTGGATACAGGTTGGGGTACAGGATGAGATATAAAGGTGAAAAGTAACCTGTGAGATGTAGACTGGCTGCACTGTAGGGTGGACGGCTGGATACAGGCTGAGGTACAGGATGAGACATAATGGTGAAAAGTAACCTGTGAGATGTAGACCGGCTGCACTGTAAGGTGGACGGCTGGTTACAGGCTGAGGTACAGGATGAGATATAAAGGTGAAAAGTAACCTGTGAGATGTAGACCGGCTGCACTGTAAGGTGGATGGCTGGATACAGGTTGGGGTACAGGATGAGATATAAAGGTGAAAAGTAACCTGTGAGATGTAGACTGGCTGCACTGTAGGGTGGACGGCTGGATACAGGCTGAGGTACAGGATGAGACATAATGGTGAAAAGTAACCTGTGAGATGTAGACCGGCTGCACTGTAAGGTGGACGGCTGGTTACAGGCTGAGGTACAGGATGAGATATAAAGGTGAAAAGTAACCTGTGAGATGTAGACCGGCTGCACTGTAAGGTGGACGGCTGGATACAGGCTGAGGTACAGGATGAGATTTAAAGGTAAAAAGTAACCTGTGAGATGTAGACTGACTGCACTGTAAGGTGGATACAGGCTGGGGTCCAGGATGAGGTGTAAAGGTGGGCTGCGGACTTCCAGTTATAGGGTGAGTATACTGTGAGGTATAAGGGTGATATACTGATACTGAGGCACGTATAAAACCAGTCTAGAGTCTACTGTAGAGCTGTATGTAGTGTGAGTTATACATGTGTGGACTGGTAAGTGAGGTATGAAGACGGGGTGCAGAGTGACAAGTTGAGTTACTTAAGAAGCTATGGAAATTGGGTTCAGAGTGAGGTATAGATGTGGGGTGCAAAATGTGGAGGTTTAGGGGTTGAATGTATAGGGTGGAAGGCGCAGTTCAGTATGTCAGATTAATATTACAACAGTGGTGATGCATGCCGTTTGTTTTTAATTACAACGCCAAACTGTTTTGCCCTCCTGGCTCCCTGCTTATGGTGAGTGGTGACGACATTGGCCCAGCTCTAGGTGAGAGGTGCTAAAGTGATAGTAATGTAGTGTCCCCTTATGTTTGGCTGCTGCTTTGTGGGGTGAAGCTTCTCTGAGATCCAGTGAGTTTTGCATTGTCGGCGATTGTGACACTGATCATGGCCCCTGAGGGTTTCATCCTGTGAATGAAGGGCACTGACCCTGAGGGAGCATCTTCTATCATGCTAATGCGAGTTGTTTCTGACACCAAGGACCCCCTGTTAGTAGCGTAATGTGGGAGTCTGCGCGTGTCTCAAGGGAGTACCTTCTGTCAGGCTGGGGGGGGAGCAGCGCTGACCAAAGGGAGCGCCTTAAGTAAGGTGATTGTGCTCGCTGACTGGAAAGGGGCCATCCTATGAGGCTTGCGTGCTCAGGGATCCAGAAATCAATCATGTCACTTATAAAGCGCACTACATACCCGCGAGGGTCTCAAGGCGCTGGGGGAAGAGAGGGGTGGTGCTGCTACTGATCGAAGAGCCAGGTCTTGAGGAGTCTTCTGAAGGCCAGTAGGTCTTGGGTCTGTCGGAGGTTGGTGGGGAGGGTGTTCCAGGTCTTGGCGGCGAGGTGGGAGAAGGATCTGCCGCCGGCGGTCGTTTTCCGGATGCGGGGGACTGTGGCGAGGGCGAGGCTGGTCGAGCGGAGCTGGCGGGTGGGGGTGTAGAAGCTGAGTCGTCTGTTGAGGTAGGCTGGTCCAGAGTTGTGGAGTGCTTTGTGTGCGTGGGTGAGGAGCTTGAAGGTTATCCTCTTGTTGACAGGGAGCCAGTGCAGGTCTCTCAGGTGGGGTGTGATGTGGCTGCGTCGGGGGATGTCGAGGATAAGACGTGCAGAGGCGTTCTGGATGCGTTGCAGCCGTCTCAGGAGCTTAGCCGTCGTTCCTGCGTAGAGGGCGTTTCCGTAGTCCAGCCTGCTGGTGACGAGGGCCTGGGTGACTGTTTTTCTTGTTTCGGTGGGGATCCACTTGAAGATCCTGCGGAGCATTCGGAGGATGTTGAAGCAGGATGAGGAAACGGCGTTGACCTGCTTAGTCATGGAGAGGGTGGGGTCGAGGATGACCCCTAGGTTGCGTACGTGGTCGGTGGGTGGCGGGGCTGTTCCCAGTGATGTTGGCCACCAGGAGTCGTCCCAGGCTGAAGGGTTGGAACCAAGGATGAGGACCTCCGTCTTGTCCGAGTTAAGCTTCAGGCGGCTGGTCCTCATCCATTCGGCGACGGCCTTCATTCCTTCGTGGAGGTGGGCTTTGGCGGTGTGAGGGTCTTTGGTGAGGAGAGGATCAGCTGGGTGTCGTCGGCGTAGGAGATGATGTTGAGGTTGTGCTGTCGGGCGACGTGGGCGAGGGGTGCCATGTAGATGTTGAACAGCGTTGGGCTGAGGGAGGAGCCTTGGGGTACGCCGCAGATGATCTTGGTGGCCTTGGATCGGAAGGGGGCGAGGCTGGCGCTTTGTGTTCTGCCGGAAAGGAAGGATGTGGTCCAGTCCAGGGCCTTCTCTTGGATCCCGGCGTCGTGAAGGCGTGTTCGTAGTGTGTGGTGGCAGACCGTGTCGAAGGCGGCTGATAGGTCCAGGAGGATGAGGGCTGCTGTTTCTCCGTTGTCTAGCAGGGTCCTGATGTCATCGGTGGCGGCGATGAGGGCGGTTTCGGTGCTGTGGTTGCTGCGGAAGCCGGACTGGGAAGGGTCCAGGATGTTGTTCTCCTCGAGGTAGCGGGTCAGTTGTTTGTTGTCATCAGGTTGATGTGAGCGTCAAGTCCGTGGCGTGAGACAAGCCCGTTCTAATGCAACAGCCTCTGGCCCAAAGACTGTGCCACCTGTCACAAAGATTGACTCAGTAACAGGGCCGCTTGAATTATGCGGCAGGGAAGGGCCAAAATATGCAGCAGGGTTGAGTAAATTATGCATCACGAAGAGGCAAATTATGCGGCATAATGCAGCACTTTTTGTGATAGTGTTCACGATTTTGTCATTTTTACACTTAACACTCAGTGGAATGGTTGCACCTGGTTAGTCCTAGTTTAGCACCCAAAATATAGCAGTAGGAAGCATGAAGGTGCCCAGTCAACCTTTCAAAGGACCTTCCGCTGCACATCGTCACGTGTCACTGCATTTTTAGTAACTTATGAACTGTTTCAGTGAGAAACTTTTTTTTGTTAAAATGCACAGATTATGCTGTAGAGATGATGGGCTATGTTGCGAATGCTGCAAATCTGTAATTTTGCGAAACCACTGTGCCTGTACAATCAGTTAATTTCAGTGGCCCGTCTTATTAGAGACAAACCCCATGGAAGCCATGTTGTGTCAGGACGAGAGGAGTGAGTGATTGCTGACCCCATAAAGCCTCTTTCCTTTAGTGGTCCCTAGAGTGGCCATCTCACTCCAGGTCAGTACAGATTCTGCATCCAGTCCTGACATTTTCAGCTGCACATCATTGTTTTCAGGTGTGTAAATCACCCAGAATGCATTGGGTTATGCAAATGCCCAGACCTTAAAAGTCCTTAATCGCCTCAAAGGAGTGGGCACTAACCCAGCGGACCCCCTGTAATTCAGGTGTGATGGGCCCTTGTTATGTTAATGAATACTTGATCTAGTGCAACGACTCGTCCCCGAAGAAGCATCTCGGCGATGAGGCAACAGGAATGTCAGGAGCAGTCGTTAGGGTAGCCAGGTTTTGAGATGTTTGTGCGTTGTTCAGAAAGGTCCCTCTTATTGTCAGCTTTAGGGCTAACGGTGACAGATTTCACAGAGAAATACACACTTTAATCACATTGTGATTTGTTCATTACTTAATGATTCCTATTTGTAGAGTTGCGACTTCCAGCTCATGAGAAGTTTCTGAAGCTTTTATCTAAATTGTGGGTTTGTGTTTAGCTGTTCACGTCCAGAAATGCAGAACTTTGCGCCTTCCCTTGGCCATGCACACCCCACACCTTCAGGCCCCACATACCCCTGTCCAAGCTCTTCCCAGCATGCTGGGCATTGCTCTCCTTATAACACGGAGCTCCTGAAGGAATTATTTATAAAACTATTTACACTGCAGGGTATTTGGGGTTGGTCAGTAGGATCCGACCCAGGGTGATGGCAATGAAGGGGAAAAATACGACAGGAACTTCAATGACTAGGCAGCTCTCTGCTTGAATTAAGATACGTCCTGGTATATTTAATATACAGAAGATTATTTTAGCACTAACAACAGAAAACTATTACGTTTTCACTTGTCCTTTTTTTAATACAAACAATTGAGGGTACAACCACAGTCCGATACAACTTCTTTGGAGGGACGCATAAATACACGTACCCCAACAAGGACACCAAATTCTCTGGTGGTGTGTTAACAAGTGACCTTGCTTGCTGTAAAACACCGCCCGGCCTGATTGCACAGACTGTACATTAAGAGTACTTGATGTTGTATCTCCCACTTGTTGGTCCCTCGGTGGACACCGTACTGTAATTGACACTGCTGTGTCCCTGCGCGGACACCGTATCTCTGTGCCTTGTCAGCTGTTAACTGTCAGTTATGACAGTTGACAGCTGACTGCGTACACAGTTACAGGCTCGTTACGCTCCTCATACTGGAGCCTGTGTTGGTGCTAATAAAGGCGTTACTTCTGCAACCAACTTGTGTGCGCCTATCTTTACAAGTTGGCGACGAGGATGGGATCAAGAGAAGTGGTCACATAGGAATGCCCGGAGTAAAAAATGTAGTGGCCGATTTTTTTTAAGCAGGGTGCCTAAAGAGGACAATGAAGAGGGTATGGAGGAAGAAAAGGAAGAACTCTGTATAGCGAATGTGCATGAAGAGTTGGAAGGAATTACCAAAGAGGAATGGCATTTTGAGCAAGAGAAGGACCAAATAATGTCTAAGGTGGTGGACATGCTGAGCAAAGGGTGGTCAGCTAAAGGTGATTTAACTGAAGACATCAAACACTTTTGGGAGGTAAAGGATGAACTCTCATTTGAAGGCGGCCTCCTGTTCAGGAGCGGGAGAGTTGTGCCACCCAGCGGATTGAGAAGAAAAATACTTGAATTGTGTCACGAGGGACATCTGGGCATATGCAAAACTAAGAGCAGGGTCAAGAACAGTTACTGGTGGCCAGGAGTAAGCTTAGCCGTCGAGAGAATGGTCCGTGATTGTGCCCTATGCGTGAATTCGGATAAGACTCAAATAACGTACAGACCCCCCCTTCACCCAATCCCTACGCCAGCCATGACGTGGGAAAGAATTGGTATTGACATCATGGGCCCTGTACCAGACAGGCAAGAGCAATGGTATGTTTTAGTTGTCATTGATCATTTCAGTAAGTGGCCAGAGCTCAAGGTAGTCAGCAAAACCGACGCATTCCAAATAGTCAAATTCCTGGATGATATTTTCACACGAGAAGGTCTCCCCAAACAAATTGTCAGCGACAATGGTCCACAATTTATATCAGACACCTTTAAAAACTATGTGAGAAGAAATCAGATTGAGCATAAAACAACATCTGTGTACCATCCAGCTGGAAATGGCGCCGTCGAGCGTTTTAACAGGGTGATCAAAGGTATTATCCAGCTTGCGAACAACAACGGATTGGAGTGGAGAAAAGAGGTGTTTAAGACGCTGTGGGCGTACCGCATTACTCCCATTGACACCGTTGGGCACAGCCCTTTTGAACTAATGCGTGGTAGGACACCTTTGTCTAAAGACAATGTAGTTTGGGTCAAGACGGCAAAGAGAGTCGAGTGGACAGCTGAACTGGTCAGGGAAAAAAGTGCATCAGCCCAAGCCCAGGTCAAGTCCAGATACGACGTCAAGCATGGGTGCAAGACCGTAGGAATACACGTTGGCAACAGTGTTAGGGTCAAGAGAAGTGGTCACATAGGAAAAGGACAGAGCAGATACACTCCACCACTCACTGTACGCAAGATTTTCTGTAATTCCGCCCAACTAAGTGATGGGAGAGTCTGGCATTTCTCTGCTCTTTCCGCGCAGAGAAGGGAGCCAGTTGACTGTCCTAGTTTGGAAGAGGAACAAGGCGGTCTGAAAACACTAGTCAAGCACCGGGTATGGTCTGATGATGAGACCGAGTTAAGTCAACCCACCTGCGACGCCACAGCTCATGGGACGTTTGCACAGTCTGCATCTGCACCATCGATGGATGATCCAAGTTGTTCTCATTCTGTAAGGATCAGGAGACAGTTACCTGAGATTCCCTCACTCGACACCTACCCAATGGTTGTCACCAGTAGGGCTGGAAGAAGAATCGTGCCTCCCACCAGGCTTACGGACTATGTGTGCGAGTAGCGCACCCCGGCCTGTTATGTTCTCCTTTTGTTCTTCCTTCCCTGTACCTTTCACTTTCCCTTTTCTGTTCTCTTCCTTCTCTCCTACCTTCTCTCTGCTCCCAGCTCGTATTCTGTCCCCAGCCCTCACCCCTCCATTCTGTTTCTTTCCTATGTAGTTTTGGGAAGGGAGATGTGTTGTATCTCCCACTTGTTGGTCCCTCGGTGGACACCGTACTGTAATTGACACTGCTGTGTCCCTGCGCGGACACCGTATCTCTGTGCCTTGTCAGCTGTTAACTGTCAGTTATGACAGCTGACTGCTTACACAGTTACAGGCTCGTTACGCTCCTCATACTGGAGCCTGTGTTGGTGCTAATAAAGGCGTTACTTCTGCAACCAACTTGTGTGCGCCTATCTTTACACTTGAGTCCTTGTATATGGAGTTTCACAAGACTGTGGATTACAAATCGACGTTTTGGTCCCTCAGGGGAGAAATCCCTGACACCATCCTCAGGACAATAACTAAAGAACAGGACCCTTGTTGTAAACCTCATCAAACAGTGGTTTCTGAGCATCACGGGTGATGTGCTGCGCTTTACAAAGGTTTGATTGATCGATCGAGCTGGACTTTGTGCCATCTAAGTATGTGAATATTTCCCAATGTTTTTTAGGAATTCACAAATCGAAGCTGTGAAAATGAAGACGTCTAAATCGCCCGACACAAAGGGCATCGACACAAAATCGTTTCGAACAAGCTTCTCTTAAACCTGAAACACTAAACACAAAAATACCTTTGTATCATCGATTCCCGGGGGCAGGCGCCCAAATGGCGAGCCCAAGGTTTTTTCACGGGTAAATGAAGTTGGTTGGTAGGGAGGATGGTGCTTGTGGTGAGAATGTCTGTCCAACATATTTTGTTGGAGCTGTGAATTATTTTTTGTGGAGTTCCGTGCTTCTAGATTGTGTGCAGGTTATCAGATTGATGTATTCATTATTTTATTGATTTTACTTATATAGAGTTCAGTAACTCAAAGAGCAGGAACCTGAGAGTAGGCAGAATAAAGCTGAGTTCTACAACCGGAAAATGAACAGAAAATAAATCTTGAGAGCCTTCCGAAAGAAGAACTGATTGTGCCTCTTTTCCGCATCAAGTGGAAAATTTTCCTATATCTTGGGTCCTTGATAGCACAATGATAGTCCATCTGTGTGTACCATTCTAAACCTACGAACATTTAACAATAGGCGTGAATTGTCTTAACAGTCTTTCCTTAAGATATGACTTATCCAGTCTATCGGAGATCTAATACACAAGCCAGAGGGTTTTAATTTGACCACTTGCTCCACATGATACCAGTGGACTTTTCTCCGTCGTCATTGTGTTGCATTTAGCCTTGAAGGCTCAAGTAAAGAGCATTGCAGTAGTATGTGATACTCAAAGTATTTCCCGGAGTGATCTTCAGATGTGGCCACCTAATGAGTGGTAGCCTGGGCGGCTGTTTACTTGAGAGAGCACTAACATGTAGAAATTTGTTAAATAAACGGGCAACCATTTATTTACATGCTAACTCAAGTAAAAGAAAAGAAGCGGGGGCATGGCTTGACAAGATGGCTGAACGGACGTGATCCGTGTAGGCTCTGCTGCATCATTAGTGGAAAGGCAAATCATTCCAGTACATCCGGCCCACATAAACCAGCGGAAGAATATCATATGAGCCCTTGAGATGGGGGCAGTGCTCTGAGAGCAAGGCACCCCCCGCAACACGGAGACGAGCGGGGCCGGCCTGGTGGTGTGATGGCGTGGCAGACTAAAGCCATAGCGGAGGCCTGCGACAGATAGAATCACTTTGAACGCCGGCCAGCTGCACTCTAACAATTGATAATGCTGCCGGGCACTCCTAGTCAGACAGGAAACTGAATCGCCGGTGGCTGCTGTGAGAGATCCCCAGGCCAGAGCGGCTGTGCGACCAACCGGAGAAGAATGGAAGACCCCACTGAGCCACGAGCTCACCACCCGAATCATGTATTGAGAGCCCCCGATGCACTTAATGCAGTAGGAAGGAGACAGCTTGGGGGCTACGTGACTCGTTTTGCCTGTGAGACGTGGGGTGGAGAGGGGTGGTGCAGCGGCCAGGGCAGCTGACTTCAGAGCACAGGGTTCACGGTTCGATCCCCGGCTCCGGCGACAGCTCAGCACCATGTGACTCTGGGCAATAGCTCACTTAATTTCCACTACGGCCCCCAGCGCCTTGAGACCCGTAAGGGTGAGTAGCTGCGCTATATAAAAACGGACTTACATTTTTTTTTAAACATTTAATGCCTGACTTTAAGATGGCGGCCCCATGGGTCGCAGCCTGGAGTTGCCTCCGCCATACTTAAAGATAAAAACGGAATGCTGCACCCGACTCACACCACATGTAGATGAGAGGGATCGAGTGACCGGAGGCCCTATCCAGATGATGTTTCCCCCCCTTCTGGCAGTTCACAGGTGATACAGAGCTCTGATCTGATAGGAGAAAACTAGAGACCCGTAACCACAGCTCTAGGGGCACTCTGAGGCGCTAAATAACAACTGGGAACTGATTCCGTCCCACACAAATATGTAACACATCTGGAGGAGAGGGGGCTGGAGACCTGAGAAGACCCCCGGGTGGAGGTGGGACGTTAACTCTAAGAAGACCTATGACTAGAGATTTCCGCCACATGTACAGGGGCGGCACCAGATAATTAGCAAAGTAAGCAGCAATACTCATCCAGGAACGAGGCAATAGGAAGGCTCTCTGGGAGTTCGGAGGTGTAGGAAACACCGGAGAAGAGACCCTCACCTGAGCTGGAGGTCTGCACGCAACTGACAAGGGGAGTGGAGAAATCCCTGGGGAAAGACTACAATCTCGTGTTCCCTGACGAAGGTGTGCTATCCGGACCCCCTAATAGACTCTTCTGACGGCTCCCTGCGGTTCTCGTCTCTCCCATTTACCGACTTTATGCCGTCTAAGAAATCCAAACCCAACAGTGTCTCCAGTTATTTTACTCCAACGACGGGGCACGAGAGGGCCCCCACGGAGAGGCAGAGAGCGGCATGGCGCTAACAAAGGAGGACCTCCTAGCGTCCCTGTAGGAATTCAAGAAGGAGCTGCGTGCTGAACTCAAATCTGACTTGAACGCATCTCTAGAGACAATTCGCTCAGACATACAAACTAAGTTACCCTCCCTCCAACAGGATGTCGACACGGTGGGCACTCGTACACGAGACCTTGAGACTAAGATGCAGGAACTTGATCAACGTACGGGCCAAACATAGGACTCAGTGAATATCCTTCGTACCCAACTCTGAGCCTCTTTGTTGAAGTGTAAAGACTTGTGGAACAGGTCGCAGAGGGACAATATTAGGCTGCGGAACCTGGAGGAGGGGGTCAAGGGACCCAGCCTAGAGGACTTCGTGACAGGCCTATTTGCAGAACTACTGTGCTCCATAGGGGGCAAAAATTAAAATCGAGTTCAGAGTGGGACCCCGGGATCGAGCTGCACTGGACAACCAAGAGACATACTGGCAAAGCTCCACTCCTTCAAGATGAAAGAAGCACTTATTCAGGCGGCTCTTAAGGTGGGAGAACTCTTTTCAGGGAGCCACCTGCACCCTCTATCAGGATATAGCTCTCTCCACCGTGGCACGCCGCCAACAGGTCCATCCTGTTACTGAAAGCTCTGAAAAGACAATGTAAAATACAGATGGACATACCTATTTGGCCTAGCATTTACCCTCCAGAACAACAATAATCATCATGTCTCTACCCTCGCTGAAACGGCGAGGGTGGCAGGACTCAAACTCCCAGAACGGCAACAATCAGAGGAGGCCATGCAAGGCAACCGGAAGCCAGTACGGAGCGGTGTCTTCGCATGGTTGCCCCCACCTTTTGCTAAGCTGCTGATGTACTTTGACTGAGTGTGCCCTGGGTTCCTGCCAAACAGGTACCCAGCCTATGTTCTTTCCCTAAACTGCATTGAAAACAAAACCCAATTGGCACTCTTTGGCCACAGGTAAGTCGCTGGTAAATAGTACCACAGGTACCAAGGGCACTGTGGCCAGGGAAGGCCTCTGAGGGCTGCAGCACTTATTGTGCCACCCTTAGAGACCCTGTACTTTTGCACACACACTGCCTTTGCAGGCTGCGTGTTTTGGTGCAGAACAAAGTGAAGAGTTGACATGGCACACATCCCTGTGTACCATGCCCACAACCCACTGCCCTGGCATAGTCGGCCACCCCTCAAGCTGGGTGCACTATACCAGTGGTGAGGGTACAGGTGCATGAGCCCTGTACCCCTACAGTGTCTAAGCCAATTCTTAGACATTGGAAGTGCAGTAATACCATTAAGAGTATATGGTGCTAGGAGTTTGTCATTACGAACTCCATAGTACCATAAGGGCTTTACTGAAAACTGGAAAGCTTGGCATCAAACTTCTCGGCACATTAAACCCACACTGATGCCAGTGTGGGATTTAATGGAAAATGCTCACAGAGGGCACCTTAGAGATGCCCCTTGAAAAACAACCTAACACTAGTGTCCAGGCTCAGTGGCTGCTCGCCAGCTGCCACCACCAGACATGTTTCTGGACCCCTGGGTCGAGAGCCTGCTGTTCTCGGGGGTCTGAAACAATGCACATCCTGGGACGAGGTGCCAAGGCTCCACCCCCCAGGATGGGCAGGGTCCACGAAGGGGGAAGCTCCAAAGGCTTGCCGCCTTTGTGAGCTTCCCCTGGCCTTTGCTGCTTCCAGCAACTGACCCCCATCGGTTCTGACCCCCACTTTGGGCTGGAGAATCCGCTGGAAAACCAAGCGAGGAAGTTAGGTGTGCCCACCTTTGCTAACACCACCCCTCAGGTGGGGCAGGCGAGGTGAAGCACAACTCTCAGTCCCCGCCATCTTGCAGATGGGAGAACACAGCCAACCTGAGTGAGGCATGTGCCCCCCTCCCACTGGATGGTGGCATAATAGGGGGTGCACCCACCCCAAGAAAGGGATCCATTAGTCCCAACCTTTACCTACCTGTAATGCCCCTAAATCTAGTATTTAGGGGCAACCCTGAACCTTGCTTCCGCAGACAAGAACCGACCAAGAAGAAGGACCGAAGAGCCGTGCTGAAACTAAGAAGAGGAGGACGCCTACTGACTTGACCCCATCCCTACCGGCCTGTCCCCACATCGAACCTGCTCCAGGGAAATCCTGGTGTGTCCTGCAGCCAGGAACCTCAAGAACCCCGAGGACCTGCCCTGCCTTCCACAAGAAAGACTTTGTCTCCTGCGAGCATCGGATTTGCTCACCCACAGACTCTGGCTTTGGCCAAATCCGCGAGTCTGCACCACTCTGCACCTGTCTCCTATGGCCCGAGTTCGAGTCGCCCAACACTACGAGGAGGTCTCCCCGGCGATCCTGACCTGAGATCTTGTGATCTCTGACCGGCCTCGAGTCTCCAAGTGAAGCCTGCATACTCTTTCTGGAGGATCCCCCCGATCGCAGCTGGTAAGAAAACCCGACGCCTAAAGACACCCCTGCACCCGACGCCCGATGGCCTTGGGTGGCCCAACCCATGGTGTCCCAGCATCCCAACTTACCTCTCCAACCGGTGGTCACCTCAAGAAGATCTTCGTCCCCGAGCCTGCAGTCTTTGTTGCAACCGGAGAATCCCCATTGAAAACAGGGCACCCAACGCCAAAACAGCCCCCTGCACCTAGCCGCCGCTGCTGGTGTACTTTGGGTGCTAACTCGGATCCCCCTTTGCCCTGAGCCTAACACCAGGAGCTTTGCTCCCACAACCTTGTGGCCTGCTCGTGAGCAGCCACCAACCGGAGGCCCCATATCCCCCATGGGCTAACATTGGGCCTCCGCACTCTGCATCCGGCTGCCCCAGTGCCGCTGAGGGTGCTTTGAGAGTGCATCCTTGACCCTGGGGGAACTCTGGTTCTAACCCCAGAATACCAACTCCCACAAACCTGTACTTGCCTGTAAACCGATAACTCAATTTCCTTCCATAGGATTGCATTGACAGCTTTTTCCTAAAAATTGTTCTTGTGTGGAGTTGGTTTTGTATGAAACATTGAAAAACTGCTAATAACTAAAAACTGCTTTACTTGCATTTTCTCTAGGAAATGTCCCAGTGTGATATCTAGGCATATCGCTCTGAGTAGAAAAAGTAATCCATAAAGTAATCTGTAAAGTAATCTAACAGTAATTTCCACTGTATTGAAAGCAATACTCAGGATATTACTCCGGAAGGGTGGATAAATTACACATATATTGCAAAGGTCTCTTCAAAATACTTGATCTCATTAGCCTAGACTACATCTTGACCTTTCTACTTGATCGCCATACAGGACCAGTGGCACTGTACTGCCGCTTTTAGCCTTGAAAAAGTCACTGGTGTGACGAAACGCATGTCGGCCGTCTTTTCCTGACTGGCTGTTTTCCCTGATTGAAAATACAAGCTTCTATGAGAAACAACACTTGTCTCTTGTTTTTTTGACTTATTGAATTTATTGATTACTAAGAGAAGTAGAGGCACTTCATATTGATTGTTGTAATGAGTGGTTTGGTACCCGTTCTTCATGTTAACACGGAGGCCCTTGGCTAAAGTGTGTTATGCATTCTGGGTAGCATGATGCATTTGTACCCTATAGCACCATATTGAAAAAATGTTGTACAGTTTTGATTACTAACACAGCAGCACATAACAAGAAAGGTGCGATCTAATTCCCATCACTACCCGTTCCAATTGCTTGTCCTAACCGATGTTACCTTAGTGTGACAGATGAGTACTAATTTACAATGTCTTTCCTTTTTATTATAAGATCAAGTTTAGTCTGCATTAGCGGACACTGACATAGACATCTCCTTTAGAGAACTCTCTTGAAAGTAGACACGTTTTTTGGGGGAAATTCAATCTCATCCGTTTGTTTAAGAGTTACTGTTGGGGAATATGTTTGCATAGTTTTTGGCGTGCGGGACTAGTGGTACAAGCATGATGCGGGGGCATGGGATAAAATGAGACACTACTTGAGCGTATCCAGGTTGGTGGGGCGGGGGAAGGGTATGGCGACACGGGAGAGAGATGGGGGGTGATAAGCGACTCCCCTTACTGATCTACAATGGTAATCACTACACTCACGTGGAATATTAAGGGGCTCAACTCTCCTGCAAAACGCCACAAATTATGGAAATACTTGCTGGATGGTAGCCATGACGTGGGGGCACTCCAGGAGACTCACTTGGGGAAAACAGACGAACACAGATTGAGACCTAGAGCGTACCCAGTGATGTACAAGTCTTCGGCTCCCAGTAAGCACAACGGGGTAGCACTTTTCTTTCACTCTTCACTGAAATTTCAACCAGAGGGCTGTAAGTCAGACAAAGAGGAAGAGTGATCATGGTTATGGGCAGAATACATGGCCGCATGTCCACCTTTGCGTCTATATGCCCCCAACTCGCATTAAGGATCCTTTCTTTCTTCCATGCTATCGACACTGAGGGGATTTGCAGAGGGTGATATCTTTTTGATGGGAGATTTAAATTTTACCTGGGAGGTGGGTTTAGGCAGCTCTTCCTCCCACAGAGCTACAACGGGCTCCTTCTCTAAAGCCCTGAATAAAAGAATTTGCCTCTCTGGAATTAATAGATGCATGGCGAATGATGCACCCTAATGACCGGGACTACACTTATTTCTCGCACTCCCAGCGCTCTTATTCCAGGCTTGACTATGTATTTATTAATCAAGCTCTCTCGTCCGCCCTGCAAACAGCCGCATCCCACCCGATCACTATTTCCGATCATGCACCAGTCACGCTGACTCTACGGTGGAACTTGGGGTCTCTGAAATACCGTCACTGGTTCTTCCCCAACTCCCTTGCACATGATAGTACGATGAGGGACGAACTTAGAAAGGCTATTAAGGAAAATATTTCATTGAATAACCTGCAAGACACAAATTATGCCAATAACTGGGACTCTTTTAAAGCTGTACTCAGGGGCAAATGCGTTGAATTAATGTCAATTTTAAACAAAAAGAGACCGAGAGAAAGCTCATGCCTTGGGAGACTTTTATAAAACCTTTTATACGTCAGAATCCCACAATGAGACAGATCAAAGGGAATATCACTCCCGCTAGTAACAACAACGCAAAATGAAATGCTGCAAGGACCCATAGAGGAGGAGGAAGTCCGTATTGCTATTAAGGAATTTAAGCTCCACAAATCCCTGGGCCCGGATGGCTTGACGGCTCAATTCTACAGAACCTTTGGCTCTGAGCTCATACCACACCTTTTTACCCTTTTTAACTCCATGGCGGACTCTGGAGCCATGACTCAGTCAATGGGTGAGGCACTCATAGCAGTGATACACAAACAAGGAATTGATCTGCAGCAGTGTTGATCATGCCGACCGATAACATTACTTAACCTAGATGCTAAGCTGTACACAAAGATTTTAACCTCTAGACTGACAACCAGAATGCTGGAGTTGATCCATCTGGACCATTCGGGCTTTATAACTGGCAGACACACCCACCATAACCTTTGAAGGGTCATTCACCTTGTCGAAAAGGCAGTTAAAAAATTGATGCCGTCGGTCCTACTCGCGCTGACGTGGAAAAGGCGTTTGACCAAGTGGACTTGAAATTTCTGTTTCACACCTTACAATGATTTGGGTTCAGTCAGAAATGTATCACTGTTTAAAGCCAACTATGTACAGCCCTGTGCCCGAGTTCTGGTAAACGGAGTGGGCTCGGAATCCAACCATTTGGAGAGGGGTACGAGACAGGGCTGCCCCCTCTTGCCTTTACCGGTTGCTCTTAGTATCGAGCCCTTTGCGGCAAGGGTGCCCGAGAACCCTTCGATCCAAGACATCCCCTTTGGCACTGATGAACACAAGATCATTTTTTAAATAAACATACTTTATGGATTTCATGCGATGTCGCATCGTGCGAAAGCATTAATACAATCAATACGTAGGCGGTTCAACGGGAGGCAGATGAACATGAGTATACCTGTATCTTCGGGTTACATTCAGAAGATAGATACCTCCAGTGTGAAGTAGTAACATCATAGTATCCACCTATTATAATATCTGTTTGAACACAAGATCTCCCTTTTCGCTGACGATGTGTTAATGGCACTGACCTCCTCCAGTTCGACTCTGACCGCAGTAGTCGGAGTTGCAAGCCTTCGAATGAGTACCCGGCTTCCTTGTCTATCCATCTAAGTCTTATCTCCGTAATCTCATCATGCGGTAAGGAGAAATGGAGGGATTGGTAGCGTCCACACCCTTTTGTGAAGCCAGAAAGGAAATTTCGTATCTCTGCTTTCGGATTACGCCTCGGATCTCAGATCTCTTTAGGGCTAACTACCCTCCCCTTCTTCAACGACTTAGAGAGGATTTTCGCAGTTGGGCGCCAATGTATATCTCATAGTTCGGACGTATACAGGTCATCAAAATGAATGTTCTACCTTGACTACTATATCTCTTCCAAGGACTTCCAATCTATTTGGATCGGGGTTTTCTCCCAGCGTTAAAATCCTTGATTATCTGTTTTATTTGGCAGAGGAAGGGGGCTCTCCTCCCATACAGAAAACTCTACCTGCTAAAAAGTGCTGGTGGACTAGCACTGCCAGACTTTAAGCTTTACCACCTAGCGGCCCAATTGAGAGTAATAGCTGAATGGTCAGCTCGGGAGTCCGATTAACACTGGCTCCATATGGACCGAGCTGTGTCCGGCAGATACATTTGGGACCTCCTTTGGAAACCCAAGACAGACCGTCCGCCAAATGTGTATCTCAGTGCCCCTACTAGAACTACTTTACGAGTCTGGGATGGGGTTACCAGACAGTCGGGATGGACGACATTTCCCTCCCCCTATACTCTGATCCACTTTCACCTAGCATTCCCCCCCAGCTTTACACTCTGGCTCTTTTGATGCGTGGAGGGAGGGAGGGAGGGTGGATGTCTTACGGTCTCCGACCTTTTCCATAACTGGGACATCCGAACATTTGAGAACTGTCTGAGAGACTTTCAGCTACCAGCAACGGAACACTTGCACTACACCCAACTTAGACTCTGGGTCCTCCACCCTGAGAGTGGAAGCTGCCACTAGAGACCTTTGACCCATTGAACAATTTGCTTGAAGAGGAGTTGGCTCAAAAGGGTGCATCTCCTTCCTATATTCTCTTACTCGCAACACTCACTTCCCCATAGCCACGACACAAGGCTTTTTGGGAGGACATGCTGGGTACCCCGGTGTTGGAGGCGCTCTGGAAAGACATATCTAGGTTCAACTACTCTATAGGAATTTGAGAGGCCCGTTACAAGGTTGTCTGTGATTGTTACCTTTATACCACCAAGTTTCGGAAGATATTCCCTACTACCTCTGATCTATGCAGGCTGCAAGGGGACTTTAGGCACATCTGGTGGGACTGCCCAACGATCCGCCTGTTCTGGACAGAAATACTTGCCCAGATTAAAGACATCCTGGGCTATCCTTTACCAGATACTTTGGGGTTTCTACTCCTGGGTCTTAGGGATGACTCCCTTAAATACCAAACTGTGGGAGATCGCTCCATACTGTGGCTCTGCATTGGGGCGGCAAAGACGGCAATAGTGCACACCTGGAAAAAGGAGGTTCCATCCCTAACGCAGAGGAACGCTAGATTGTGGCCGGCCCTTACGATGGAGCGTATGGCAGATATCATAGCTGCAAAGGTTTAAGATTGCTTATGTGTGACATGTTCAAAATTTCATTGTACTTATGAGTGACATTCAGCAACCATGAGTGACACTTTCTCGCGAGCAAAATCAAGTAATGAAGACAAAGGAAACACATATATATATATATATATATATATATATATATATATATATATATATATATATATATATATATATATATATATATATATATATATATATATATATATATATATATATTCACTGAAAAAACCATAGGTTTTAGGGACAGTTATAGTTAGTTGGACATTGCACTCGTACAAAACCCGTGAAATTCCCCTGTTATAGTTAGTTCAGCTAACTATAACTCGCGCCCCGCAATGCACTGCTGATGACGTCACATATTACATCACTCATGACATGGTCAGTGACATCACTGATGACATCACTGATGACATCACTGATGACATCATCCAGTGACTGTGTGTTTCTGTAAAGTTTAAATATGTTTAATATATATAGGGAAAGGCGTATTGAAGAATGAGTGGGTGTATAAGTGTCTGAATGGATGATTTAGTACGTGAGTGACTGACTCTACAAGTGAGTGATTAAACGTATCTTACTGAATGCATGGGTTAGTGACTAAACTGTGTGAATGTCTGTATCCGTCTGTTTGTTGGTGTGTAAGTGGATGCATGGATTTGCGAATAGCTACATGAGTGTCTATATGGGTTATTGATTGGTTCTCTGAGTATCTGTATGGCTGCCTGAGTGTTTGTGTGGGTGGGGTGTGTTTGACTCTATACATAGATGTGTGAGTGGGTGATTCACTGGGTGCATGATTTCAAGAGTGCATCTGTGATGGACTGCTTGGGTGGGTGAGTGTGTGTATGGGTGTGTTAGTGAGTGAATGTATATCTCAGTGGTACATGTGCGAGTAACTACATATGTAAAAGGCAGTATATATGTGTGTTAGAGTATTTAAATGGCTATAAGTGAGAGTGTGTTATTGTGAGAGTGGCTGTATGGATGCGTGTGTGCTTGTATCAGTTATTGTATAAGAGCGTAAGAATGTGCTAGTATTTGTATGAGTAAGTGAGCTGTATTTATAGGTGAGTAAATGGGTGTGTGATTAATTTTTTGCATGACTGACTAGGTGTGTGAGTACCTCTATGGATGAGTGGCGGTGTGTGAGTGTTTATATAGGTGTATGAGTGCATATGATAGTCCTGTACTGAGTGACTGTAAGTATGAGTGACTGTACGGGTGAGTGAGTGGATGTGTGTGTAGACCTAAGAATCAGTGAGTGGGTATGTAGTTTTTGGTGTTGGAGTGTCTATGGTTTTGAGAATGGCAGTCTGTAATTTAGAGTGGGTGTATCAAAAGTTATATTAGGGTGTGAGAAGATGCATGAAATTATCACATGGATGATGTCATCAGTGATGTCATTTGAGATGTCATCAGTGATGTCATCAGTGATGTCACTGACCATGTCATGAGTGATGTAATATGTGACGTCATCAGCAGTGCATTGCGGGGCGCGAGTTATAGTTAGCTGAACTAACTATAACAGGGGAATTTTCACGGGTTTTGTACGAGTGCAATGTCCAACTAACTATAACTGTCCCTAAAACCTATGGTTTTTTCAGTGAATTTCAAAGGTTTTTTAAATGCTAATTTCTAACTATAACGTGTCTGAAACCTATGGTTTTTTCAGTGAATTTCAAAGGTTTTTTAAATGCTAATTTCTAACTATAACGTGCCTGAAACCTTTGTTTTTTCAGTGAATTTCAGAGGTTTTTTAAATGCTAATTTCTAACTATAACGTGCCTGAAACCTATGATTTTTTAAGTGAATTTCAAAGGTTTTTTAAATGCTAGTTTCTAACTATGCCAACAGAGGTAGGACATGTGAAGAAAGAAGAAAAACGCACAGAAAGAAGCAAAAGATGTGCAGAAAGAACCAACAGAGGAGCAGAAAGAGGCCTTGTTGCAAAATCATCCTGTGCCCACAACTTTTTCAGACGGGTACTGGTGGTAACTGACTCTGACTAACCAGAGCCAGTGCGGGTTTGCACAGTGGTGAAGGGAGGGGGGCCTGAGGTGACATGTGTGCAAACGCGCCCCGTGGCGCGTTTTAAGTTGCGGGATTAAGTTCCCTTGAATCCTGAGGGTCCCTGGGGCCCAACTAGCCCCCAGGTACCTACAGTTAGGACCACAGAGCTGAGTTGCAGAGAGGCGTTCCGAGGCCACGCACCTTTTTCACCTCTCTGCAACGCAACTCTGTTGTGCTTACTGAAGGTACCTGGTGGGCTAGTTGGCCCCCAGGATTCAAAGGGAATTAACTCCCCAACTTAAAACGCACCACAGGGCGTGTTTGCGCACATGTCACCTGAGGCCCCGCCCTCCCTTCACCACTGTGCAAACGCGCCCCGTGGCGCGTTTTAAGTTGGGGGATTAGGTCACCTTGAATCCTGAGAGTCCCTGGGGCCCAACTAGCCCACCAGGTACTTCCAGTAAGCACCACAGGCCTGCGTTGCAACGCCTGTAACAAATTGTGCAGTTGTGTTTAGGTAGTGAAGAGGGTCGTGCTGGGGGTAGTGTTTTAGGGTTTAGGGTAGTGCAGTGGTGTTTGTGTAGTGTAGGGGGTCATGCTGGGGGTAGATTTAGGCTTTAGGGTAGTGCAGTGGTGTTTGGGTAGTGTAGGGAGTCATGCTGGGGGGAGTGTTTTAGGGTTTAGGGTAGTACAGTGGTGTTTGGGTAGTGTAGGGGGTCGTGCTGGGGTTAGTGTTTTAGGGTTTTAGGGTTGAGGGTAGTGCAGTGGTGTTTGTGTAGTGTAGGAGGTCGTGGTTTAGGGTAGTGCAGTGGTCTTTGCGTAGTGTAGGGGGTTGTGCGGGGGGTAGTGTTTTAGGGATTAGGGTAGTGCATTGGTATTTGGGTAGTGTAGGGGTCATGCGGGGGGTAGTGTTTTAGGGTTTAGGGCAGTGCAGTGGTGTTTAGGTGGTGTAGGGGGTCGTGCTGGGGGAGTGTTTTAGGGTTTAGGGCAGTGCAGTGGTGTTCGGGTAGTGTAGGGGGTCATGCTGGGGGAGTGTTTTAGGGTTTAGGGCAGTGCAGTCGTGTTCGGGTAGTGTAGGGGGTCGTGCTGGGGGAGTATTTTAGGGTTTAGGGTAGTGCAGTGGTGTTCAGGTAGTGCAGGGGGTCATGCTGGGGGTAGTGTTCTAGGGTTTAGGGCAGTGCAGTGGTGTTCGGGCAGTGTAGGGGGTCGTGCTGGGGGTGGTGTTTTAGGGTTTAGGGCAGTGCAGTGGTGTTCGGGAAGTGTAGGGGGTCGTGCTGGGGGTGGTGTTTCAGGGTTTAGGGCAGTGCAGTGGTGTTCGGGCAGTGTAGGGGGTCGTGCAGGGGGTGGTGTTTCAGGGTTTAGGGCAGTGCAGTGGTGTTCGGGCAGTGTAGGGGTCGTGCAGGGGTGGTGTTTCAGGGTTTAGGGCAGTGGTGTTCGGGCAGTGTAGGGGGTCATGCTGGGGGTGGTGTTTCAGGAATTGGGACAGTGCAGTGGTGTTCGAGCAGTAAAGGGGGTCATGCTGGGGGTGGTGTTTCAGGGTTTAGGGCAGTGCAGTGGTGTTCGGACAGTGTAGGGGCGGTGCAGGGGTGGTGTTTCAGGGTTTAGGGCAGTGCAGTGGTGTTTGGGCAGTGTAGGGGGTGGTGTTTCAGGGTTTAGGGCAGTGCAGTGGTGTTCGGGCAGTGTAGGGGGTCGTGCAGGGGTGGTGTTTCAGGGTTTAGGGCAGTGCAGTGGTGTTCGGGCAGTGTAGGGGGCGGTGCAGGGGGTGGTGTTTCAGGGTTTAGGGCAGTACAGTGGTGTTCGGGCATTGTAGGGGGTGGTGCTGGTGTTTCAGAGTTTAGGGCAGTGCAGTGGTGTTCGGGCAGTGTAGGGGGTCGTGCTGGGGCTGGTGTTTCAGGGTTTAGGGCAGTGCAGTGGAGTTCGGGCAGTGTAGGGGTTCGTGCTGGGGCTGGTGTTTCAGGGTTTAGGGCAGTGCAGTGGTGTTCGGGCAGTGTAGGGGGTCATGCTGGGGCTGGTGTTTCAGGGTTTAGGGCAGTGCAGTGGTGTTCGGGCAGTGTAGGGGTCTTGCTGGGGCTGGTGTTTCAGAGTCTAGGGCAATGCAGTGGTGTTCGGGCAGTGTAGGGGGTCTTGCTGGGGCTGGTGTTTCAGGGTTTAGGGCAGTGCAGTGGTGTTCGGGCAGTGTAGAGGGTCTTGCTGGGGCTGGTGTTTCAGGGTTTAGGGCAGTGCAGTGGTGTTCGGGCAGTGTAGGGGGTCGTGCTGGGGTGGTGTTTCAGGGTTTAGGGCAGTGCAGTGGTGTTCGGGCAGTGTAGTGGGTCGTGCTGGGGCTAGTGTTTCAGGGTTTAGGGCAGAGCAATGGTGCTCAGGCAGTGTAGGGGGTTGTGCTGGGGGTGATGTTTCAGGGTTTAGGGCAGTGCAGTGGTGTTAGGGCAGTGTAGGGGGTCGTGCTGGGGGTGGTGTTTCAGGGTTTAGGGCAGTGCAGTGGTGTTCCGGCAGTGTAGGGGGTCGTGCAGGGGGTGGTGTTTCAGGGTTTAGTGCAGTGGTGTTCGGGCAGTGTAGGGGGTCGTGCTGGGGTGGTGTTTCAGGGTTTAGGGCAGTGCAGTGGTGTTCGGGCAGTGTAGGGTGTCGTGCTGAGGGGTGGTGTTTCAGGGTTTAGGGCAGTGCAGTAGTGTTTGGGCCGTGTAGGGGGTCATGCAGGGGGTGGTGTTTCAGGGTTTAGGGCAGTGCAGTGGTGTTCGGCCAGTGTAGGTAGTCTTGCTGGGGGTGGTGTTTCAGGGTTTAGGGCAGTGCAGTAGTTTTCGGGCAGTGCAGGCGGTCGTGCTGGGGCTGGTGTTTCAGGGTTTAGGGCAGTGCAGTGGTGTTCGGGCAGTGTACGGGGTTGTGCTGGGGCTGGTGTTTCAGGGTTTAGGGCAGTGCAGTGGTGTGCGGGCAGTGTACGGGGTTGTGCTGGGGCTGGTGTTTCAGGGTTTAGGGCAGTGCAGTGGTGTTTGGGAAGTGTAGGGGGTCGTGCTGGGGGTGGTGTTTCAGGGTTTAGGGCAGTGGTGTTCGGGCAGTGTAGGGGGTCGTGCTGGGGCTGGTGTTTCAGGGTTTAGGGCAGTGCAGTGGTGTTCGGGCAGTGTAGGGGGTCGTGCTGGGGCTGGTGTTTCAGGGTTTTGGGCAGAGCAGTGGTGTTCGGGAAGTGTAGGGGGTCGTGCTGGGGGTGGTGTTTCAGGGTTTAGGGCAGTGCAGTGGTGTTCGGGCAGTGTAGGGGGTCTTGCTGGGGGTGGTGTTTCAGGGTTTAGGGCAGTGCAGTGGTGTTCGGGCAGTGTAGGGGGTCTTGCTGGGGGTGGTGTTTCAGGGTTTTGGGCAGTGGTGTTCGGGCAGTGTAGGGGGTCTTGCTGGGGGTGATGTTTCAGGGTTTAGGGCAGTGCAGTGGTGTTCGGGCAGTGTAGGGGGTCTTGCTGGGGGTAGTGTTTCAGGGTTTAGGGCGGTGCAGTGGTGTTCGTGCAGTGTAGGGGGTCGTGCTGGGGGTGGTGTTTCAGGGTTTAGGGCAGTGCAGTAGTGTTCGGGCAGTGTAGGGGGTCGTGCAGGGGGTGGTGTTTCAGGGTTTAGGGCAGTGCAGTGGTGTTCTGGCAGTGTAGGGGGTTATGCTGGGGGTAGGGTTTCAGGGTTTAGGGCAGTACAGTGGTGTTCGGGCAGTGTAGGGGGTCGTGCAGGGGGTGGTGTTTCAGGGTTTAGGGCAGTGCAGTGGTGTTTGGGCAGTGTAGGGGGTCTTGCTGGGGGTGGTGTTTCAGGGTTTAGGGCAGTGGTGTTCGGGCAGTGTAGGGGGTCTTGCTGGGGGTGATGTTTCAGGGTTTAGGGCAGTGCAGTGGTGTTCGGGCAGTGTAGGGGGTCTTGCTGGGGGTAGTGTTTCAGGGTTTAGGGCAGTGCAGTGGTGTTCGTGCAGTATAGGGGGTCGTGCTGGGGATGGTGTTTCTGGGTTTAGGGCAGTGCAGTAGTGTTCAAGCAGTGTAGGGGGTTGTGCAGGGGGTGGTGTTTCAGTGTTTAGGGCAGTGCAGTGGTGTTCGGGCAGTGTAGGGGGTCGCGCTGGGGGTGGTGTTTCAGGGTTTAGGGCAGTGCAGTGGTGTTCGGGCAGTGTAGGGGGTCATGCACGGGGTGGTGTTTCAGGGTTTAGGGCAGTGCAGTGGTGTTCGGGCAGTGTAGGGTGTTGTGCTGGGTCTGGTGTTTCAGGGTTCAGGGCAGTGCAGTGGTGTTCAGGCAGTGTAGGGGGTCGTGCTGAGGCTGGTGTTTCACGGTTTAGGGCAGTGCAGTGGTGTTCGTGCAGTGTAGGGTGTCGTGCTGGGGCTGGTGTTTCAGGGTTTAGGGCAGTGCAGTGGTGTTCGGGCAGTGTAGGCGGTCGTGCTGGGGCTGGTGTTTCAGGGTTTAGGGCAGTGCAGTGGTGCTCAGGCAGTGTAGGGGTCGTGCTGGGGCTGGTGTTTCAGGGTTTAGGGCAGTGCAGTGGTGCTCGGGCAGTGTAGGGGGTCGTGCTGGGGGTGATGTTTCAGGGTTTAGGGTAGTGCAGTGGTGTTCGGGCAGTGTAGGGGGTCGTGCAGGGCTGGTGTTTCAAGGTTTAGGGCAGTGCAGTGGTGTTCGGGCAGTGTAGGGGGTCGTGCTGGGGCTGGTGTTTCAGGGTTTTCGGCAGAGCAGTGGTGTTCGGGCAGTGTAGGGGGTCATGCTGGGGGTAGTGTTTCAGGGTTTAGGGCAGTGCAGTGGTGTTCGGGCAGTGTAGGGGGTCGTGCTGGGGGTGGTGTTTCAGGGTTTAGGTCAGTGGTGTTCGGGCAGTGTAGGGGGTCTTGCTGGGGGTGATGTTTCAGGGTTTAGGGCAGTGCAGTGGTGTTCGGGCAGTGTAGGGGGTCTTGCTGGGGGTAGTGTTTCAGGGTTTAGGGCAGTGCAGTGGTGTTCGGGCAGTGTAGGGGGTCATGCTGGGGGTGGTGTTTCAGGGTTTAGGGCAGTGCAGTGGTGTTCGGGCAGTGTAGGGGGTCGTGAATGGGGTGGTGTTTCAGGGTTTAGGGCAGTGCAGTGGTGTTCGGGCAGTGTAGGGGTCGTGCTAGGGGTGGTGTTTCAGGGTTTAGGGCAGTGCAGTGGTGTTCGGGCAGTGTAGGGGGTCATGCAGGGGCTGGTGTTTCAGGGTTTAGGGCAGTGCAGTGGTGTTCGGGCAGTGCAGTGTTGTTCGGGCAGTGTAGGGGGTCGTGCTGGGGGTAGTGTTTTAGGGTTTAGGGTAGTGCAGTGGTGCTTGTGTAGTGTAGGGGGTCGTGCTGGGGGTAGTGTTTTAGGGTTTAGGGTAGTGCAGTGGTGTTTGTGTAGTGTAGGGGGTCATGTTTTAGGGTAGTGCAGTGGTGTTTGGGTAGTGTAGGGGGTCGTGCTGGGGGTAGTGTTTTAGGGTTTAGGGTAGTGCAGTGGTGTTTGTGTAGTGTAGGGGGTCGTGCTGGGGGTAGTGTTTTAGGGTTTAGGGTAGTGCAGTGGTGCTTGTGTAGTTTAGGGGTCGTGCTGGGGGTAGTGTTTTAGGGTTTAGGGTAGTGCAGTGGTGTTTGTGTAGTGTAGGGGGTCATGTTTTAGGGTAGTGCAGTGGTGTTTGGCTAGTGTAGGGGGTCGTGCTGGTGGTAGTGTTTTAGGTTTTAGGTTAGTGCAGTGGTGTTTGGGTAGTGTAGGGGTCGTGCTGGGGGTAGTGTTTTAGGGTTTAGGATAGTGCAGTGGTGCTTGTGTAGTGTAGGGGGTCGTGCTGGGGGTAGTGTTTTAGGGTTTAAGGTAGTGCAGTGGTGTTTTTGTAGTGTAGGGGGTCATGTTTTAAGATGCAATGCTCCAATACCTGACCAGTCTGCACTACATAAAACTGCAAAAAAACTAAAAATAAAAAGTGTTTTGCACACTTTTGTCATTGGGCTATATGTGGGCTACATCTGGGTAATATTTGTGCTACATTTGGGCTCTTTTTTCACTGGTGGCCATCTTGGAAGACTTCTTTGTTATGAAGTTTCCTAATTTCTTCATTTACTGCAGTCTCCTCAGTAGGAAATGCTTTCAGTTTTTTACTTTGATTCCATCAAGAAGGCATTCAGATGTGTCTCACATCTGCCATAAATTCAGAATGTTAGCACTCTAGTTGCTCATTAGATCACTGGAGTAAAGCTACTGCTCACCAGGGAGTTAACTGGTAGTCTGCTGCTGGTATTGAAAGTGATTGTTTCAGTCTGCATGTCAGAATTTTCTAATGAAATGGAAGAGGATTTGAGATCTCACTTAAAACATGCCCTAATTTTTCTTTCTGCAGCACTAACCATAATTTCTATTTCAAAAGGAACCCCTCATTTTGTTCCTTTTTAAATTAAATGTTTTAAGTGTTACCGGTTTATTCCAATCAAGATGGCTTCAGGTGTGCCATACTTTTGTCATAAGTAAGGCTGTTAGCACTCTAGTTGTTCTTTAGAACACTCTGGGAAGCTGCAGTAGAACACAAAGGCATCAACTGGCAGGCTGCTCCTGTTGAAATATAACAGGAAGATATTTGAGATCACACTTGAAACATGTCCTAATTTTTCTTTCTACAGCACTAACCATAATTTCTATGACAAAATGAACCCCATCATTTTGTTCCTTTTTAAATTAAATGTTTTAAGTGTTACCAGTTTATTCCAATCAAGATGGCTTCAGGTGTGCCATACTTTTGTCACAAGTAAGGCTGTTAGCACTCTAGTTGTTCTTTAGAACACTCTGGGAAGCTGCAGTAAAACACAAAGGAATCAACTGACAGTCTCTGCCCTTGTTGGATGTACATGTTTTACTGAGAATGTCAGACTTCATTCTCACATGAGTGAGAAAGATAATGTGAATTTACAGAAAATATGCTCTCATTTTAGCTTCTGGAGCACCTTCCAAACCTCCATGGGACAAGCATGAGAAAATAGTGTTCTCTCAAACATGATTCATGATATCCCAGCAGAAGGTTTTTCACATGGTAAAATCACCTTGGAATACACCACAATTCCTAAAATTAGTATGGTACCATCAACAAATGAATTCTAATGTAACTAAAGCCTGTTATCACCCTTTATAGTTCTCCTTTTGGTGACCCTCAAAATCTTCGATTCACTACAATGCATTTCAAAGGGGTACTATCATTTATATTGGTCCCAAGATGGCTGCCAGCAATTCCAGGATGAAGTGCTGACAGCCAATCAGATCTCACGATGACATGTGTGGTTAGGCTCCGCCCAGATATATGTGACTTTACTTTTGATTTTCTCAGGAACTACTGAACGGATTTACACCATTTAAGCAAAAGGCACGACACTGAACCAAGGGCTACCTCTTTGCCAAATTTGGTGTAATTCCGTTCAGCAGTTCAGGCTGTAGCTGCGACTAAAGGTTCCTATGGAAAAATGAATGGGGAAAACGCGTTTTGGGACCCCCCCTTTTTCTCGGCCCCCGCTTGAAGTATCACCCCGAGACTTTCAGGATAGGAGCGGACCGGAGCGCCCCAACAAGTTGGAAACTTTCGCGAAGATTCGTCAACCGGCGCCAACGTTATTTCAAATAGAATGTCGCGGATTTCCTATGGATAATAGGTTTTAACTATAACTATCTACTGGCGACCGCCAGTAGATAATATATATATATATATATATATATATATTTATATCAGAAATTACACCCATTTGAGGACCGAGAAACAATTTAAGATCATCTTAAAACTGCTGCAAAACACCAGAAATGGAAGGGCCATTAACTTTGCAGGAGGTCCTCGTTGTGATAAATGGATGCCAAATTGCCAGTTTAAGAAAAAGAGCTTGAGAAGAGGTGCACCACAGCTGCAGACTCTGGACCCCAACTCTCCTCATCGGCTGTGTGTCAAACAGTGCTGTGTGCTTGGCTAGGAGCGGAAAGCAAAACACCTGGAACACCCCCCCACACAGGCTGCATATGTGCCGAGACGAGTAAAATGTTGATGTTCGTGTCAGCAAACTAATCTGGCTGGTGTAATCTGGGGAGAGGCTGGGGACCGGGTGTAGTAAGTGGAGAGAGCCATGTGATTGCTCTCCCCCATGCTGGTAAACATCCTGCTCTAGTCTGTGCCTGCCGGCGTCCGATCTAATGAGTGAGTCTGTGTCCACCCTGGGGCCATCAGTTTGCCGGGCACCGCCTGAGCCTCTGGAACCACCCTTGACCTCAAAATCAGCGCACGTTACAGTGACCAGTCGCTGAGTCTTCATACATCCTGTTCAGCTTAAGTGCCATTACCTTCAGATGCAGTGTTGTGCGGAGGCCAAGGGGGGAGGCGTGAAGGTGTTTAGTAAAAGATATTTTGCAGGCTAAGGTGCGGTGCTGTTAGGTGGCCAAAAGGGGCTTGCTTAAGTGCTATTGTTGGCTGACTTCCTTTTCAGCCAATCACACAGTGAGCAGGTGCTGCCTCAGAACCTCCACCACTGCATGGGGGCTGCAGGGCATTGCAGAGACGTGGATGTAGGCATGGGCACCTTTCTGATCGCGCGCGGCCATTGGAATTTGTCTATTAGTACGGCTGGCACACACTCGGGCGGGTGGCTGTTAACTACTTACTTTAATAGCAGGCAGCGTGACTGCGTCGGCGAGTAGTCTGAAAGGGTTCAGGTGATACAAAATACAAAGGATCACGGGTGCTCACTTCTTGCTGCACTCGCTCAATGAGAATCCTGCTTATATTGTCGGGCCCAATATGGTAATTATGTTCACCAATGCAGACTGCAACAGTGACGGAACAAAAGTCCATAGTATGTAAAACGTAGAATGTAGGCCATACTATGCTCTCAGTCACCCCCTGGTGCCGCCAGAATCCTTGTGTACACCGTGATGGTCGCCAGCTGCCACAATTTCCACTGCAACCACTTTTCGCTGCCCAGGACTGTGAACCCTCCTCCCTCCCAGAACCACTTTATCCACCTCTTAACCCACACAACTCATGCAAGTTAAGGGAAACCGGGGAACGGATTTGTCACGGTGCACAATAAACCTTAATGGTGTTAAGCTGCTTAACTATCACAGAGCCGGCCCAAGGGTACCAGGTGCATCAGTCTTTTTTGTATACTGCAGCAACGCGTCTTTGCAGTCTTACCTGTATACACTGTAGTTGTAAGTCGGAGACTGTAGGCTACCAATTGTAGACCGATCGCTGTAAACAGTTGTTTGGCAGCAATTTGGCTTTTGGCCGTTGTTCATAAGCAATAGTGATTCATAGCCTTTAGTTTGGCAGCAGTACTGTGAGCTGAAATCACCTTATGCTCCTTACACTTCCAACGCTGTTTCTTGCGCACACCAATGCTGCATTGGGCCTCTGCTAGTCTCTGGACACTCAGCAGAATCAGGCAAAAGCGGCAATGGGATCGGGGCAGCAGAAGTCCTCACCCGCATCAGGGGACTCCCGACTGGGGCTGGCTGCTGCATGTGCTGCCTTTTACCTTCTGCCTCCACACCGCAGCCTATCGCCTACAAGGCAGCAACCAGGCTCCTCAGGTCGCGAGCCACTGACCCCCACGGGCGGCAATCATTTCAGTTTGCCGCCCTAAGTCCAGGCTGCCCAGTCTAATCAGGACACGAACATAGTGCGTACTAGCGGCCGCTGAACAACGGGGTCAGTCACTGACTCTGTGACTTCCACTCTCCCAGGCTCGGCAATAACTCAATTTGCCTCGGGCGGCGGCAGCAGGCAGCGCTGCGAGGCCAGCGCATGAGTCCCGCAAACCAGGAGCCAGCTGCCTGCTGCCTTTTTCACAAACTTCCCGCTCTGGCAGCAGGACCGGAGGTGACGTTCCCCAGCGGCGCGGTGGGCAGACTTTGGCGTATTACATCCTGACTCAGAACCCACGCGGCGCCGTGGGCATCATGGTAAGATACATTGTAGCAGCACAGTCAGCCTGCTAACAGCTGATAGCTCAACTGTAATCACCACAAGCCTGTGGGAGCAGCGCACGCAGGCCACGGGCGGTGCTCCCACCTGCCTCACACTACATAAGTTTTAGACAGGCTTCAGCTGAGATACTATGCTGAATGCATCATATGCGTGACAATGCATTTCAGTGCGGTGACGCGGAGCACCACACTAAAATGCGTTAGTCTAACGCCTGATGCGTGGCACTTGGCAGGACTGAGATATCTTCACCGATAACTTTAAGAATTTTGAATATACCTGGGGCCACTGGTGACGTACCTCTGTAGGGGACTGCCGCTTATGGCGTGTCCTACACGTACAAGGGCACTCCTCCTCTTTCAATTTTAAGAGCCTCACCACAGGGGAACTAAGACTCGACAACCCTCGTGTCTCATCATACCATTTCCACCTCTAGATCTGAGTCCTATAACACACTTGCCTTGTATGCACTGACTGTTTATCCTGCGCACCATTTTCGTTCGTTTGTGGGAGGAGGGACGAGGAAGGGGGTTTGGGAGAGCAAGTACGCTTAGGTTATAGTCACTGAAGTGTAAAGCACTTGTTTAAGAATTACGAAAGTGAGAGCCCGGGGAACCGCAGCAACTGAACCTGTAAATAGCTGCCACATACCATGGGATGGAGACTACACGTGACGATGCTGTGATAATGTACTTTTGAAAAACTAATACGTTTTGACAAAAAAAGAAAAGAAGCAGATAAGGTGTCCTGCAGCACTTAACTTTGGAGCGCATTGATTTTTAAAGACCTGTTGAAACAAAGTGTAGAAATATGATAGTCTCTTCAAAATCCCCAAAAGTTAATTTTACTAACATGCTGACGTTTCACCTTAGTAAATCAGGTTATATCAGTGCATTGAGAAGTATTATTTTAAAAGTGATAGTTAAAAAAATGAACGTGTAAACATTCATGCTTCTCACCTGGACAAGAATGACAACAGTGAACTAAGAAGCAAGTCAGTTGTCATGTGCTCGCTCTCGGGAGCCTGTGTTGCTGTTATACGACACCACTACAGTTTATTAAATCAGTCAGAATAGAACATTTTGTACAGCGCACATCCTGAACTCATGTATTTCAAGGTGCTCTTATGTGTGGTAAAGTAGTGAAAGTGAATTAAAACAATTGCCTAGACTCTCACAGTTTTTCCGGTTTTAAATTTCGCAATTTTTACATCAATCAATTAAGTAATCAAGTTATTTCCTTTTTACACTTCAGTCTCCCATGGTAATGTTAGCAAGCAGGAAAGGCTTACCCCAAGGTGTGGTAGGGGGATTGCAAACTCCGATAGAGCATAGCAAAGTATTGGCAATTCTAGTTGTTTCCACAGGGCAGCACAGCAGTCCTCCTTCGGTCCTTCTTCCAGTCCACTCAAGATCTGAGTTTGGCGTGCCAGGGGTGCCCTACTTCTTTCAGAGCAGGATGCGGTTGGTAGCCCATTTGCTACCGGG
This sequence comes from Calotriton arnoldi, assembly GCA_963921515.1. Classification (NCBI taxonomy): domain Eukaryota; kingdom Metazoa; phylum Chordata; class Amphibia; order Caudata; family Salamandridae; genus Calotriton; species Calotriton arnoldi. Next base: position 1,803,523 of record CAWUFW010001930.1, read on the forward strand.
GCTGTATTAAACAAGTGCCCCTGGGGTGCAACGTGCATTTGCGCTCGCTTTGCGAGCCCCCAGGGCACTTTGGTGTTACAGAAGGGGCTGCAGACGCGTGTGGCCCCTTCTGTAATACCGATGGCGCTAGCGCACATGAAGCGCTAGTGCTATCTTCAGAGGGTGTTCCCTCATTTGCATGGGGGCATGCCCCATGCAAATGAAGGAATCCCTTTGCCTCTGCACCCACACTGTATTACAGACGCACTCAGGAGACGCACTGACAGTGCAGCTCTCTGGAGGGTGAAAAGGGGGTCCCCTGGACTACCTAGACAACCCCTTGCAGGCCGGTGCAGTCGCCCACTTTACTCGCCTGCAAGGGGGTCACTATTCCCCCTTCAAAGTGCAGGCGGGTTGCTGCATGCACTGTGAAAACACGGAGCGGCTTTAAAGCACCTGCTCTGTTTTTCACATGAATGCGCTGCTCCCAGAGCAAGGCATTCATGATAATACAGCACATTTTCCTTCATTGTGCCGGGCCCACCTTTTAAAAGGTGCGCCCAGCACAATGAAGGAAAATGCGTTGCACGTAAAATACGGCCCCGGGTGCCCTCCCCCTGATGACCAGTTCCTGCGAAGTCTGGCATCGGGGCATCCTAGGCTGTGCCATTCTGCCCACTTCCAAAAGGGCAGGACCCCTCTCCCGCCGTGTGGAGCTCCCTGGCCCAACCCAGAGGTGTGGCTACCAAGAAAGCTGCACGCCCCTGGAAAACCTTTTCAGAGCAGGCCTCTATTGTATTTGATTTGAGAATTTGTATAGCGTACGAATGCCCGAGAGCGTCTGGCTCTAGTGCTAGCGGGACCCCGAAGGTTGCAAATGAGAAAGTAGTAAACGTGACTGTAGTTGGCAAAGAGCCAGGTTTTTAGAGACTTTCTGAAAGATAGCAGCGTTTGGCTTTTTTTTTTTTACATCAACCGGGAGCAGGTTCCATGTGTTAACTGTCCCCAAGATGAGACTTCTTCCACCCCAGCGGGCTTACTTGAATCTAGGGATCTGTAGAAGTTTGTTCTGTGACGATCTTAGATTTCTAGAGGGTACATACCAGATCAGATGCTGCTTCAGGTATTGAGGACCAACCCCGTGCAATGCTTTGAATGCTAAGCATTGGCATTTAAATCTAATCCTTTTTTCGACTTGGACCCAGTGTAGCGTTCTCAGTCCATGGGAGACTGGCTGAAATCTAGGAATATCCAGCAGCAATCGGGCTGCCGCACTTTGAAGACGCTGCAGCTTATGTAGGTGCTGCTTTTGGAGGCCCAAATAAAGGTCATTGCCATAATCCAGTCTGGACAGGGCTAATGCTGTCACAAGTGTTTTTAGGGTGTCCTGCAGTATGAAAGGGCGATCTTTCCTGATCATCTTTAAGATAAAGAAAATTGTAGAAGTAAGAGTGCTAATGTTTGAAGGTCAGATTGTCATCAAATATAAAACCTAGGTTCTTCACTTTCTTGGCTGGGACTGGAAGATCTCCCAGACTAGAGGGCCACCATCTAGGTGACCAAAAGGAGGTATCAGTACCCGGCAGGAGGACCTCTGTCTTTCTGCCGTTCAATTTTAGGCAGTTGGAACTCATCCACTGGTTCACCTGGATCATACAGCGGTTGAATTGATCTGTAGTCTCTTCAACATCACTTGCGATTGACACCACTAACTAAGAGACAACTGAGAAACCAAACTGCCTGAAGAGCCCCGTGGCACCCCACAAGGGAGCATGAATTGCTTGGATGAAAAATCCTTTCCTGGGAGTCATTCGCTCTTCTTCCCAGGAGGGCAGACCCCGTGTGCAGCCAGTATGGGCACAGGGGACTGAAGGAAGCAAGGTGGCATCTTTTCTAAAGTTGCACAGAGCAACATGTTGCATTACTTTGGACCTGAGAATCAAGTTGGGCTTAATGTAACGAGTTGTTTGATACCTTGGATGGCCCACTTTGGTCGCACTGTTCCTGATTTGGCTCACCTGAGGAGTGTGCTTGTAACTCTGCACTCGCCAATTGGGTGACCAAGTTTTTCCATAGTAAAATCGGTAAACTTGCGTTTTTTACTACCAGGACTGCTGATGAGATCTGCTGCACCCTGCCTTAGGACTCGCTAGGCCTGCCATGAGGGTGACTTAAACGTATACGGGGGAAGTCTGGCTTTGCCATTGCTTTAAATGGCAAAGTCGGACCAGCAGTTACACTACCCTTCCAGCCTGCAGATGGCGGCCAGGCAGTCTCGTTTTACTCGTGCCCCACCCAGGGTGGCACAACAAGTGCTGCAATCCCCGGAGGGGACCCTCTAGCGGACCTGCACATTGTACCATTTGCTAGGGACTCGCAGGTAAGCTAGCTCAACCAATTGGGTAGTAGCCAATTCAACATCAGTTTAGTGGTAAGTGCATAAGCACTGAGGTCTGGTTAGCAGCCTTCAGTGCACTCTGAGTCAAAAAACCAGCTGCATCTGTCCAAAAACATGGGAGTGACCATACGAAGAGGCAGTTCCTTACATACACCAATTGTTTCACTTTTATTTTATTTCATTACATTACATTTATTTACTTTGTGTGCATGGATATGTGTGAGGATGTTTGCTTCTATTGTAGCATCGCACTGCGAGCAGTGGGCCTCATTAAGAGTGTCTTTATCCTGATTGAAGGGGCTTCACCCCAGGGTTGTGGAATTAACAAGGATTATGGTTTGATCCTTGGAAATGAGGAGCTAATGTTTAAACTACTACGCAAGAAGACTGTAGTGTTTCTAGTTGCCTTGTAATTCCCACTTTTACTGGCCCATGGGAATTCCTGGAGGGTCATAGCGAAGCCTCATGTGGCTCGGCACTCTGCTGTGCATGTGGCTTTCCTGTCGTGTCAAGCTTAGGGAGTGGTTCATGAATACTAGTTTTGGAAGTAATAGGTTTGTCGGCTGTGTGACTGAATTGCCTGGTGAGAATGTTCATTCTAGCGAACAATCTTGGGTGGTTGTGTGTGTGTGTTTAGGTATCAGCCCTCTGCAAGTAGTGCAGAGGTGAGTACTTGCTCTGTGACATCTATGCCATATTGAATGTGTGAGTAGTGCTGGGTCTAATGTGTTCTGTTGGGTATTAGTCCAGTCCAAGTCGAGTGCAAAAGATGCAAGTCATACAATACATACATTAAATAACCCTGATGTAATTGTGAGAAAACATGGACTCTATTAGTAATGCTTGCATAAGGCATGGGCAGAAGAAACCGGGGTTTGCTGCTGGTGACTGCCCTCTCCCTTCTTCCTTCAGCTGGTATTTGAGGGCATGAGAAGGATTTGTCTTATGGGCTGTGTTGTGGTTTTGTGTCATGTATGGTTTGAACTATTGGAACCGAAAAGCATCATGTCAGAGTTAACTTATGTGATACTTCCTAGTATGTCATAGTCTTGCATGATCTGGAGCTGGTGTGCTCTATAGTTAGTTTTTAGTTCATTGGCTTCCAGCTAGCCGACAGGACATCAGCCCTTTCACATGAGGAAATGGCATCTCTATGAGGTATTGAGCCCCAACATTCATTCAAGCTTCACAGATACATTTGTTGTGTAACATGTTCTGTACATGTATAGTGAATCCATTTACAATATTCCAGGCTGCTGTAACTGCTCTACAGAAAGTTCTTTCGCAGGTAGGAGAGCCATAGTTGTTTCCTGTATGACCCTGTGTAAACTTAAGTCTGTAGTGAGGACCGTCTGTCCAACATGTCTCGTTGGAGCTGTGAGTCTTGTGTGGGTGTCTGAGCTGTTGGGTCATGCTAGGGTTATCAGGATTGACACATGAAACTAATTGCAATACACCTTGAGCATTTTGTTATCTTGCAATGCACTTATTCTGAATGCACGCGTTGGCGCACCACACCAGCTGCCTACATTCATGGCACAGTTACCTTTAGTCAGTCTGTGAACATTTGTATGTATCGTGGTATTTTGTACTCTTGTGGCATTGAATTAACAAGTATGTTGTGTGCATATGCTCGGTTCCAGGGAGAGTGTCATTGTGTTTAGGAGTGAGCTACCAGCCATAAGGCTTTGGAGCTGTGCTGAGCACCCAACATTGCTGTTGTTGCTCTGTGTGTGGGGAGTTGTACATTTCAGAGTACCATGAATGTCAGCTATGTGACAAAACTGCTAAATTAAATTAGTACGATGCGATTGATTCATCCAAATCATGGTAGTTGGCAGCTGTTGTGTGTAAGTTTACCATAGTGCGTGAATGAATTGGAATTTGTGGAGCATGGAAGTACCCAAAGGCCTCTATGCGCTGAAGACTTTGACAGTTAATTTTGGAAAAAACATGTCTTAATTTTTTCCTTAACAGAAAATGGTTGAATATGTGCCTACTGTGTAGATGGAGAAGGTTCTGGGCTTTTTTGCCTAAGTAGGAGAAAGATTACCCCCTTGCCTACTTTTCTGGCAAGCATGGAGAAACGAAGGCGGCAAGGAAGAGTGTGTCAGGAAAATGTATGTCTGATATAAGAGGTGCCCCTAAGATTGAGTTCACAATGGGCGATGCAGTGAGCCCTAAAGTCACTGGTTTCAGTATAGGAAACCAGTAAAGCAAGTGCAAATGTTGTTTTATGGAACCACAAGCAGGAATTTTTAACCGAAGCCTGTCAGTTTGAACAATTTGTAGACAGTTGATCCGATAGCAACAGAAACAAAGATAGAGAAGGTTTGCAAAATTCAGACGAGAGGAAACTAGTGGCAGCAGTTTTGTTGATATGTGAAATAAAGGCTATTTTGTCAAATAGGACACCCAGTGTCCTAACGGTACTGACTTGCATTGGTACAGGGTCCAATGCGGTGGCAGCAGTTTGGAGACCAGAAAGGAGTTTGATTGTCTAAGATCTGGATCTCCGTTTTCTCACTATAAAATTTAAGACCATTTAAACCCTTCCAGCTTGCAGTCATAGAGCTACAGAAGTTGGTTTGGGTGGTAGCAATGCCTTGTGATAAAGATAACCTGAGCATCATTCATGTAAGAAGTGATACAGAACCCATGTGATTTTACCTGCTCAGCCGTCGTGGATATATATATATATTATCTGCTGGCGGTAGCCAGTAGATAGTTATAGTTAGGACCTATTATCCATAGGAAATTCGTAACATTGTTTTCCCAATAACTTTGGCGCCGGTTGACGAATCTTCGCGAAATTTTCAAAACTTATGGCCCGCTCCGGTCCGCTCCTATCTTGAAAGTTTCTGGGTGATTCGGCAAGCGGGGGCCGAGAAAAAAGGGGGGTCCCAAAACGTGTTTTCTCCATGTTAATTCCCATAGGAAACCTTAGCCACGGCTACAGCCCGAACTGCTGAACGGAATTGCACCAAATTTGGCAAAAAGGTAGTGCTTGGTTCAGAAAGCGCCCTTTTTTTTTTTTTTTTTTTAAATGGTGTAAATCCGTTCAGTAATTCCAGAGAAATTCAAAAAATCAATTTCCCATAGGAAACTTTATGCAAAGCTACAGCCGAAACTACTGAACGGATTTACCCCAAATTTGGCAAAAAGGTACTGCTTGGCTCAGAAAGCGACCTTTTTAAAAATGGTGTAAATCCGTTCAGTAGTTGCTGAGAAAATCAAAAATAAAAGTTTCGATATTTAGAAGCACGGAGGATCCGCGGACCTTCCCGATCACGAGCTACATTATAATTGGCTGTCAACACTCCAAACCAGGAAGTGTTGGCAGCCATATTGTGCCTCGGTAGAACCGAGGCACAAGAAAAGAGAAAAAGAAACGCTCAAAACAAGAAAAGGGGGCAGGGTAGAAACACCCTGACCCCCTAGGCCTGCTCAGGGGGTCCCAAAAAAGCATTTTTTTAAAAAAACAAAATCGGCAAAATGCGCGCCAGATCCGCGAATCCGGCCGCGAAAAAAAACAACGAAGCGCGGGTTCTCGCGCTTCGTTAATATTTAGCCCCCGGGTGGGCCAAGTCCCGGGGGCATGCGTAAATTTAATAGCGGGGGCCCAGGGAGGCCCCCGCAGCCCCGGGGACCGCCACCCCCGGGGCTTTTCTAAAATATTTGCGGGGGCTCACGGCCCCCGGGGACCGCCACCCCCGGGGCTTGTATTTTAAATGGGTGGGGGGCCTCCATGGCCCCCAAGCCCGGGGACCACCACCCCCGGGGCTTTCTTTACATATTTGCGGGGGCACATGGCCCCCCCGCAGCCCCAGGGACCGCCACCCCCCTGGGGCTTGTGTTTTTTTTTTTTTTTTTTACCTACCTGTGTGGGGGGGCTCGAGCCCCCCCACACGCCCCGGGGACCGCCACCTCCCCGGGGCACTAACTATGCAAATTTGGAGGTCCGTTACGGACCCCCGAGCCCCGGGGACCGCCACCTCCCCGGGGCTGTGCAGATGTTGGGAGGGGGGCCGCGTGGCCCCCCTCCTGGAGCCTGTGATGGCCCTGGGGACCGCCACCCCCCAGGGCCGGCTCCTGCAGTGTCCCGGGGTGCCCAACCCCGGGACACTGCTGTTTGCAATGACAGGGCGGGAGCCTCGCGGCTCCTGCCCTGTCATTGCAAACTCTGCTTTGCTTCATTGAAGCGAGAGCAGGAAACCTGCTCTCGCTTCAATGAAGCAAAGCAGAATTGCTTTTCCATAAGGGGAGCTGCATGTCAGCAGCTCCCCATGTGGAAAAGCAATGCCGGCTCCCGCAGGACGCGGGGAGCCGGCGGGACCGTGGGGGATTGGGGCTCCCCCCACGGTCCCCAACGAGAGGCCAGGCCCCGGGGGATGGGGTCCCAGGGGCCAGAAGTGGCCACGGAGGGGGGCCCCTCCCCCATTATACATTTTTTTTTAAATACACGGAAAGGCCGGCCCCGGGGATGGGGTCCCCGGGGCCATAAATGGCCTAAGGAGGGGGGCCACGCAGCCCCCCTCCAATAATTTAATTTTTTTTAAAAACTGCCCATGCCCCGGGGGATGGGGTCCCCGGGGCCGAATATGGCCTCGGGAGGGAGGCCACGCGGCCCCCTTCCAATTTTTTTAAATAAAAAAAAAAAAATAGGGGTCAGGCCCGGGGGGATGGGGTCCCCAGGGCCAATAATATAGATAAGGAAGGGGGGCCACACAGCCCCCCTTCATAATTTTTTTTTTTAAAAGACCGGCATCGCGCCGGAGGCCCCGCCCTGTAGCACTCTGCAAACGCGCCCCCTGGCGCGTTGTAAGATGGGGGAACTAATTCCCCTTGAATTCTGGGGGTCCCTGGGGGCCAACTAGCCCACCAGGAACCTCCAGTATGCGCCAGGGAGCTGCGTTGCAGAGAGGTGTTCAGAGGCCACCCCCTTTTACACCTCTCTGCAACGCAACTCTGTGGGGCTTACTGGAGGTACCTGGTGGGCTAGTTGGACCCCAGGGACCCTCAGGATTCAAGGGGACTTAATACCCCAACTTAAAACGCGCCACGGGGCGCGTTTGCACAGTGGTGAAGGGAGGGGGCGGGGCCTGAGGTGACATGTGTGCAAACACGCCCTGTGGCGCGTTTTAAGTTGGGGAATTAATACCCTTCAATCCTGAGGGCCCCTGGGGGCCAACTAGCCCACCAGGTATCTCCAGTAAGCGCCACAGGCCTGCGTTGCAGAGAGGTGGTCCAGGCCACGCCCCTTTTTACACCTCTGTGCAACGCAGCTCTGTGGCGCTTACTGGAGGTACCTCGTGGGCTAGTTGGACCCCAGGGACCCTCCGGATTCAATGGGACTTTATACCCCACCTTAAAACGCGCCATGGGGCGCGTTTGCACAGTGGTGATGGGAGGGGGCGGGGCCTGAGGTGACATGTGTGCAAACACGCCCTGTGGCGCGTTTTAAGTTGGGGAATTAATACCCCTTCAATACTGAGGGCCCCTGGGGGCCAACTAGGCCACCAGGTACCTCCAGTAAGCGCCACAGGCCTGCGTTGCAGACTGGTGGTCCAGGCCACGCCCCTTTGTACACCTCTCTGCAACGCAGTTCTGTGGCGCTTACTGGAGGTACCTAGTGGGCTAGTTGTACCCCAGGGACCCTCACGATTCAAGGGGACTTAAACTCCCAAATTAAAACGGCCACAGGGCGTGTTTGCACACATGTCACCTCAGGCCCCCCCTCCCTTCACCACTGTGCAAACGCGCCCTGTGGCGCGTTTTAAGAGGTAGTTTTAATCCCCTTGCCCTATTATGTACTAGGGCCTTACAGAGGAGGTCATGCTAATCACAGGGGTACCCCAACGCATAGTGTTCCCTAGTGTATGTAGATGTTTTCACTGTATTCTAAGTGTCTTTTAGCATAGCACTGGCTCTAGGCCTAGTTACTCAGTCAGTTACCACCAGTACCCGTCTGAAAAAGTTGTGGGCACAGGATGATTTTGCAACAAGGCCTATTTCTGCTCCTCTGTTGGTTCTTTCTGCACATGTCTTGCTTCTTCCTGCACTTTTCTTCGTCTTTGTGGACTTCTGTTGCTTCTTTCTGCATTTCTTTTGCTTCTTTCTGTGCGTTTTTCTTCTTTCTTCACGTCCTACCTCTGTAGGCATAGTTAGAAACTAGCATTTAAAAAACCTTTGAAAATCACTTAAAAAACCATAGGTTTCAGGCACGTTATAGTTAGAAATTAGCATTTAAAAACCTTTGAAATTCACTGAAAAAACCATAGGTTTCAGACACGTTATAGTTAGAAACTAGCATTTAAAAATCCTTTGAAAATCACTTAAAAAACCATAGGTTTCAGGCACGTTATAGTTAGAAATTAGCATTTAAAAAACCTTTGAAATTCACTGAAAAAACCATAGGTTTCAGACACGTTATAGTTAGAAATTAGCATTTAAAAAACCTTTGAAATTCACTGAAAAAACCATAGGTTTCAGGCACGTTATAGTTAAAAATTAGCATTTAAAAAACCTTTGAAATTCACTGAAAAAACCATAGGTTTTAGGGAAAGTTATAGTTAGTTGGACATTTCACTTGTACAAAACCAGTGAAATTCCCCCGTTATAGTTAGTTCAGCTAACTATAACTCGCGCCCCGCAATGCACTGCTGATGACGTCACATATTACATCACTCATGACATGGTCAGTGACATCACTGATGACATCTCAAATGACATCACTGATGACATCATCCAGTGACTGTGTTTCTGTAAAGTTTAAATATGTTTAATATATATAGGGAAAGGCGTATTGAAGAATGAGTGGGTGTATAAGTGTCTGAATGGATGATTTAGTAGGTGCGTGACTGACTCTATAAGTGAGTGATTAAACGTATCTTACTGAATGCATGGGTTAGTGACTAAACTGTGTGAATGTCTGTATCCGTGTGTCTGTTGGTGTGTAAGCGGCTGCATGGGTTTGTGAGTAGCTACATAAGTGTCTATATGAGTTATTGATTGGTTGTCTGAGTATCTGTATGGGTGCCTGAGTGTTTGTGTGGGTGGGGTGTGTGTGCCTCTGTGCATAGATGTGTGAGTGGGTGATTCACTGGGTGCATGGTTTCAAGAGTGCATCTGTGATGGACTGTATGGGTGGGTGAGTGTGTGTATGGGTGTGTTAGTGAGTGAATGTATATCTCAGTGGTACATGTGTGAGTAACTACATATGTGAAAGGCAGTATATATGTGTGTTGGAGTATATAAATGGCTATAAGTGAGAGTGTGTGATTGTGAGAGTGGCTGTATGGATGAGTGTGTGCTTGTATCAGTGATTGTATAAGAGCGTAAGAATGTGCTAGTATTTGTATGAGTAAGTGAGCTGGTGTGTGTATAACTGTATAGGTGAGTAAATGGCAGTGTGTTTAATTATTTGCATGACTGACTAGGTGTGTGAGTACCTCTATGGATGAGTGGCGGTGTTTTGAGTGTCTATATAGGTGTATGAGTGCATATGATAGTCCTGTACTGAGTGACCGTAAGTATGAGTGACTGTACGGGTGAGTGGGTGGATGTGTGTGTAGACCTAAGAATCAGTGAGTGGGTATGTAGTTATTGGTGTTGGAGTGTCTATGGTTTTGAGAATGGCAGTCTGTAATTTAGAGTGGGTGTATCAAAAGTTATATTAGGGTGTGAGAAGATGCATGAAATTATCACATGGATGATGTCATCAGTGATGTCATCAGTGATGTCATCAGTGATGTCATTTGAGATGTCATCAGTGATGTCACGGACCATGTCATGAGTGATGTAATATGTGACGTCATCAGCAGTGCATTGCGGGGGCGCGAGTTATAGTTAGCTGAACTAACTATAACGGGGGAATTTCACTGGTTTTGTACGAGTGAAATGTCCAACTAACTATAACTTTCCCTAAAACCTATGGTTTTTTCAGTGAATTTCAAAGGTTTTTTAAATGCTAATTTCTAACTATAACGTGCCTGAAACCTATGGTTTTTTTCAGTGAATTTCAAAGGTTTTTTAAATGCTAATTTCTAACTATAACGTGTCTGAAACCTATGGTTTTTTCAGTGAAAATATATATATATATATATATCTCTCATATACAGGGTGGGGCTCAATGATGAACCTTCAGCCACTACGGATAGAATGAAATATATTGAGACTGCGAAGGTGGGCCACTCTCTGGCTTCTGTCACTTGCAGAGGATTGATACTATTGATGGCTAGCTTTCCTGTGCTGAACTCGGCAAGTCTTGATAGGAGCACCGAGTGAGAAACCACGTCAAATGCGCTGAGAAGGCTAACGAGTTTCTGGACCATCAAGTCTAACCTTGCTGATCTAGAATTCTTCCGATGTCATCAGTCACGGGCCGCAAGGCCGTTTCAAAGCCATGTGCTGATCTGAGGCAGGACTGAGAGTTGTCCAGGACATTCTTGTTCTCCAGATAGGTGGATAACTAGGCATTTACTGCCTTCGCTACGGTTTTGACTGGTAAAGGAAGCCACGAGATCGGTCTAAAGTTGATTGGCAAGGAAGTATCACTTGAAGATTTCTTTAACAATGGGATAACCGTAGCTTTTTCCCCAGGTGCTGGGGACAGTTACAGCTGTAAGGGATTTATTGCAAGTAGCAGTGAGGCTAGAGATGATCTGGCGTACTACCAACTGAAAATATTTAGGAGGACAAGGGTCGAAAGGAGATTTAGATTTGATTTTGTTAACCAGCTGATTAACTTGGTCCTCGGATATGGAGGAAAATTTATACAAACAGGATCTAGGTATTACAGAAAGCTCTGCTAAAGATTAACCATATCTGCTATTACTGGGAAAATGAGCACGTTGATAATTTTATACCTGAAAAATGCAGCAAGTTAAATCGCAAATTAAGAAGGTGCAATTGTAGTGTCAGTCACTTTAGGATGTGTTACGTTATGCATATTTGTAAAGTGCATTATTGCCCGCTGTGGTATCCTGGCACTCAGTAGGGGTATGTTCCTCGTCCTGCCTATGGTAGGTTGGTTAATTGAAAAGCCAGGTGTTCAACTTCTTGCAGAATTAAAGAAGAGAGGAGGAAGAGACACTGATGTGAAGTGGGAGGCCGTTCCACACTTTAAGAGGGATGCAAGAGAACACCGGTCCTCCTGGTCTGTTTCTGTGTATGCATTGGATGTACACTAGTAGGAGTCGAGCGGAGGTGTCCTGGTGGTTGGTGGAAGGCGATGCAACTGTTAGGCAGGTGGGGCCTAAGTTGTGTAGTGCCTTGAATGTGTGTGAGGAGTCTGAAATGAGCGCATACTGTATCGGAAGCCAGTTGTGCTCCCTTAGGTGTATTGTGGTGTGATGCGAGTTCTGTGTGGGAGGTTGAGGATCAGTCTGGCTGCCAAGTTCTAAATGGTCTGAGTTGCTTGGTAATCCCGGTGTAGAGGATGTTCCCGTAGTCCAATTTACTGGTTACTACGGCATGAGTAACAATTTTTCTGGTGCTGCGTAGGAGCCATTTGAAGATCTTCCTCAGCATCTTCAGGGAGTGAAAGCGGGATGCAGTGAAGGCGTTGACTTGAGCATTCATGTCCAGTATGCTGTCTGATTATTCCGAGTTTCCTGGCATGGGTGCTGGGTGTGGATCCATGGTGGGTAAGGTGTTCCTGCCAAAGATCACTACTTCTGGCTTGTTGATGTTGAGCTTGAAACAGTTGTCTTTCATCCAGTTAGTGACTTCAGTCATGCAGTCGGTGAACTTGGTGCTTCTGTTGGGGGGCCTTGTCCGAGAGGGACAGTTTAAGTTGTGTGTTGTTGCCGTAGGAGAGGATGTTCGTCGTGTGCATGGATGAGGTTGACCGGACCTTATCTGTTTGGAAGGAGTAGATCCAGAGGAGAGCGAGCCCTTGGATGCCAATCTAATGCAGGCGCCTGATGAGGATGGGGTGTGAGACTGTGTCACATGCTGTGAAGAGGTCCAGGAGAATGAGGTCTGCCATGTTTCCTCTGTCAAGGATCATGCGAATGTCATCTTTAGCAGCAATGAGTGCTGTTTCGTATTGTGGTTGGTCCGGTCTAAATGGTGTTAATGAGCTGGTGGTCGGTGAGGCGTCGGTCGGTCGATTAGGTAAGACCTTTGTCAGGTTTCTTAGGAGGGAGATGGCTCCCTAGTGTGGCTGGGTCAACTGATGGTTTCTTGAGCAGGGTCATGATGGTGGCATGTTTCCAGGTGTCCGGGAATGTGGCGGAATCAGTGGAGGCGTTAAAGATGGATGTTAGTGCTTTGCCAGTAGCAGTCCTTTGGTGAAAGTGTGGTGGGGGCAGGGGTCAGATGGGGCCCCTGAGTGGGTGGGCTTCATGGTAGCAGTGATTTTGACAGTGGTGACGGCGAGCCACAAGATTAGGGTTCGTTCTTTTGCCACGATGGGAAGTTGAGTTGCAACAGGGTCCGGTCGAGGGTCGAAGTTGCTGTACACTGAGGTGATTTTGTTACAGAAGAATTCAGAGATTGTTGCTCAGATCTTGTGAGGGGATGATGTTACTCGCGGTGGCAGGGGGCCGCGGGAAATATTTGATAGCCAAGTTTTCCTTGCTACTGTTAGTGTATTTGTTAATGCGATCTGCAAGAGCTGTGCGCCTGTTCCGTATCTGCTGGCGGTAGCGTCTTAGGACTGATTTGAGGATGTCTTTATCGTTGGTGTCTTGACTTCTCCATTTGCGCTTCAGTTGCTTGCAGTGGCGTTATGTCAATACGAGTTCCTCTGTGTACCAACTGGCCTGTGGTAGTGCTGGTGCCGTTGAGTTGCTCTTGATGGGAGTCAGGGCATCTGCGCATGCGGTGATCCAGCTGTTGAGGGTTCTTGATCACTTTTGTCAAGTTACTGGTATGTTTGGACAAGTGCATGGAGCGGGCAGAATCCTACCACTCTTCTGTGGTGCTTTTCTAGCTGCAGCGGGTGGTTCCGGTGTTGGGAGGTCTGTGATGGGGCGGAATGGGTATGCTGAAACTAACGAGGGCGTGGTCTCTCCAGGTCATGGTTGCTGGCTTGTCGACAGTGATGTTGTTGATTGAGGAGAAAATCGGGTCCAATAGGAGTCTGACCGTGTCAGCTTATGGTCTCTATCAGGTTGCCACAATCAATAATGCTTAGCCCAGCTGTTATCGGCGTTGCAAAGATTACCACGATGGTCCAGTTCATGAAAGTACCAACTCTCCCTTACGGGATAGTACATTTGAAGATTTGAGTTGGTCACTGCTGAGTAAAACTTCCCAAAAATAAGTGTCTGTGCGCAAACCATGTTTTTGTAAATTAAAAAAATAGATCTGGAGCTGAAATAGAAAACTGGTTTGTGTTCTACAAAAATGCCTTAGCGTGTTCAATTATTTTGCCCTCGAATTGTGACATTCGTGCTTGTACATGAGTGTAGATGCACAACCCTGAGATCCAAAAATATCCTTTTATATCGTGCATGAGTGTAGATGCGCGGCCCTGAGGTCCAAAAATATCCTTTTATGTCCCGCATGAGTGTAGATGCGCGTCCCAGAGGTCCAAAAATGTCCTTTTTATATATCGCATGAGTGTAGATGCGCGTCCCTGAGGTCCAAAAATATCCTTTTATATCGTGCATGAGTGTAGATGCGCGTCCCTGAGGTCCAAAAATATCCTTTTATATCGTGCATGAGTGTAGATGCGCGTCCCTGAGGTCCAAAAATATCCTTTTATATCGTGCATGAGTGTAGATGCGCGTCCCTGCGGTCCAAAAATATCCTTTTATATCGTGCATGAGTGTAGATGCGCGTCCCTGAGGTCCAAAAATATCCTTTTATATCGTGCATGAGTGTAGATGCGCGTCCCTGAGGTCCAAAAATATCCTTTTATATCGTGCATGAGTGTAGATGCGCGTCCCTGAGGTCCAAAAATATCCTTTTATATCGTGCATGAGTGTAGATGCGCGTCCCTGAGGTCCAAAAATATCCTTTTATATCGTGCATGAGAGTAGATGCGCGTCCCTGAGGTCCAAAAATATCCTTTTATATCGTGCATGAGTGTAGATGCGCGTCCCTGAGGTCCAAAAATATCCTTTTATATAGTGCATGAGTGTAGATGCGCGTCCCTGAGGTCCAAAAATATCCTTTTATATCGTGCATGAGAGTAGATGCGCGTCCCTGAGGTCCAAAAATATCCTTTTATATCGTGCATGAGAGTAGATGCGCGTCCCTGAGGTCCAAAATATCCTTTTATATCGTGCATGAGTGTAGATGCGCGTCCCTGAGGTCCAAACATATCCTTTTGTCAGCCAGTGTAACCGATGGACGACCCTCACCTGTGCATTTGGGATCTCTAACTTATTGGGGCTAGCGAGCTGTATGGGACGGATTTCAGATCTCGTCTCTAGGCCTCCAGCTAACGTCTCTCTACTTCCTCTTCATAGGTAACTAAGGAGAGTGCTCTGTGCTTACAGAGGGTGGACAGACAGCGGTGAAGGAGAACTCTTCCCATAACCAGCTCCTCCGCTCACGCAGGGAGCAGGCCTGACCTGTAGCCATGGGCAAGAAGGGCAAGGTTGGCAAGAGCCGGAAGGACAAGTTCTACCATTTGGCCAAGGAGACTGGTGGGTAAAGCTATCCAGACGCTCTGATGTTTGATTTTGTTTTCTTTTAAGGGCAATCTGCAACAGGTTGAGCATGGTTTGTTCATCTCTTGTGCTTCCTCTGTGGCCTCTTGTTCCTTCCAAACTTTTGTGCTGATATCTGGATTCTTGAGTCTCGCTCCCTTTGAGTCCCACGTCTCTGACCTTTTTCTGGGACTCCCCTTTGAGACTCATTCCCTTCTTCTGTGCCCAATGTTCTCTCTATCCTTCGTTCCTCTGGCTTATGCAGTATTGCTTTCCTTCTTTTTGACTTTTCTATAGGTCTCTGCCTGTCTCTCACTCCTTTTCTCTTTTGCTCTAAACGTTCTGTAGTTTTCATTCTTAATCATTCTCCTCTGTCTCACTTCTTGATTTTTCTCATGTTTTTCTTGCTCTGCTTTCCTTCTTTTTCTTTACATTGTTTGCTTCTCTTTCTCTTCTTAATCTTCCAACCCCTCCTCTCCCATTCTCTCTGAGGCTCTTTTCCCACTTTTAGCAACTCTTTCCTTCCATTTCTCTTTTTGTTTGAGTCGTACAGTGTTTCTTTTAGTGTGCCTTTTGTCTTGGTCTTGACAACTCCCTCCTCCATCCTTTGTTTCATTGTCTGTCGTCCCTCCCTCTTGTACCTCCATTATCTCTTTCTTGCTCTGTTGCTTTGCTCTCGGACTCAGTCTTGTCTCCTTCCTTCTCCAGGGTACCGCTCCCGATCCTCCTTTAAGCTGATACAGCTGAACCGTAAGTTCCAGTTCCTACAGAAGGCCCGAGCACTGGTGGACCTGTGTGCAGCTCCCGGGGGCTGGTGAGTACTCCTCTACATACCGTTTGAGACAAACTTCTCCGTTTGAATAAAAAATAACCAATCCATTCCTTATAGGACTGTAATGAGCTTCTTTCTGTTTTTGTTAGGCTGCAAGTGGCTTCTAAATTCATGCCAATGTCCAGCCTGATTGTCGGTGAGTTAACAGAACAAGTGCAGTTTCAAAAGAGTCTTCTACAAGAAGGCCTCAAAGTCCAGAGAAAGGCAATGTTTTAGGAATGCATGGGGGCATTGACCATGCCTGGAGTGGGGAAAGGTCTTATGGAGCAGCTCTTTTAAGAACCATATAAAGCATGTATTGTGTGCATGGGACAAGACGCAGGAGTGGGTGAGGGGTCCTTGGATATATTAAAGATCGAGAGAGAGAGTGGTCTTTAAACTTTGTGGAGGGATCTGCAGTTTATAGGAGCTGCGTCCTGTGACCCCATAAACACCACACAGATCCCCCCCCAGCCCCTTGTTAAGGATGTGTGCCTTGTTCATATAAAGTCTACATATAGCAGTTTGACGGTTGGATAATTCTATTAGCCAAGCTCTTGCGTGCAGTTGTTTATGGTAAAACATGCCTTCCTTAAAAAGTACACCTCTACAGTGCCTGCTTGTTCCATCTTCAGGCCAAATTACAGGACAGAGAGTACCGTTGATGCAGTGCATGGAAACCCCTGTGACATCCTTAGGGGTGAAAGACCGATAAATGAAAGTGGGTGGAAGAGGAGCACAGTATGGGCCGGCGGCAGTATCCCTCTCCGTTGAGGGGCTGACGTGTACCCCTATAGATTTTAGTGTTTATGCTGGGTCGGTCAGGACCGGGCAACCCATTCCAGCTGGATCATCCTCTTAGAGAAAAGCACTGAGCAAGCTAGTGGGCTGTTGGAGATGTACAGGGATTGTGCACCATGGACAAATACCAGTAACGTTACTCTAAAAGAACACCGAAGGAAATGTCTGCAACCAGCTAATGAGTCAGGGATGGGGGATGTACAGGGAGTTTACTTGGTGGGCAGGACAGCAGTAAAGTCTACAACATCCTCTAGAGAAGCATTGGAAGTGGTACCCAGGAAGGGCAGGGCAGAACAAATACTAGGCATTCTGCTAGAGGGGACGCTGCTGGGGATTGTGCAGTCAGTAGACTGGAGAGCTGGCTGGCTTCTAAGCACTCTTTTTTCCCCCCTCCTTGCAGGAGTTGACTTGGTCACTATAAGGTCCATCCCCAATGTGGTGACGTTGCAGGAAGACATCACAACTGAGAAATGCCGACAGGTATTGGTAGTGCCCTGGAAGTGGAAGGGAGCTGAAGTTGCTCACAGGCAGCAGGGATTCTAATTTTTAAGCAGTGGTCCCATGTCATGTGTCACACCCTCACTAGGTTATGTCTTGTTTTCTACAACACTGTGCGCTATAAGTTCATAGTAAACATGAAAAAAGTGAGATTATAAGTCTTTGAACGCAAAGTGCTCCTTGCTCAAAATTATGCATCACTTGGCAGGATTGCCCATCCAATGTTGTGTGAGCGTCCCTCAAACTCTATAACCCCCACCTCCAATGCAAATTTCACCCAACACCAGAGAGGAAATGGCAGCATTTGCTTCTCACTTGTGTTTTCCTTTGTTCCAGAATTATGGAAGGCATAATAACTTTCCATCCCCTAGGGTTCTATTTGCAGAGGGCGAAGTGATCCGCAGTTAATCCCTCATTCATCTGTGCCCCAATTTGTGAACCTTGGGGTGCATTTCTTTCTCATTGTCTGTGAAAAGTATGAGTGTTAAGGCCTCGCTTCCTTGCTGCCTTCTGTCTTCGTGTTATTGGAGAGAAGCTGTTTGTACCTCGGATGGGCATGGGTTCTGAACTAGAAACCGCAGAGGACTCAATCTCTGAGAAGGCCTGAGATGAGCTATTTTAGGCTCCCTATTTACCTAGAACATTACAACACACTCACTTAGGTGCAAATTATATAGCAGATGTGCTTAGCATAACTTTTTGTTAAAAATTAACAGTTTTCTCTTGAGTGTAGATCATTTCAAAATAGTCTGTGGCCTCTCCAGTTAGTCTGTTCTGGCCCTGTTGGAAAACTTTCTCCTCACTTTGAGACTAGGGTCCAAATCTTTTTATCGTCGGTTTGAACTAAAAAATAGCCTCTGTGATCCTTGTGGGTGCCTCACATGTCCCTATCTTTCCAGGCATTGCGAAAGGCTCTCCAGACATGGAAGGCAGACGTGGTTTTAAATGATGGAGCTCCCAACGTTGGCGCTAGCTGGGTGCACGATGCATATTCACAAGGTGACCTCCTGATTTACTTTCGATTGCCCTGTCCCTTTACTATTTGGACCTGCTTAGTTCTTTCTTGTGCTTTCAACTCATGCTTTGTTTGGATCTGGTCGCACCAGCACGTTTTATCTACTAGCATTGTTTAGTTATTGTTTTAATCAAATAAGGTTGGAGTTTTGTCTCGTTCATAAGGAATGTTTCATGTTTACTGTCTAGATGAACAGAAAGAACTGTATATGCTTCTGTAATTTAGCTCTAGAAGCATCAAGGCGACATGTCCAACGTGGAAAGAAAAAGCAATTTCACATATTTATATTCTGGATAACTTGAAACCATTGCATTACATCACTAAAAGCATATACGCGTTATGCTAATCTGGTTGGTCAGTATACCTGCAAATCGTCGTCTGAAGGTAAGGGTGAATCTGACAGAACTGTGTCTACTCTGGTAGCCCCTGCCATCTTCGTGGTATGACTCGTTCTGGTCAGGATATCGTCTAGCGTGCCATTAAAATGATCTTGTGACCACTTCACTGCCTGTAGTACCAATGGCTTGCATGTACTTGTATGTGTAAACTTAACTTGGGGACACCTTCAGTGAGCCCCAAAGACGGGGAGAGGAAGCACACAGGGAAGCAGGTAGGTTTTTGCAGAGAGTGAGGGCAGCGATAGAGGAGTTCTAACTTTGCTCTCCATCTTAGGACTGGTCACGTGGTAGCAGTGCTGTGACTGAGCTTTAACAGAATCCTAGTGAAGTGTTGTATGACTACGGCATCTGAAAATTAATGTACAGGGAAAATAATGTACAGGAAGTGGCACATCAGAAGAAGAAAAGGAGACTTGTGATTTTTTGTTGTTTGTTTTTAGTTGAAATTATGTTGGGTCATGTAAAATGAGAAAATATCCCTGTACTCGGACCATCTTGAAGGTGGTGTGTGAGGCGGGAGATTCTGCGCCAGCGCTGGGTTTCTGATCTTATTCCTGTTTCCTGGTTAAGACAAATAGCCCGTCTCCATCTTGTTCACAGTGGGTGCAGCAGAACACCTGAGCCTTTAAGCAGATGCGCTGCCTGCGCGCAGGGACCGGGTGCCCTCTTGCAATCCATGCGCTGCCTGCGCGCAGGGACCGGGTGCCCTCTTACAATCCATGCGCTGCCTGCACGCAGGGACCGGGTGCCCTCTTGCAATCCATGCGCTGCCTGCGCGCAGGGACCGGGTGCCCTCTTGCAATCCATGCGCTGCCTGCGCGCAGGGACCGGGTGCCCTCTTACAATCCATGCGCTGCCTGCGAGCAGGGACCGGGTGCCCTCTTACAATCCATGCGCTGCCTGCGAGCAGGGACCGGGTGCCCTCTTACAATCCATGCGCTGCCTGCGAGCAGGGACCGGGTGCCCTCTTGCAATCCATGCGCTGCCTGCGAGCAGGGACCGGTTGCCCTCTTACAGTCCATGCGCTGCCTGCGAGCAGGGACCCAGTGCCCTCTTACAATCCATGCGCTGCCTGCGAGCAGGGACCGGGTGCCCTCTTACAATCCATGCGCTGCCTGCGAGCAGGGACCGGGTGCCCTCTTGCAATCCATGCGCTGCCTGCGAGCAGGGACCGGGTGCCCTCTTGCAATCCATGCGCTGCCTGCGAGCAGGGACCGGGTGCCCTCTTGCAATCCATGCGCTTCCTGCGAGCAGGGACCGGGTGCCCTCTTGCAATCCATGCGCTGCCTGCGAGCAGGGACCGGGTGCCCTCTTGCAATCCATGCGCTGCCTGCGAGCAGGGACCGGGTGCCCTCTTGCAATCCATGCGCTGCCTGCGAGCAGGGACCGGGTGCCCTCTTGCAATCCATGCGCTGCCTGCGAGCAGGGACCGGGTGCCCTCTTGCAATCCATGCGCTGCCTGCGAGCAGGGACCGGGTGCCCTCTTGCAATCCATGCGCTGCCTGCGAGCAGGGACCGGGTGCCCTCTTACAGTCCATGCGTTGCCTGCGAGCAGGGACCCGGTGCCCTCTTACAATCCATGCGCTGCCTGCGAGCAGGGACCCGGTGCCCTCTTACAATCCATGTGCTGTGAACTTGCTGCTGCCCTGGGGGTCTGCGCTTTAAAGAGGGGACAGAGAGCCACCTTCAGGGAGGTTCAGTGAGTGATGTCTGAGAGGGTTCCATGAGACTTCCTTTTTACCACCCAGAGGTATGCCCACAGCATTGCACGAACAGTGCGGCACAAAAAACTATGAGCCTCCTAACGGCCTGTTTTGCGCCTGCTGTGTAAGTGGGCGCAGAGGCAAAGTGTGGCACCTTGCAAATGAGGGAACACCCTCTCAAGATAGCACTGACTACATGTGCGCCAGTTGTACCAGTATTACAGAAGGGGCCGCACAAGCGTTTGCGGCCCCTGCTGTAATATCATAGTGCCCCGGGGCGCACACAAAGCAGACACGCACCCCATTGCGCCCTCATGATGCTATGCAGAATACGTCCCCTTGTCCTTCAAGTGTATGGAGGATGCAAGATTGCAGATACATTTCTGCATTCATGTTAGAGGTTTGTCTGGATATGTTCTGTGTTAGGCCTCATCTGAGTCTCTAAACGGCCACCTCCCAGAAGATGCCTTGACCACTGTACTTAACTAACCCTGAAGACTTTTGTCCCCGGTGGATATGACAACCTGCCTTTCCTTGTTGCCAGTTTGGACTTGTCCTTGGGTCCAGTTGGTGCTCTTGTCACATGAGCGTTTAAAACGCCCAGGTTCTTTGGGCTCCGTAAAGCCTGGTCTCCCTGGAGGAGTAGAGTTGTTTTTTACCCAAAACAATTGAGACTTGGAAACCCCCGAGTTATGTGGTGTTTGTTGGACCAGTGGGCCAACTGGACACAGACTCTAGGTAATCCTATTTGGACACACCGTCTTATAGTCTGTATGCCTGGGCACGCTATGATTTTTTCTTTTTAAATATATTTTTATTGGTTCCAAAACAAACGTATTCAGTCATAATCAGGGTACAAAGGCTAACAGGTGCTCATTTATCAACAACATACTCTGATCGCACCCAAGTACAAGTTACATATCCGTAGCCTTGCCTGGGCACGCTATGATGTAGTAGGCAGAGGTAACTGAACACAGACTACAAGGCACAGCAATTTGTAAAAAAAAAATTCCACTCAACATAGACTACCAGGTAGTTCTATTAACTGGATGCCCAAATTGCTCACTAGCCCTCTGTAACTGAGCACACAGACAGTAGGCAGTCCCATTTTACTGGACTCCGAGTAACCCTGTATAACACGCACAGACTCTTGACAGCCTAAAGATGACCTCTTATTGGACTAGGCCATCGTTGTATGGAAGGTGACTATTTCCGGCTAAAAGCTTCTTGGAATATGTTTTGTGTTAACTCAGACGCTTGGTCTCAAACCCCCTGAGTTGTCCAGTTTTTCCCCAGAGAGAGAGACATTAGGACTTTGGGGGCTGGCGTAGAGCACTTCTGGCACAGTGCATCCTTTTGGCTGGTATATCTGTCCCATTTACAAACTGTTTAATATCAGGTAAAATCCTTGAAGTGTCTTCTAATTTTCACTATGCATTATCATTTTCTCTGTCCCTCTTTACATACTTGATGATAAATGTTTTTTCTCTTTTATGTCCTCGCATTCGCTTCACATGTAGTTTATTGTGTTTTAGTTAGTGTCTTTGAGTTTGTTGCCTCTTCTGCCTCCGGAATAAGCCTTGAATGCTCATTCTTGCTTCCTGGAGCATCCAGTGGCTAAGGAGTCACTTGTCTATTCTTTTGAAGTGTACCATCATTGTGGCCTCTGGACACAAGTGGTTAACAGTATCCACACTAAATACTGTTCAGTGACCACCGACTAGTCCAGGAGTCAAAGAAAAGGCTTCTTGTCCTCCCTCTAGTGAGGCTGGCATCTTTTAATAATCTTCATACTGCTGATACCTCGCTCTATGCTGACACCTGTCCTTCTGCATATGTGTACTGACTACCCTTGCAAGTATCTCTCTGCTTCCACCCCTGCTTCCGACGTCTCACTTGTGGTCACCTGTTGTCTCCGCTCCTCCTGCTGCCTCCTCTGAATTGCTTCTCTCACCTGATTGTGCTTTTCCTCATGCTTTCTTGATTCTTCATTCCCTTGTTGCTATTACCTCTTCTTCAGTTTGCTGACCTTCTCTGCCCCTCTGCAGCTAACCTGACCCTCATGGCCCTGCGCTGCGCCACCGAATGTCTCAACAAAGGAGGATGGTTCATTACCAAAGTCTTCCGCTCAAAGGATTATCAGCCGCTGCTCTGGATCTTCCAGCAGTTCTTCAGAAAGGTGCAGGCCACCAAGCCCCAGGCCTCCAGGAATGAGTCTGCTGAGATCTTCGTCGTTTGCCAGGGTAAGTGCTTAGAGGCATTGATCGTTGTGGGTGAGCGGACTGGTCACTGGGTGAGCAAACAATACATTCATGGCATACATCTTCTGACTCAGCAGAACCTGACAGTCCCTCCCTCAGGGCTCTATTCTCCAGCAACACTCAAAGCACTGGCCAGCAGATGTTACTGTAAGAATAGTTATTGATTCACAATGGGTGGGCAATTCAGCAGCACATCCAGTCCTGCCCAGAACAGGTGGCATTGTAGGAGCAGCAGTTGACTGGCCTGTTTTAGAAGAACTCCCAGTCCTGACAAGCAGGTGTCACTCTTAAGGAATTGAACTGCTTCTCTCTCTTCACTACCAGCTTTCGATAATCTTCATCCAAGTTGGGTCATTTCTTTTGATTTGCAGGTTATCTGGCACCTGACAAAATTGACTCCAAATTCTTTGACTCAAAATATGCTTTTAAGGAGGTGGAGATCCAGGCAAAAACTGTGAGCGACTTGATCAGTACCAAGAAGCCAAAGGTAAGACCCTTCTGTCCTGGTGTTGTGTGTCGGGAGATGTGTGCAGGCGGGTGGTTATGATGATGGTGGTGGTGGTGGGGGATACAGCAGTGTGGGGAGGGCCTTGGAACAGGGATTATCTGGCGGTCAAGGTGCCCCCATTATAATGCTTGCCCCCCTAAATGTACCTTGCAGCAGGCCAGCGTTTGCTTTCAGAACAAAATCTTTGCTGAGGTTAACATTTTCTTGAACTCTGAATATGTTCAACATGCAAGCAAACATTGAAGACCTGCACTGTATTATCAAAGATGAAAGTATTTCTTTAATCTGCACATGATCTGCAACACTTTTCCTGCCTGGTCATCTACGCAAATTAATGAGATGGACTAGATAATTGTAATATCTCACAAGTCACTGTAATGAGCGCATGAATAAAATGCATGTTCATCTCAACTCTTCTTTTCATAGTGGTTGTCATTATTTCAACTTATCCTTCCTATAAACACTCCACGCCCCACTGGTTTTTTTAAGATCACTAGATCGGTCGTCCATCGTTCTCTCCTTAGTACTGTATGGTAGATTTAAGATGGCATAAGTAGTTTACAAGCAAACAATGACCATGTGGGGCACTTGACACTAAGGCTGGTACATTGACACAGCAAACTCCTCCCTGGCACTAGGAATCTCACTCTGGGCATCCTCACAGGGGCAGTAATATTGGGACACTGGCATGAACATTTCCGCTGTGACGCTAACACGGGGACGCTAGGACACCAGGACACCAGGATAGTGAAACTAAGATGGTGCAATCTGGACACAATACTAGAACAGTGGCACGACATAGGGACATTGACAGGGGCGCTGGGGGCGGCACCAGTGTACTGACCGATGCGGGGACACTAGGACACTGATAATGCCACTGGGACTCACTCACTAGTACACTGACACAGATGCACCAACAGTGACATGAGGAGGTTGACACAGTGATAATGACACTGGATTGCTGACTTGGATCATGCACGTCAACTCTAGGACATACACAGGGGCACCGACACAAAGACATTGGCACAGCTGCAGTCACAAGATAGCGCTGTCACTGGGACACAGATCTACTAGAATGCTGATGAAGGGCTCTGGCGTTGATGGTAGGATGATGGCAGGGGGCACTTACACGGGGCAGTGTCACACAGACAGTAAGATATGACGCTGGAACACAACACTAGGGCACTGAGAAATCCGGGACACTCACTCAAGGGAAATGAAAGGGGAGGATTCGACACTAGGTTACTGACTTTTGGTGACTGAAATATGTTACTGACTAGGGGCTAATGGCACCTGAACACTGACATGGAGACACTGACATAGGGACACAGGCATGCGTCTTCTGTTGGCCCTCTTTTCTCGGCAGTCAGCTCCAGCTCAGACTTGGTTGAGGGACTGGGGGTTGATAACCTGCACCACAGCAGTGATTCCTGGGCTCGTCTTCACCTAATGCCTCTCATCAATCCTCTTTGGGCCCTCTAGGATCCCTTCCTTGCAGATTATGGCTCTCCGGTTCCTCTCACCCCTGTTTTGTTTCAGGAGTTGGTGGGCTGCACACTTCCAACTTGGAGAAGGGGATCAGTTTTCAGCTCCCTCCTCCCCTGTTGTTGATGACTGATGCCAGTCTGTGGAGTTGGAGGGGCCACACTGAGGTCCTTGGAAGAACAGGATCAGTGGTCTCTGAGGGACAGGGCTCGTTCCTCCAATTGGCGTGAGTTGGCTGCGATTTGGGAGGCGGTCCAGGGGTTTCGGCATTAGTTGCTGGGGGCGAATCTGTTGATTCGTCCCGACAACCATGTTGTTCATTGTTATTTGAATCGCTAGGGAGGTACATGGAGCGCCCCTTTGAATCATCTGGCCTTGCTGATTTGCTCTTGGGGGAGGCTCATCTAATAGCGATGAGGGCGGTCTACATTCGGAGTCAGCTAAATTATCATGCAGACAGCTTGAGCCGCAACCTGCCTTCCTCGGCCTGTACCATCTGTCTGTGCCCCTTTTCAGGGACATTTGTCTACAGTTCCGGGATCCATGGAGCGACCTCTTTGCTTCTCCCCACAGTGCCATCCCTCCGGGGTTTTATTCGGAGGTGGTTTGTCCTCTGGCTTGGGCGGTGGATGCCCTTTCGATTCTTTGGCCCTTGGGTCTTCTGTATGCATTACTGCTGATTCCCCTCCTCCTGAGGGTGCTTAAGAAGATTCTGGTGGAAAGGGTGTTGTTGATCTTGATTGACTTTGTTGCTTCGATGGGGCAGGTTTGTTCGGTTGCCAGTGATCCCTTCACTGCTTCTGTTCCCAGTCCTGTATTTGCCCCTACTGAAACTGACGGCTTGGCTCTTGAATGATTAGCACTGGAGTCTTTGGGGTGTTCTTCTCTGGTGGCACAGGATATTCAGAAATCCTGCAGGGGTTCTACACTTAAGTCTAACAATAAGAACTGGGGCTCCTTTGTTAAATGGTTTTCTGCTCATGAGGTGGATCCGGTTGCTGGGGAGCCGGTCAAGATTCTTGAGTTCCTGAGGGATGGCTTTTTGAAAAATCTTGCCCCAGCTACTCTGGCTGCTCAAGGGGCAGCTATAACATAACATAACATGTGTATTTGTAAAGCGCACATTCACCCCCAAAGGGGCATCTTGGCGCAGAATAATAGATGTTTATTGTTACCCAACTCAATGGTACGCATTTTATTGACCTCCGAAAGAATGAAAGGCTGAGTGGACCCGCTGGGAATTGAACCCTGTGGCCATGAGGTCGAACACAGGCCCTGTAGTTGATGCATTAGTCCACTAAGCCACCAGACCCGGTATCCGTGCCTTCAGGGGGTCAGAAGGGTCTTTGGGAGGGTAATGCTCCTTTGGTGGTTGTTGCGGAGTTTTGGCTCCATCAGCCGGTGTCTCCAGTGATTGTTCCTTCCTGGGACTTGCCCAATGTCCTTCAGGGTCTCCAGTTGTTCCCTTTTGAGCCTTTCATGGAGGCCTATTTGTTATGGGTTTCTGCTTAGTTGGCTTTTCTGGTGGCTATTACTTCGGCCCGCCGGTTGGGGGAATTTGGGGTTTTGCTGATTTCCTGTCCCTATTTACAATTTCTGCGGGTAAGGTGATTCTGAGGTTGGATCCGGTCTTTGTCTCTACAGTTTTTTTAAAGTTCCATTTGCAGCAGGAGGTTGTTGTGAGAAAGTGCCCTCTTTCTGCATGGTAGCCCCCACTTTTTGCTGAACTGCTGATGTGCTTTGACTGAGTGTGCCCTGGGCTCCTGCTAATCAGGTGCCCAAGGCCTATGTTCTTTCCCTAAACCTGCATTAAAAACAAAACCCAATTGGCATCTCTGGCCACAGGTCAGCCCCTGGTAAATGGTACCACAGGTACTCAGGGCACTGTGACCAGGGAAGACCTCTAAGGGGTGCAGCACTTATTGTGCCACCCTTAGAGGCCCTGTACCATTTCACTCACACACTGCCTTTGCATGCTGCGTGTTTTGGTGCAGAACAAAGTGAAGAGTCGACATAGCACACATCCCTGTGTGCCATGCCTACAACCCACTGCCCTGGCATAGATCAGTCACCCCTCTAGCTGGGTGCACTATACCAGTGGTGATGGTACAGGTGCATGAGCCCTGTACCCCTACAGTGTCTAAGTCCATTCTTAGACATTGTAAGTGCAGTGCTGCCATTAAGAGTATATGGTGCTGGGAGTTTGTCATTACAAACTCCACAGCACCATAATGGCTGCACTGAAAACTGAGAAGTTTGGTATCAAACTTCTCAGCACATTAAACCCACACTGATGCCAGTGTGGGATTTAATGAAAAATGCACACAGAGGGCACCTTAGAGATGCCCGCTGAAAAACGACCTACCACTAGTGTCCAGGCTGAGTGGCTGCTTTCAGCTGCCACCACCAGACATGTTTCTGGACCCCTGGGTCGAGAGCCTGCTGCTCTCGGGGGGCCTGAAACCATGCACATCCTGGGACGAGGTGCCAAGCCTCCTCCCCCAGGATGGGCAGGGTTCACAAAGGGGAAGCTTCAAAGGCTTGCCGCCTTTGTGAGCTTCCCCATGCCACTTGCTGCTTTCAGCAACTGGTCCCCACTGGTTCTGACCCCCCACTTTGGGTGGGAGAACCGGCGGGAAAAACAAGTGAGGAAGAGAGGTGTGCCCACCTCTGCCAACTCCACCCCTCAGGTGGGGGAGGCGAGGTGAAGCACAACTCAGTCCCCGCCATCTTGCAGATGGGGCGACTCAGCCAACCAGGGCAAGGCTTATGCCCCCCTCCCACTGAAGGGTGGCATAGGGGGTGTACCCACCCCAGGGAAGGGACCCATTGGCCCCAACCTTTTTACCTACCTGTAACGCCCCGAAATCTAGTATTTAGGGGCACCGCTGAACCTTGCTTCCTCAGACAAGAACCTACAAGAAGAAAAGAAGAAGGACCGAACAGCCGTGCCGAAGCTAACAAGAGGAAGACGCCTTCTGACTTGGCCCCAGCCCTACCGGCCTGTCTCCACCTCGAACCTGATCCTGCGAAATCCCACTGTGTCCTGCAGCCAGCAACCTCGAGAAACCCGAAGGACCTGCCTGCCTTCAATCCCAAAGACTTTGTCTCCCGTGAACACCGGATTTGTTCATCTCCAACCTCTGGCCCCGGCCGGAAACCGTGAATCCACCCCCCTCTGCACCCGCTGTCCACGGCCCGAGCTCGAGTGGGCAAACATCACGAGGAGGTCTCCCCGGCAATCCTGACCCGAGATCCAGCGATCCCTGACCTGCCTCAAGCCGACACCTGCAGCCTAAATCAGGAAGGTCCCCCCAGCCGCGACCAGGAGCTGGTAAGAAGATCCAACCCTAAAAGGCACCCCTGCACTCGACTCCCCACGGCCTTGGGTGGCCCAACCGACAGTGTCTGCCAGCCCCCAACATCCCAACTTACCTCTCGAAGTGGTGGTCGTACCCAGAAGACCTTCGTCCCCGAGCCTGCAGTGCTATTGCAAACCGGAGACTCCCCTTTGAAAGCTACAGGGCTTCCGACGCCAAAACAGCACTCTGCCGCGAGGGTGCATCTTTTGTGCTGGCCTAAACCCCCATTTACCCTGAGCTTAAGTCTAGGAGCTTTGCTCCCACAACCCAGTGGCCTGCTCGTCAGCAGTCACCAACTGGAGGCCCCCTATCCCCCATTGGATAACATTGGGCCTCAGCACTCTGCACTCTGCACCCGGCCGCCCTAGTGCCGCTGAGGGTGTAACTAGAGTGCATCCTTGACGCTGGGGGACCCCTGAGTCTAACCCCAGAATACCAACTCCCACAACAAAGTATTTACCTTTGAACTGTTAACACTATTTTCCTCCATAGGATAACATTGACTGTTTTTCTATGAAAAGTTTCTAAGTGTGGAGTTGGAAAATCTAAGAAATCCTTTTAAAATTGTACCAAATAACAAAAACGCTTTTACTTACCTGTTTTCAGGAAATGTCCCAGTGCAGTATCCAGGTATACTGCACTGTGTAAGAAAAGTAATCTAAAGAGTAACTTACCTGTAATTTTACCCCAAAGCCTATACAAAGTATATGTACTGTATTTACAAAGCATTGCATTTCTCAGTAACAGTACTGTAAATCAAAACAAAGTGCATATACAATTATAATCCAAACTGTTACAACTGTATATTTACTGCAAAGTATTTATCACTTACCTGTGCCAGGCTTGCTTGGTTCTAGGAAATAAAATAACTAAAAGAATATTTTTATACAAAAACAATTGGTCTGAAGTTCAGTCTTTGAGTGTGTGAATTCATTTGCTGACTGAGTGTGTACAACAAATGCTTAACACTGTCCTCTGATAAAGCCTTACTGCTCGACCACACTACCACAAATAGAGAGTGAGGTGCTATCTACTTTACCTTTGCCTATCTTTTGGGTTCCACTGGACTCTGTGCACACTATACCTCACTTTGGTATAATATATACAGAGCCAGCTTCCTACAGTTCTTCCTGATTTTCCTGGGGAGGTTGATGGTCCGGTTCTCTCTATTTTGGATGTTCGAAGGGCTCTTCAGGTTTATCTGCAACGCACTCAGTAGTTTCGCCTTTGCTTTGCTCTGTTTGTGTCTTTTGGTGGGGTGGCTAAAGGGAAAAAGTGTCTACTTCAACTTTTAGTTGCTGGGTGTGTCTGGCAGTTTGTCAGTCTTATAAGTTTTTGGAGCTGGGTCCTTTGGCTCCAGTTCAGGGCCGTTGCACTGGATCTGTGTCCGCTTCTTGGGCCAAGTCTGCCGGAGTTTCTATCCCAGAAATTTATAGGGCTGCTACTTGGCAGTCCCATCGCACTTTTATCAAGCATTATCGACTGGATGTCTTACGCTTCTATGGATAATTTTGCTGTCAGTGTTGTGAAGGCAGCTGTGTCTTGAGCTTGATTTAATACATCTTGAGTTGTTCGTAAGTTTTTGGTGTAAAACAACCTTCTTGTGTTAGGGCTTGTGAAGTCCTAACTGTGGTAATGACTGGGACAAGGTGGTCCTATGAGGGGGTAATGTTGTTACTTACTGGTAAGGTCCTCCTCGCCCTGCTAACTTCTGAATGGAACTACTAAGGTTGGTACTGTTTGGTATCAAAAGAATCAGTACATTAAATCAAATTTACTGGTTAAATTAAATTTAATGTCACAGGTGGGCAAGGTGCTACTTTAGAAGTCGCCACTTTAGTTGCCCAAGGTTTCCAGTGCTGGTTTACTGATGTACACCTGGCTTGTCCTGCAGAGAGATTTCTGCCTTCCTGGGGAGACGTGCGAACGACTCAGGACAGGACAAAATAGCGGCCTGCATGGGAAGACAGGTGTTACCTCCTGCCTGCGGGAAGCCACATGGGTCTTAGCCCAAAAGGCGAGCTTTAAAGGAGTAGCAGCCTTTTGAAGGGCAAATGGGTAACATTTGGGAGAGGGGCTGCTCCATTGTTTAGGCAGACACGCTGGCACTGGGGACAGGCGAGGAGAAGCCAGTTTTCAAACCTGTGTTTCCAGGGGCATGTAGCCCCTTGGAAGCCACACCTCTGTGGGTGGGGTAGGGACCTCTGATTGTCAAGAGAGGCGTCTCGTCTTTTTGGTAGTGGGCAGAATGGTGCATCCCGGGATAGCCGAATGCCACGCTTCCCAGAAAGTGGTCATCAGTGGGGAGGGAACCTAGTCACCCATTGGCTACCAACGGCATCCTACCCTGAGGGCATTTTCTGAATATAAATAGGGCACCTCTGGCACTCAGATCTTGACTGACTCCGAAGAAGAACCAAAGAAGAACTGCCATGCTGAACCGAGGGACCAGCAAAGAGACTGCACTGATGAGGGCTGCACCTGGTGGCTAGGGAAGAGAGGAACTGTACCTGCGGTGTCCTGCTCAAGGAGAAGTCATCCCCAGTGCTGAGTCAAGCCAAGAGAATCCCAAGGGTAAGTGGACTGGCCTCCTGTTTGCAGCACAGGGAAACAACCGCTAAAGAAGCCTGCTGGGGCACATTGGTAGCCAAAATATTCAAGCCGCTACCACCCCTGCCGTGCATTACCGAGGAGCATGAACGAATGCACAGAGTTGCACTCAAGTTCGCTGAGCCCGGGAGTGCTGTCTGAGAGTCCCTGGAACCCTCAGAAGGAGAGTTATCGACTTAGGAAGGATTAGCCTGTGACCACGACAATGGGTGACTGGTAGTCCAGTGGCAACTGGACTTCAACCATACCGGAGAGGAATTCATAGGATGTCGACCCTGCAAACAAGACTCCTTCACCATCTTTGTGGACTGAGGAATCCATACAGGAAGACCCCCGCCCACTGTGTCACATCCAGAGCATCTTTGGAGCATCTTCAGCATCCTTCATCCCTTGCATCAGGACCGCTCCATAGGAATCCATTGCTACATGGAAATAGTGCCTGGAACTGCTGGAGGACTGCTTCACCTGTGAAGGTAACTGTTCTTGAGCACCCTGCTGATCCCTCCTGACTGGTTCCCTGCTGGAGTTGGTCGCCCAAAGTACTTCTTACCAACCGGATTGACACTTATCTGAGTTTTTCTTTGAAAAAGTTTGTAAGTGTCCAATTCGTTGACTTTGCCAAGGCTTGCTTGTGGTTGAGTGAAATTGCACTGATTTTATTATTGCTTATAAAGTCTATATCTGTCTAAATTCTTATAAAAATACAACCCATTTGTATAAATTGGTGTCTG
The DNA here is from genome assembly GCA_963921515.1 of Calotriton arnoldi. NCBI lineage: Eukaryota > Metazoa > Chordata > Amphibia > Caudata > Salamandridae > Calotriton > Calotriton arnoldi. Next base: position 1,834,691 of record CAWUFW010001930.1, read on the forward strand.
ATTTCTGGAGTGTTGTCAATTTCTTCAATTGTTTTGGTGCTGTTTAGATGCGTAACACTCTGTGTACGCCTCGCTGCTCGGAGCCGCAGCTACTCCGGGCTGAGCTGAGGGGTTCACAAATGACCCCTACCGGACCTAAAGGGGTCAGTAAGTGTATTACATGGTGAGGCCGCACAACCACACCATATAATACACCCCATTTCCTCATGGGTACTAAAACCCAATAAGAAACATCCATGAATGGATGGCTACAGAGTGCGTGCAGCCTCTGAGAAAAGGAAGAGCGCTATAGCACCGGAGGATCCGCGGACCGCGGCGGGTGATCATTTGAAAGCGTGACTGGAGGTTCTAGGCATGTGTGCGCAGTAATATCAAGTTGGTTTGTGTGAGTGAGCAGTCAGTGTGTGAGAAGGATCTCCGATATTCACTCTTTCCCTCTCATGCCCTTTAGTACCCCTCCTAATTCCTTCCATGATTCTTCTCACCCTGTCTCTCTTCTCTTCATTTGCCTTCTGCTTTTTTTTTGTAGCTATGCTCCTTCGCCCTGTCCCTCACACCTCTGCTTTTACCCTTCTTTGCTCCCCTCCTTTACTCTGATCCCGTTACTCACTCTTTCACCTCATCTTTCCTTTAAATTCCTTCCTGCCCTGGGCCCTCATCCTGTCCCCGTCTTCTCTTGTTTCCTAGGCCGAGGGCTACGCAGATGGTGACCTCACCCTTTATCACCGCTTTACGCTCATGGAGTTCCTGAAGGCGGAGAATGCAGTGGACTTTCTCTCCAAGGCTAGCGAGGTGAGTGTGCTTCTACAAAAGAGAGTTTGCCATTATGAGGCCATTCTGTTCCTGGGAGGCGAGGCTGCATCCAAGAGGTGGCCTGATGTGCGAGTGTTATTGAGGTAAGAATGCATCGGCAAGATCAGTCTATTGCCGCCAGGCTAGTGAGGTGAACCTGCCACAAGGTCTGGCTGTTGCCGCCAGGCTAGTGAGGTGAACCTGCCACAAGGTCTGGCTGTTGCCGCCAGGCCAGCGAGGTGAATCTACCACCACAGGACCAGGCTGTTGCCGCCAGGCTAGTGAGGTGAACCTGCCACAAGGTCTGGCTGTTGCCGCCAGGCTAGTGAGGTGAACCTGCCACAAGGTCTGGCTGTTGCCGCCAGGCTAGTGAGGTGAATCTACCACCACAGGACCAGGCTGTTGCCGCCAGGCTAGGGAGGTGAATCTACCACCACAGGACCAGGCTGTTGCCGCCAGGCTAGTGAGGTGAACCTGCCACAAGATCTGGCTGTTGCCGCCAGGCTAGTGAGGTGAATCTACCACCACAGGACCAGGCTGTTGCCGCCAGGCTAGGGAGGTGAATCTACCACCACAGGACCAGGCTGTTGCCGCCAGGCTAGTGAGGTGAACCTGCCACAAGATCTGGCTGTTGCCGCCAGGCTAGTGAGGTGAATCTACCACCACAGGACCGGGCTGGTACCGCCAGGCTAGTGAGTTGAATCTACCACCACAGGACAAGGCTGTTGCCGCCAAGCTAGTGAGGTGAATCTACTACCACAGGACCAGGCTGTTGCCGCCAGGCTAGTGAGGTGAATCTACCACCACAGGACCAGGCTGTTGCCGCCAAGCTAGTGAGGTGAATCTACTACCACAGGACCACGCTGTTGCCGCCAGGCTAGTGAGGTGAATCTACCACCACAGGACCAGGCTGTTGCCGCCAGGCTAGTGAGGTGAATCTACCACCACAGGACCAGGCTGTTGCCGCCAGGCTGGTGAGGTGAACCTGCCACAAGGTCAGTCTGTTGCCGCCAGGCTAGTAAGGTGAACCTGCCACAAGGTCTGGCTGTTGCCGCCAGGCTAGTGAGGTGAATCTACCACCACAGGACCAGGCTGGTACCGCCATGCTAGTGAGGTGAATCTACCACCACAGGAGAAGGCTGTTGCCGCCAGGCTAGTGAGGTGAATCTACCACCACAGGACCAGGCTGTTGCCGCCAGGCTGGTGAGGTGAATCTACCACCACAGGACCAGGCTGGTACCGCCAGGCTAGTCAGCTGAATCTACCACCACAGGACAAGGCTGTTGCCGCCAGGCTAGTGAGGTGAATCTACCACCACAGGACCAGGCTGTTGCCGCCAAGCTAGTGAGGTGAATCTACTACCAAAGGACCAGGCTGTTGCCGCCAGGCTAGTGAGGTGAATCTACCACCACAGGACCAGGCTGTTGCCGCCAAGCTAGTGAGGTGCATCTACTACCACAAGACCAGGCTGTTGCCGCCAGGCTAGTGAGGTGAATCTACCACCACAGGACCAGGCTGTTGCCGCCAGGCTAGTAAGGTGAACCTGCCACAAGGTCAGTCTGTTGCCGCCAGGCTAGTGAGGTGAATCTGCCATCATAAGGTCAGCTGTTGCCGCCAGGCTAGTGAGGTGATTCTACCACCACAGGACCAGGCTGTTGCCGCCAGGCTAGTGAGGTGAATCTACCACCAAAGGACCAGGCTGTTGCCGCCAGGCTGGTGAGGTGGATGCTTCACTTCTGTAACCTAGAGTTCAGTTCTAGAGCAGGGATGGGGCTGAGACGTGTTGAGTATCAGCTACCTCCTATACATTTACCGTGCCCATGAAGGATCTGTCTCCGTGTGGGTGTGCGGATCAGCCTGAGGCACGCTGGCTAGTATTACATTGCTTCTGATTTTCATCCGTATCATCTATGTAGGGAATGTTGCAGTCATGAACGAAATGGACGCAGCCCCAAACGCTGGCTTAAGTAAAAGCAGGGCTGAATCGTAGATGAGCAAGAACCGTCCATGAGTTTAAACTGCTCCTAGAGTTTGACTTCAAACCCAGGTACTTGTAACGCAGAATATTAGCTTAGGATGGCATCTCCCAGTGCCTGTGTAAGGAAGGGACCTGGCATGTAGCTAAACAAACCAAATCTGGAATTATGCAGACCGTGGCAGTGAAAGATGCATTAGGCAGGCACTGCCCGCTTTGGTGCAACTAGTGAGGCATTCAAAAGCCAACTGGATAGGACACGACACAAAGCCCACGTACCTGCTGCTTACCTAAGATGCGGATACAACCGTCTTAACTAATTGTAGCAGCTGGCCCGGGTTGTCTAGTAGCCAGTTGGGAGTGCCGCATCTTCTTGGCAAGGCTGCTGCAAGTGAAACAGGAAGTAAATCACAGAAAAGCTTAAAAGTAAACTAAGCAGGGTTTAAGCATAAGCGGCTAGTTGCCTGCAATAGATAGTTAATACTGCAACAAAAATCGTCGTTAACAAAAGACTTCTCATTAGAATCTACTTTTGCTTTTAATGTAAACACAACTATGTAACATTTAACTGTGTCCTTAACAGCATGCTGAAATAATCTTCAAGCTTTTATTGAATATAAAGCTGAGCCTGTGAAAAATGTACAAAAGGCAGGAAAACAATGCCGCAAAGCCGCCTTTTAGTAAAAAAAATTCAGCAGCCTTAAAAAGAGTTTTGGGAAATTTGCACCATGCACAGATTCACCGGCTGAGTTCAAGCTTTACACGATCTGTGCACAAGTGCCGTATATATTTTATTTATTGTGTAGTTAATTAAAACCATTACAATTTAGCATAGGATAGCTAAAAGCAGCCCAGTTTTCAATAAAAATTTGGGCTGAGTTAACATCGTGTAACACATTAGTTCCTTGTGTTAAAATAATCCACACTGTTGCGTTATTTAAAAGCAAAGTACATGACGCTGGCTGAAGCTGCGGAATTCAAACGCCTGTCTTGACATAAGACATAATTCATATTACATCTAAAAACAGCAAGGATGATTCTATGTGCAAAATATGCAAAGTGTACTCTGCCCTCTTTTCCGAAGATTAAAAAAGTGCACTGTGCTATCTGGAGCTGCCACTAAGCTTGGAATCAACGTGAAAAATGTAAAGATTCAATACTGGAAGCATCCCTACTGTTAGTTTTGAGTATACAAATGAGACCTATGTAGTACATCTCAAACATCAAAGTCGATTCGTTGTGCAAATATGCAAAATATACAGAGGATTATAAAAGTGGTTTATGCTTTCTAGAACTGCTCCAAAGCTGGGGTTGGCTGAGCCAAAATAGTGATTTGCTACTAGTGCAACCCTGCTATGAGATTGGAGTATGCGAAATGGGCTCCGTTATTGCGCGTAGTTGGTCCTGGATTGCATGCAAATATGAGAGAACCATCTTTAGACTAAGCAATACCCTGTGCAACCCTTTGATGTTAGACCAAGTTAAGTTTAAAATCTATGCAGTCAAATCGCTTCAATGTTTCTTCTGATTCACATGCATCTGTGCTGTGGAATTAGTTTGTACAGGACCCTATCCCCTGCTGCATTTGTAACAGTTTGCTAACTTGTTGGAGAAACTTTGTTGTCTTGCATGAGAGTGGTTGCAGAAGTGGTTAGACTTAGACTCTGTTAATGAAATGGGCCAAAGACAAAGTGGCAGGTGGTAGACTGATTTACTGACTCAGTCATAACGTTCTTAATTTGCTCACTACCTGCAAGGTTTCTTGGTGCAGAAGGTAGTTGATTGGGGCTCCCAAGAAGTTTAAACTCTGTTCTTCTTTTGCGACAGATCACATTGGATAACCCGGAGCTTGAGCGACACTCGGCTACAACAGCAGACGTGCGAGAGTGCTGCAAAGACATTCGAGTGCTAGGTCGAAAGGAGCTTAGGTAAGATGACCCCATGGACTCCGCGAGTGCGGCCGAGAGGATCATTTGGACAATGTTTCTTTTGTTATTCAGTGAAGTAAAACATTCTCTTACAGCACTCCCTGCTTACCTTCATATGCACGGTTACCTAGCCTCAGCAGACCCAGAAGTAAAAGCATCTGTACTACATGGCTGGGTGGGGAGGTTCTTGTAAGTCCTGCATTTGGGTTTGTGGTTCCACAAGTTGGTAAACACTCTTCTTGGAGAGAGTTTCAGTTTGGGGGTGGGGGTAGAAGTCCCCCAGCACCATCTGGAGACACCTACAGTGATGGTTTTACGCGTAAACAACCCTTAATTGGTACATTCAGTGAACATAAAGTAAAACTGGAAAGGAAAGGCCGGTCGCTAACCAATGACCCCGGTTCAGCTTCTAATAACCAATTGCTAACACGATGCATTTAGCTATTAAGCTGATCTGAAAATACTAATTCTGTAACGAGCAGGTTGGTTACTTTAGGGGAAGATGTAGAATTATAAGAGCTGCAATGGCAACGTCTGCTTGTTATACGAATCAGTCCATCAAGCAGTATTTATATAGCGCGGTTAATCACCCTGGGGGGTGTCCAGTTGCAAGATTTAAAAAAAAGAATCCAGCATCGGCCAAGCCAGTAGGTCTCGCCTTTGCAAGAGCTATTGGTTTTGCCAATGTCTTTTAGTCATGCTGTACAGCAGCCTGGCTAAATGTTACAAATCAAGAACGACGACCTGCGCTCTATTTCTAACATGTATCCGTGCTGAACAGCGGCCACGCCGCTGGACAGTATTGCTTAAAAAAACACCGGCAAATCCAGTAGCTCTCATATAGGCTCTGCCAGTGCTTGTATTTTTTCCTTTCTCTTTAATTTTTTTAAATATTTTTGGGGAATGCTAAAAAGCTTGTTTAGGAAATACCTGCCCTATTGGCTTTGCCAATGCTTGTTTTCTTTTTCTATATACTCTTTAATTTTTGGGGGAATGCTAAAATGTTCATATAGGCAATACCAGACCTGTTAGCTTTGCCAATGCTTGTTTTCTTTATTTCTATTTCTTTTTAAAATATTTTTGGGAAGTGCTCAGAAGCTCTATAGATACCGCTACCAGCCACTCGTTTACTATTCATGTAATTTGCAGCGCATCTCGCCCTGCATGTGTGTTGCTTCTAAACCAGACTACCACATAATCGGTGTCGTTGATAGTGTATCGTTGTTTTATGGTTGTAACATGACAGCCACAATTAGGAACACATCACCCATTTTATATTGGTTCCTCTATTAATCAGTCTATATAATACCATTCAAAGATGGCTGTTCGCTGATGTTTCATTTTGTACTTATTTGTAACTGCACATGCATTTCATGTTTATGGAGTAGCATGGTCTTCTTTTAATTTATCTTGTATATCCTTGTTGAGCATGCATATGTTTTATTGTGGATGGATGCAAGAATAGCTCAGTGGAAAGCTGAATGGATGAGTGAATGTGAGGATGTGTTAGTAACTGAGCTATTGACTACCTGAACTGACCAGTAACTGAAGAGGAACTCTGTTCTAAGGCAGGCCTATGGATATTGCCAATGCTTGTTTGTTGTGTAGTTCGTTGTTTTATGAGTTTTCAGCATTTGTAGTGTATTGTTTTTTTCGTGTGTCACTAGTTCTTCTCAGTGCATGTCTGTCCTGCCTTTTGCTAGTGTTTGTTACAACTGCACTGTGAAGACTTCATTTTTTTGTCCGCTTCAGTATTTTGAAGATTATCTTTTGGTTTATTTGCACTTTGCAAAAGCATGGACCTTAGAGGTCTGCAATCTGCTTCGTTTTTGAAGCATTTCGTAGTTTCTGCCTTGTCTGAGTGTTTGCAGGTCCTCGTGTATTAGGTGAAGGTGAGCACTTAACAGCAAAAAGCCCTCCACTCTTGAGCCTTCAGTTCTGGATATCCTCATATTATTGCAGTAAAGGCACTGAGGGTTTGTCAGCCTCGACTCCATTGATTAGTTTTGAGAATGTGAGTGATTCTCTGAGAACGTACAAGTAACTATAGACTTCCTGTTGCCACAGTCTCTGATCAGACAGGCTAGATCGACCTTACCTGGATGAAAAGTGCATTCTACTCGCACTACAATACTCCCCTTCCGCAGCAGTTGGGTTGAGCATCAGGCTCCTCCTTAAGGTCAAAGGGGCATGGACGACTTGGAAATCTGAGGAGAGACAACCACATTAAATATGATCAGTTGGGAAAAAAAATCCATAAAAACTGCACGCGTTGTGAGTTGGAAAACCAGCAGACCTGTAGGATTCCCCTCCTGCGACTGCTTCCACCAGTAAATTGTAGTTCACGATATTTCAAGAACAAGGTGGTTTTATTTGTGAATTCTGCCCAAAGCACACTTGAGTCTGTCATTTTTAAAATGTTTTTTTTATTTTACGGAGTTTTATATAGCGCGAACTTGACCCGAAGGTATCGGGTATCAGAGCGCTTTACATAGCACCAGTTACGTTACATGAGGACACATTCATTTTGTTTGTTAGGCACGGGGAGATTAAGTGATTTGCCCGGAATCACAGGATGTTCAGCGTCATTGCCGAGACTCGAACCCGGTTCCCCAGAGTCGAGGTCGACCGCCCTGGCCGTTAGGCCAACTCCTCTCCCCAAATCTCTCCCCAAATCTGATCTATCCCACTTCTATCTACCCCACTCCACCGCAATCTACCCCACTCCAACTACAATCTACCCCACTCCAACTACAATCTACCCCACTCCAACTACAATCTACCCCACTCCAACTACAATCTACCCCTCTCCAACTACAATCTACCCCACTCCAACTACAATCTACCCCACTCCAACTACAATCTTCCCCACTCCAACTACAATCTACCCCACTCCAACTACAATCTACCCCACTCCAACTACAATCTACCCCACTCCAACTACAATCTACCCCACTCCAACTGCAATTAAATCTACCCCACGCCAGTCTAACTCACTGTACCCCAACATACACCAATACAATCTAACCCATTCAACCCCACTTCACTCTAAGCCAATCTACCCCACTTCAAGCTACCCCAATCTACCCTACTTCACTCTAAAGCAATCTACCCCACTCCACGCTACCCCACTTCACTCTAAAACAATCTACCCCAATTCATACTACCCCACTCCACGTTATTTTACCCCAAATACCCCAATCTACCCCACTCCACGCTACTCCAATCTACCCCATTACACTCTACACCAATCTACCCCACTCAAATATACCCCACCAACATTTAGCCATGCTGAACAGCAGCCACAATGGTGTAAAACATGGTTAAAACACATAGGCAAAGCCAATAGCTCTCACATAGGAGAGACCTATTGGCTTTGCCAATGCTTGCTGTAATTTGGTGTAACTCCATTCAGTATTGTTTGAGCAATTAGGGCTCCAAAACTTTGTAGATTTCACTCTGCGGAGCCGAAAGATCTCCTGCTGAGATCTGATTGGCTGCCACCACATCAGCAAGGCTGTGGAGGCAGCCATCTTAGGACTTTGGACTCAGTCCTGGGTCCTAAAACAAAATGCAAAAAAAAAGAAAAGACAGGGAGCAAGGTAGGGATACCGTGACCACCTAGGCCTGATAGTGGGTTTCCAAAGGGGCACCGCCTGGGGTCAAAAATGGGGATTAAAAAAAAAAAAACACAAATTCACAGTGGATCTGCGAAATCTGTGCCGAAATTCAGAAGAAAAAAACAAGTGTGGGCTCCCGCGTGGGTCAAACCACCTCTCCCCTGGGGCGGTCGGCACATGTTTAAGTAAGGACAGGGGGGCACAAAGACCCTCTCCCAAAGCCTAGCCTCTAAGAGGCCCGAGGCCTCCCTCCTCGAGGCTGATATTTTAATGAAGAGGATGGGGCATCAAGTCCCCCCTCCCAAATCCTAAAATGGCCACAGGGAACCCATCCCCTAGGGCCAAATTCTTAAAATAGGGGACGCGGGACCACATCCCCCGGGGCTGGCTCAGTTACTGTGTCCTGCAGAGCCCAGCCCGGGGCACAGTAGTTTCCCTGCCCGCAACAGCACAGGCAGGGAAACTCTCACCTGGAGAGAGCAAGCATTAATAGGTGCTCCCTCTGGGTGGGAGGAATGGTAGTTTCCTCACCATGAGGGGATCCTGCTGGGGCCGTAGAGGCCTGCGTTATTGATGGGAGTTTGTATGTTTGACTGCTTGCCCAGGATGCCGTCCAGAGATTCTGCAGTCAACAATGGTTGAAGTGGAGACAGCTTTGTATAGTAATGGTGCACGTAAAGGGCGCAATTAGGAGAAATTCTACTTTTATCGAGTTAACTTTTAGATGGAAAGTGGAGGCCCAGGTTAAGCGCCCATTAAGGATCATAGCGAAAGTTTCCACATCCTTGGGGGAGAATATTTTAAGTGAAGTTGATGCTAACTTTGTTAAGAAAATGGTCTACATGCTTTATGTAAATGCTAAGTAGGGTGGGGGAACCCTTGGCGTAGGTCATTGCTGTTGATAGATGGAGCCGTACTGGGCGCCTGCGATAAGGTGGGCGGATTTACCTTCACATGGATCCCTGACGTAGGGGCTGCGGAAGACATATTGAGAGACTGCCAGGTATCTCCAGTCACCGAATGCACCTACATTGTTGCCCTGCTTCATAAAGCCATTTTATCTATCTTTGAGTGATTCTGCTGCCAGAAGAGGTAGTGTCAAGCACCCCTTGACAGGTGGATACCCCATCCTACAGAAATTGGTGAGGCCCAAATACTATTTTGCATCCTCGCTCCTTTGTCTAAGTGTTGTCCCTCTGCCTGACCGACCTCGCTGGGACAGCTCTTTGATGCCTTTGAGCCAAGTTCGCGCTATATCAAACTTCGAAAATATAGTGAAAGGGTGAGGTCCTAATAGATAGTTTGTGCTTTCAGCTCACTGCAAAACATCTGCTGCTTCTGTCGTTTCTTGAGTAGTGAACGATTAATATCGCCTCTTTACTTGTTAATTTTCATTCATTTGTTGTGATTACGAGGAGGGCGCACATGTGCCTCCCTTTCCCCTTTGCCAGCCCACTTGTTAATCTACAGCAGTGCTGTGTAGCATGGAAAAAATTAACAGAAAAAGACGGACGCATCCAGCGATAATGTACTTTAAAAAAAGTGTTTTTGCTCTGGCTGCTTCATTACGCTTTCTTAAATTAGTTTTAGCCACACTGGGAAGCATCTGCGCTGCTGTACAGCAGGACTACAAAACATTGCGAAAGCCAATAGCTCATATATGCATGACCTATTGGCTTTGCCAATGCTTGTTGTTCACATTGCTCCAGTACTAAATTTGGACAGCTAGTTACCTGTCCCAAAAAACATATCATATAAGGCACTTTGCAAGTCTTTTTATGGAAATGGTCGCTGGTTTTCTAAGGAACTGGGGCAGCGGTGTCAGCCGGCAGAGTGCCTCACTCAGCAAGTTACATTCTCCTACAAGTTTCTGGCTTCTGCTTATCCAGGGTGGGCAGGACTCCTCCTCCCTAGCTCTGTGCTTCGAATGTGGGTTCCAGTCAGATCCCGCAAACCTAAAACTCAGTTGTGTCCCCTGTAAATGATGGCTCACCACAGCCTTTTTCTGGCAGTCTGAGCATAGTGCTAGGAAGCAGCCTTTTGTTAGCAGTTCGCTTTATAAATCATTACATAATGTAACACATTTATGATTTAAGCAACTCAATTCATCGTCCAACTACATTTGATGAAACTTCACATGTTCTTGGTATAATAATCTAGCAGTTTGGCCCCCGTACCCATCCTGCTGGGGGTTGTAGTTTCACAATCCACAGCAGCAGCTCAGTTTTAGAGCTCTTTAATCTGGTGGCTGCAACCCTAGTGTTAGCTCAGATACCTGCTGGCATGGCGTCCATAGTTGGATATTTTCACCCCACTGAAAGGATAGCTACCTACCCGTTGGGGAGGAGCTGAGACCTCGGGCACAATTTTGTTCTTCTAGGAAATTGCCCCTTTTTGACATGGTCACCCCCACTTTTTGCCTAGTAAATGATGTGATTTCGACAAAGTGCACCAGGTTCCTTCGAACCAAGTCCTCCGTGCCAGAGCTCTTTCCCAAAACTGTACAATTGTTCCCCCAATTGGCAAAACCTTTTGCACCCTCTAAGTCCCTAGTAAATGGTACCCTGGTACCTAGGGCCCGAGGTACTAAAGAGGGTCCCTAAGGGCTGCAGCACGAATTGTGGCACCCTAAGGGACCCCTCACCAAACTCCTGCAAGGCTGCCATTGCAGGCTGCGTGTCTTGGTGCAGACAAAGGTGAAAACACGACATGTCGCACTTTCCTGTATGCCATGTCCCTAACACTGCATGTAATGTGTAGGTCACCCCTACATCAGACCTGACAGCCCTAAGGCAGGGTGCTTAATATTACATGTGAGGGCACACCTGCATGAACAGATATGCCCCTGTGCTGGTCAGTCCATTTACTGCCAGTACAAGTGACCACGGAAGCCATTTTAAAAAGTGCTGGACACTGCTGAAAACGAGTTCCCCAGCTACATGATGGCTTCACTGAAAATAGGGATGTTTGGTATCAAACATCTTGCATTGATGAACCCACACTGATTCCAGTGTTGGATTTACCAATACATGCACCCAGATCGCACCTTAGAGGTGCCTCCTGAAAACCTACCAGCCTCTGGTGTCCTTGCTGACAGGTTTCTGCCAGCCTGCCACCCAAAACGCTGTTCTGACCTCCTAGAGTGAGAGCCTTTTCTCTCAAGAGACCGAGAACAAAACCCTGTCTGGGAAGAGGGTGTAACACCCCTCCCACAGGTTGACCTGCTGATGAGCCTTCCTAGGGCGGCAAGCTTTAAAGAGCAGCCGCCTTTGAAATGCAAATCTGGCTCCCCTCACAGGAGAGGAAGCCGCCTCCCTTTGTCCAGGATCTCTTTGGCACCTGGACAGGTGGGAAGATTAGCTAGTCAGGTAGGCGTGCCACCTCCAGGCTAGTGCCTAAGGTGGGCTGTGAGCTGGACACGATTTTTCAAAAGTAGCCACCTTTGGGATGGCATACTTAGGCATTCTGGGAGAGGGTTATGCAGCCCACTCCCCTAACACCCTCCTAAATTCAGTATTTAGGGGAGCACCTGGCAGCAGAGAAGCAGATCCTGACAACCTACGATGGACACGAAGAGCCGCAGAAGACTGAATAGAGCACCTGACTTGGCCCCAGCCCTGCTGTCCTGTCTGTCGTTCTCTGTTGAACCTTCGCCAAAGACGACTTATCCTGCAGCTGTGTTCCTCTAAAACCTGGGAGGACTGCCTGCCTTTATTAAAGACCAAGACCTCCTGAAGAATAGCAGAGTTGTTCTCTGCAGAAACTCCAAAAGAGAAGACTGAGGCCTCTGGCACCGCTAAAACCTGACACCTGAAGCCACCACTGCACCTGCCGTCTCCAGCCTGAGTTGAAGTGGGCCACTTGTGTCAACAAGGTCCCCCAGCCCTCGAGTCCATCGTGGTTTCACCCCTCGTGGACTCCCCAACATCGCCTGCTGCCTCTGCACGCAGGCACCTTCGACCGCAACTGCTCCCTGTAAGGAAACCCAGCACCTAAAGACGCATCGCCTAAAGACACCTCGCCTAAAGACACCTCTACATCCGTCGCACCCAGCCAGTGGAGAAGAGGACCCCAGGTGTTCCTACATCTCAGAGCATCGCAAGCCGTGAATCTCCCCTCACACCCCTCTCCCGTTGGTTCACCCTGCCAGCCAGAGCCTGCAGCCTCTTGTCGCAGTGATTGATCTCCATAGAAACCTGTTGGGCTCCCGACACTGTTTTGCACCCTGCACCCAGCCGCCCTCGTGCCATTGGTGGTGTACTGTTGGTGCTGTCTTGGACCTTGCCCACCACTCATCTTCACTCTTGGAGATTGGTCTTGTAAGTAGCTGTACTATACCTGTTTGCAGAACTCTTACTTCCATAGGATAACATTTCAGAACTCCGAAATTACACTGTCCGCTTGTTAAAGTGAAAAGAATATATATTTAAAAATGTACTTACCTGAGTGATTTTTCTCTGATGCCAAATCACATATAAAGATACTTGCTATTTTTATAAATTGGTGTGGATCTCCTCCTTGAGTGGTGTCATTTATTGATCATTGTCTGTATTTGCAAATGTCTTGCACTCCTCTGTGTGAAGCCTAAGGCTGCTGGACCACACTACCCTCTAATAGAGCACCTTGGGATTGCCATAGCAAGCCCCTGTCCACTCATAAGGGAACCCCTGGACCCCTTACATAGTATATCAGATTCTTGGTTTATCACATAAAGAGCCAGCTTCCTACATTGGTGGCAACGGTGGGATACAAGACTTGACATTTGCTGTACCACTTGGTTGATAAGTGATTCCAAGGAGTAATCCAAAATGGTCTCTAGAGGAGGGCCACAATGGACCCCTATCCCTTCACAGTTCTTAATTTTGATGCCCACTGGCCTGTAGGGTTGTCTCCACCAGATGCCCAAGTAGATTCTGTAAAGAACTTGGGGATCAAATTTGATAATAAAATGTCTTTCCATAACATAATTATCTCGGTGGTAGGCTTGCGTTTTGGCATTTTACGTATGGCAAAAAAAAATCTGCATTTCCTCTGAGTTCCGGCTAGGATGACAGTGATATTGGCTTTGGTTATGGCCAGGTTGGACTATGCCAATGCGCTATATGCCGGCCTGTTGAGACTTCAGACTGTTCCAAATGTGGCGGCGAGGCTGGCCCTTGGTCTTCCCAGACAAGAGCACATTACTGTGCATCTGTGTAATTTGCATTGGCTCTCCATGGAAAAACTGATTCTTTTCAAGTTCTCTCTGGTAATGCACAGAGCGCTACATCATTCAGGACCAAACTAATCTGCTAGGATTGCCTAGTACAGCCCTATAAGAGTACTATGGCCCTCCAATAACCATCTGGCCAGGATCCTAAGACTTTGTCTGGCTAAAACTGGTAGACGTTCGTTTTATTTCTTGGGCCCGTTGGGTTGGAATAATTTCCCGTTGTATTTGCGACAGATCAATGATGAAGCATGGTTTAAGTAAAGGCTCAACATGTAGCTTTTTACGCAGTAGCTGCCTTCTGCCTTTCTCTTCCTATTCATGTCTTTTTATGCAGTAGTGCTTCTCTACCTTCTCTCTGACTATACTGGTTAGCACCGGGACACACTGAGTAGCCGTGCACGCTAGAAATCTCTTTACATTAACATCTGAATGTTAGTGCAGCTTGCAACGAATTCCTCTCTCTTCCGCATGATGGTCATCTGCACTTCAAGTAAACAGCTAACGTCCTGCAGGTAACGGTAGTGCGACCCTACAAACCGTACCGGGCAGCTTCGTTTAGAGACTCTTAGCATGGAATGGCCACTATGACTTACTGTGTTCTTCAGCGGGGTCTTTCATTTTGGGGTTTGCTTTAATGCTTTAAATATTCAGGTAAGCGCATTGGAAGCAGACTATGACCTTGGCGTCTGCTGTTGAAGGCTCCCGTTCGCTGTTGTAAGAGGAAGCTGAGCCACTATTCCTGGTGCTTCCAGTATACTTCTATGTAGACATCTGGGCGCGTTTCACTGTTGGTGTGCTCTCCCTCTTGCCTCGTCCCATTTCCTGGGTCTACCAGGCACAGTGCATGGGATGGGGTTAAGGCTTATGTCGGCTACTACTTAGGGTGTGGACATGCTGGAGAAACGGTCTGGAGCTCCATGGTGGCCTCCACTCTGGAGGTGAAGCCCTCACTTGTATCTCAGCTCACGGCCTGGATAGGGGTGGTGGCATTGGGTGGTTGGGCACTTAGAGTCCCGGCTGAGGTAAAGAAACGCCATTCTGGATTCTCAGGCCACAGCGCATTGTCATGGGGAAGGCTACAGCCAGTGTGCCTAGAGGTCTTATGGCTTCCTCTTGTCTCCAGAAAAAGTGAGGAGCAGACCCTGACAGGAGGTTGAACCTCTGGCCGCCTGGTTCCGCTAATCGGGGATAGAATCCACAAGGACCGAGCACGACTAAATGAATTTTGATAACTCCAAACAGCCCTCTGTTCGTCAGATAAGGGCCACACCAAAGTGTTGCCACACTTGAACTTGATGTTAAATACACTCCTAACCTTGTCGTGAGTAATTTTAATTCAATAAATCGCCAGGTATCTCTTCATGATGCCCACACTAAACCTTTACAATATGAAAACTAGGACTATTTTATTTGTCAGTGCTTGTTTGGCGACAATACATTCTTATGCATACAATCTTGTTTTGTAGCTATCATATTAGACTTTTCTTTAGTTTGCAGGACGCTCCTGGCTTCATGTTTCTCCTGTTTTCAGATGCTACTTAATTCTCATCAGCTTTCCTGTTGGGTTCTATAAGCACTTAAGTGTTTTTGTTTAAATGATAGTTTCGGAGAACTGCAGGATTAAACAATCTTAGGGTGCGTTTTTAGTTCTACCAAGAAACTGACCCATCTCGCCTACAAACACAACTGAAGAGTTGGCAGCGATCTGCTTTGGGTGACCTATATCCAAGTCTACCTTCTACCCCCTCTTCATCCTGGTGCCAGTGTGAGCTCCACTGTGATTGCACCACTGACCCACCAGCCTCTCGGTTAGTGAGTGGGACAGGCTTGGTGATGATCCTCCTCCAGAGGAACAACCCTCCTCTGGAGGTCCAGTAGGGTGGGACAGTCTCTTACTCCACGACCCTGTGCCTTTAACTGACCTGAACTATAGATCTGAAAGAGACACGTTAGTGACAGATTCCTTACCTTAGAATATCCCCAGGCGTCAGGCTGGATCCGGAAAGTTTTTGCGTAGCAGTACCCTTGCGCGTCGGTAGGCAGCGTCGTGCGGCTCCGCGTCCGTCGTCGGCGTCGTGATCGCCGGGATGACATCGCGGGCAGTACTTGGACGCCGCCCCTGCGCGCTGACGTCCGTTCTTCTTTTTCCGCGCCAGTAAGCGCAGATCCGGGAAGAGCAGTGCCCTAGTCACTTTTTGACTATCCTTTTTTGTGAATTTTTTCACTGTTTCTTCATTGAGTCTTCACGACTCCTAAGGTGTCGTAGGGATGCCCGGCTTTAAGCCATGTGAGGCCTGTGGTTGCATGATGTCGATCACGGACCCGCATCTCGAGTGTCTCTTCTGTCTCGGCCGAGACCACGACACGAAGTCGTGCCCTGACTGCCGGAAACTTCATCCGAAGGCTTTGCGAGAGCGGTCTCGAAAGCTACTCGAGGTCCGGCAGTCGGCTCCGCGCCGCACCAAGCCCCGGTCCCGGGAGAGGTCGAGGGGCCGGTCGCGGAGTCCCCGCCGTTCGTCGGAATCCAAGTCTTCGCGCTCCTCCGGTAAGTCGAAGCACAAGAAGTCTAAGCGGCGTCATCGCTCTAAGACTTCGCCTCGCTGGTCTCGCGGCTAAGGCCCCAGTCGGCACCGTCCCCGCGGCCCCGGACATGCCTGTAGAGCCGCCCCCGAATTACCCGTTCTTTCCGGGTTCGGGGGCGACTCCGGCCGAACTGCAGGAATTCCTGTCGGCCATGGCCCGCCTCTTCGGGCCTTCAGGTCCCTCCGGTGCGCCTTCGGGCCCCGCGGGCCTGATGGGGTTGCCCGGGCGCCGCCGTCGACTCCGGTCCCGGCGCCGCCTGTCCCACCAGCCTTCATCCCGGCCTCGGCTCCGGCCTCGATCCCGGCTCCGGTGGTATCGCAACCCCCATCGACGCCGGTTGACCTAACCACGCCTCCGCCGACGCCGATGTCCCCGGTGCCGTTCCTGACGCCGTCCGGGGCTCCGGACGGCGTCGGTCCCGGCTCTCTCCGGCTCCGGACATGGAGCCGGACCGGCGTCGCTCGACGCCGGCTCCGGTGCCGATGAGACCTTGGGTCCCAAATGTCCCTCCTCCTCCATATTTTGAACAAGAGGAGGACCAGTAGAGCTGGGAGGGGTCTGAGGACCCTCTCACACAACAGTGTGAGTTTGATCCGGACTGGGCTGAGGAACTTGGGGATGCCAGTGGTCTAGACACCTCCCCTGACACTGGCTTGCTGCCTCCTCCCGTGGCTAAGGAGGAGGGAGCTAATTTTGCAACGGTGTTGCGTAGAGCAGCTGGAGCCTTACATCTCCAGTTGCCTACTGTGGCCGTCAGAACTAACCTCCTGACAGGAGTGCTTCAGCCGGCGGCTTCCTCTTCGGAGACTGTGCTGCCGTTTAATGATGCACTCACTGACGTTCTTTTGGGTGCCTGGTCCAAACCCAGCACAGGGGCTCCTGTGGATAGGAACGTGGCCCGACGCCATCGCCCTGCTCCGGGCGACCCCTTGTTTCTCTCCCAACATCCCACCCCTGAGAGCTTGGTTGTCCAAGCCTCTGCCTCCCAAACCGCCTTCCCTACCGCCCCTCCGGATAGTGAATCCAAACGCCTGGACCAATTTGGGAAGAAGGCTTTTTCTTCCTCCAGTGCTGGCTTGCGGTCCGTCAACACCGCTTGCCTTTGGGGCCGATATACCCACTCCCTGTGGGATTCGGTGGCGGCTGTTTTGCCGCAGTGTTCTGAGGAGGTCCAGACACTGCTTACCCGCGCCATTGCGGAAGGGCGAGATGCGGCTAAATACACCATCCGTTGTGGCGTTGATACCGCCGACTCGCTGGGCAGATCGCTTGCGACGACGGTGGCGCTACGTCGCCACGCCTGGCTGAGGACAACTGGTTTCTCGGGTGATGTCCAGAATACACTCATGGACATGCCCTTTGATGGAGTCGGTCTTTTTGGTTCAAAGGCAGACCATGCGCTGGAGCGGTTTAAGGACTCACGGGCTACGGCCAAGTCCCTGGGCCTTTCTGTTGTACGCCCTCTGCTCACCTCTGCTTTTCGCCCCTTTCGTGGCCACGGAAGGGGCGTCCAGTCACGTCAGCTGCCCAGCCACCGGCCCACGCAGCAAGCGTCTACGCGTGGCCGAGGACGTGGATACCGCCGTGGCGGTTCGGGCAACCAGCGTGCGGGTCAGGCCACCACCTCCAACCCGTCCGCGGCCTCCAAGCCCTCCTAGTCCCTCCTTTCCGGTGCACAGCACGCCAGTAGGGGGCAGGGTCCTCCATCACCTTCACCACTGGCGTCCCATCACCTCGGACAGGTGGGTCTTGGACATTGTCCGAAGGGGCTACTCCCTCCCCTTCAAGACCACCCCCCCAGCCATGCCACCTCAATTCCACCGCATGTCAGGGGATCACTTGGTACTTCTGCAGAAGGAAGTCACGGCCCTCTTGGCCAAGAGGGCCATCGAGCATGTTCCGACCCCAGAAGTAGGACGTGGTTGCTACTCCCACTACTTCCTGGTGCCCAAAAAGGACAAGGAGGACATGCGTCCTATCTTGGACCTCCGGAACGTCAATCGCTTCCTCCGGAAGGAGAAGTTCAAGATGCTCACCCTAGCTCAGGTCTTGACTGCCCTTGACCCTGGAGACTGGTTGGTAGCGTTGGACTTGCAGGACGCTTATTTTCACATCCCCGTCCTGCCGGCCCACCGGCGTTACCTGCGGTTCACGGTAGGCCTCGAGCATTTTCAGTTCACCGTGCTCCCCTTTGGCCTTACAAGTGCCCCTCGGGTGTTCACGAAAGTGATGGCGGTGGTCGCAGCTCATCTGCGCCGGGCAGGGGTTCCAGTCTTCACCTACCTCGACGACTGGCTGCTGAAGGCGGGCTCGTCCCAGGCAGTCGTCTCCCACCTCCAGACTACGGCCGAACTCCTGCACTCGCTGGGGTTCTCCATCAATGTGCCGAAGTCGCATCTGATTCCTTCTCCACAGCTCCTTTTCATCGGAGCAGTTCTGGACACGACGCAGTTTCGGGCCTATCCTCCCGAACGGCGAGTCCGGGATATTCAGGCTATGATTCCGATCTTTCAGCCTTTATCCTGGGTTTCGGTACGGATGACCCTGAGGCTGCTGGGCCTCATGGCCTCCTGCATCCTGCTGGTCAATCATGCCAGATGGCATATGCGGGCTCTGCAGTGGGACCTGAAGTTCCAGTGGGCGCAGCACCAGGGCAACCTGTCCGATCACGTCCAGATCTCGGAGGGGACTGCAAAACAGTTGCAGTGGTGGCTCTCGAACCGGCAATGGGTCATGGGCAGATCCCTCTCCCTTCCCCAGCCAGAGCACACAGTTGTGACGGACGCGTCCCTTCTGGGATGGGGCGGGCACATGGGAGAGGCGGAGATCAGAGGCCTCTGGTCTCCGGGCGGAGTCCCGGCTCCATATCAACCTTCTGGAGCTCCGGGCGATCCGACTTGCACTCAAGGCATTCCTTCCCTCTGTCAAAGGGAAGGTAGTGCAGGTGTTCACAGACAACACCACCGCCATGTGGTATTGCAACAAACAAGGCGGGGTGGGGTCGTGGACCCTTTGTCAGGAGGCTCTGCGCCTCTGGACATGGCTGGAACATCAGGGCATGTTCCTGATGGTTCAACACCTGGCAGGTTCCCTGAACGCCAGGGTGGACGAACTCAGCCGCAGGTGCATGATGGATCACGAATGGCGTCTTCACTCGGAAGTGGCGCAAGGACTCTTTCTACAGTGGGGAGAGCCTTGGTTAGATCTATTCGCCACCGAAGAGAACGCGCAATGTCATCAGTTCTGCGCGTTGGAATTTCCAAGGCGGCACTCGTTCGGCGACGCTTTTCGTTGCGAGTGTAGTTGCGGTCTGTTGTACGCCTTTCCGCCTATACCACTTCTACCCAGAGTGTTGAAGAAGATTCGGCACGACCGGGCCCAAGTCATTCTTGTGGCTCCGGACTGGGCTCGAAGAGTTTGGTATCCCGAGCTACTCAGTATGAGCGTAGATCCCCCGATCCGCCTGCCTCTTCGGGAGGATCTTCTGTCGCAGCAGCAGGGGACGGTCCTCCACCCGAACCTGTCCAGCCTCCACCTGCTTGCGTGGAGATTGAGCGGCGGCAGTTGATTCCTTTCGACTTGCCTCCCGAAGTTTGTGATGTGATTCTGGCAGCCAGGCGTCCCTCCACTAAGGTGGTATACGCCTGCAGGTGGAAGAAGTTTGTGGCATGGTGCACAGCAAAGGCTGTGAATCCCCTTTCTGCCCCTCTTTCTGAGGTTCTTCTGTTCCTTCTTTCCCTGGCCCAACAGGGTTCTGCCCTGGGTACCATCAAGGGCTATCTTTGTGCCATCTCGGCCTTCCTCAGGCTTCCTGATCAGCCCTCCCTTTTCAAGTCCCCTGTTAACAGGTTTCTAAAGGCATTACACACCTCTTCCCTCCTGTTCCGTTTGTGATGCCTCAGTGGGACTTGAACTTGGTTCTTACCTTTCTTATGTGCGCTCCCTTTGAGCCTCTACATAACTGTCCTCTTCGTCTTCTGACTCTGAAGACAGCCTTTCTGGTGGCCATCACCTCCGCTCGGCGGGTGAGTGAGCTCCAGGCTCTTTCATGCAAACCTCCCTTTCTGTCTGTCCATCCAGACAAGGTTGTTCTTAGGACGCGTCCGTCCTTCTTGCCAAAGGTGGTTACTGCCTTCCACATTGGGCAGACCATCACTTTGCCCACCTTCTTTCCGCCTCCGCATCCTTCCAGAGAGGAAGAGAGGCTCCACCGTCTGGACCCAAAACGTGCGCTTTCTTTTATATCAACCGCACACAACACTTCCGGGTGGATGACCAGCTCTTTGTTGGCTACGTGGGCGCCAAAAAGGTCGGGCGGTGCACAAGAGAACCATCTCCCGCTGGGTAACCTTGTGTATCAAAGCCTGCTATTCTTTGGCTAAGAAGGAGCCTCCTGTTGGGCTGCGTGCCCATTCCACCAGGGCAACGGCCGCTACCACGGCCTTAGGCCGCGGTGTTCCGCTGCAGGATATCTGTCAGGCAGCTACGTGGGCCTCGCTGCACACGTTTACCAAGCATTACTGCCTTGACAGTCAGGTCCGGAGGGACGGCTTCTTTGGCCGTTCTGTCCTCCGGGACTTCCTTGTCTGATCTTTGTTCGCAGACCCACCACCGGGGTTGGTATTGCTGGGGTATCTATTCTAAGGTAAGGAATCTGTCACTAACGTGTCTCTTTCAGATGCACAATTTACTAACTTGTGTAACGATATATCTGTAAGAGACAGTAGTTAGTGACAGATTCCTTACCGCCCCACCCATCCTCCCCGTTCTGCGAACTGATATCTAGGGTTAAGGACATCCCTTTCAGGGCCCTAGTATTTTTCAGACACCTATGTCAGCTTCTTGCATGGCTCTGCGTTCCTGGCGCGGAAAGTCGTGTACAGAACTGACGTCAGCGCGCAGGGGCGGCGTCTAAGTACTGCCCGCGACGTCATCCCGGCGATCACGACGCCGACGACGGACGCGGAGCCGCACGACGCCGCCTACCGACGCGCAAGGGTACTGCTACGCAAAAACTTTCCGGATCCAGCCTGACGCCTGGGGATATTCTAAGGTAAGGAACTACTAACTACTGTCTCTTACAGATATATCGTTACACAAGTTAGTAACTTGTGCTTTTGGACTTTTCTGTCATCCTTACACACTGTAGTAATGCTTTCTGTGCCTTTGTTTGCAGTGGTGATTGTTCTCGTGATCTCCTTGTAATTGTTTTTGATCTCTTATTCTGCAGTGTTTGAGGCTAGTTTTGCAGACTTCCAAAGAGCCTTGTTCTTTTCAGGCACTGTCAGTGCTGGCTTTAGCGCTGATGGCGCCAGGCGCGACAGTCTTTTTTGCCCCCAGCGAGTGTGGCAGTAGATTTTTTAGGGCCTTTTCACACGCCCCTCACCAAAGTCCGCGCCAGGTGCCGCTGCATCAGTCGCACGGCCCTGGGAACTGTCTTGATGACCAGTTAAGTTGTTCTGTTTAGGTTTATTTCTTTGCTCCTTTCCTTTTCATCAGTTTACACCCTTGCATTTTGGTGTCATAAACCTTTCCAACATGTTCTCCGGCACAGGTTCTTTTATAGATTCACATGCAATGAAAAGTACAAGTGCTAGACAACTATTTTTACAGGCAAATAACATTTTGTTTTTCCATATAATTCTCTCCTGTGGGGTCATAAGTTGGCCCCCCTCATCCTTCTCTTCTTAGAGTTTTCTGTAGGTATTCTGTGACTTTTGTGAAACTCGAAAATGAGGCAGAGGCCTCTGCAATCTAGCTCGGGTGTTTGTAATGTTTGTCTAAACAGAACAGCGGGACCTACGCCAATGTATGTTGACAAAATCGCAAATCCTCTACTGCCATTGGGCGGAATGTTGTAACTTTCCGTGACTCTACTGAAGATATGCACTGCTGGGCAGCTATTTTTGCTCTCCCTCTGCCACCTTTTGGTCTTACCTTGAACCCATTGTGTATCACCTGCTCTCAGGATATGTGGGTCCCACCTCCCACTCAGACCTCCTCCCCAACCCCTTGTTTTTATTCTATGCCCCTCTCCTCATTCTCTCTATGTCCCTTTAACCCCTTTCTGTATTAGCAAGTTAGTCTTTTTCTGTTTTTGGTGTCTGCTGCTGTAGAAGGATGTAAAGGGGCTGAGCCTCACTGGCCGCTGCCCTCTTCCTCAGTCTTACCTGGCCATGGAACGCCCTTAGGTGATTCCACTCGTCTTTGCTTCTTTTCATAGGTCCCTTTTGAGTTGGCGTTCCAAGCTGCGACGATACCTGGCACGAAAGCTGAAAGACCAAGCCAACGAGTTGGACGGGGGTATCAGGTGAGAGCTTGCACACATTTCTTGATAAGTTAGAACTCTGATTGTATCTGTGGATGCTGGGGGGGGTGTAGGCGAGGGCACGTATGTAAAGTGCTGCCTCTGTCAGCAGATGGATTAACATTGCACTGACTAACACGATTAACCCTGTCCGTTCTTCAGCCTGAGCTCTGGTGAAGAGGAAGATGCAGACGAGGAGGAGAAGGAGGGGAAGCCTATCACAGCACCTGAGAAGGACCCGGAGCAGGAGGAAGAGGAAGAGCTTGAGAAGCGTCTGGCTGAGTTAAAGGCAGAAGAGGTGGCTGAACTGAAGAGGTGAGCTGGACGTGGTCTCCAGAGAGATTATTACTGTTCTACAGTTAGGCCCATATTTGTCATGGCATGCTCGTGCTGCAGACACCTGCCCATGGTCAGGCACGGTTTCATAGTGTTTCTTAGGCACCTTCTACCGCCACAGTTCCACCCTAAAGAGGAAAGGGGACTTTAAGAATGTTTAAGAAAATATTGGCTTACACAAGCCCTGGTCACCTCTGAACCCTAAACACCACAGCACAAAGTTAAAAGCCGGCCTACATAAGACTAAGGCCAAAGCTTGTAAGACCCCCAGGCACAAGGAATGACCCTGCTTGACGTGCTAGTTACCCCTGCTTAGTGATTCCCAATTTTCTTTGCACAGAAGAGACACTTTGCTGTGGTGCTCGTTACACCCATTTATTATAACTTCCCTTCAAGGGGAGGTGTTGCACTTGGCACCCCTCCCTGTTTTAGTCCATGAAAAGTTTGGGCCTCCGGTATTTCCACTCTTGAATCGTACTGTGATCCTGAGCAACCATGTACATAGGCCATATTCTTGTACCCACGAGCGGGCAGAAGGGACAGTTGCATTGAAAAGGGTAGAGTGGACAAATGGGCACAGACTGGCACCTCCATGTCACCCTGTCTCTTGCGGTGTCCCCCAGTGTTCCATACGGTCTCCTGCCGTCTTCTACCTTTACATGGAGCCGCTTGGCGCTCTTCTCCTAGATAGCTGCATCAAGATTCACTAATATGATGACACACACTTGAACTTCTCCTCTGCTTCAGCCGTCCACACCTCAAACACTGCTTGTACATCACCAAGACGTGTATGTCCAGCGCCTGTCTGAAGCTCAACATAACCGAGGCAGAATTCCTTTAATTTGCTAAGAACAACAAACCAGATACAGTGCAAACCTGGCACAATTACATGAACCTGGACAGCTTCGAGCCCCAACTTTCACTGAAAATAAAGTCACTTGAATTTACCCTGGTCACCAACCTCACCCTTGAGAAACACATTGCTAAAAGCACAAAAAAAGCAAAGATGGCCTGGAACCAGCTCTGTCTTCTAAAGACAGATAACGACTTGAGAAGTGTTCAAGTCCTCATACTCTCACTTCTGGGTAGTGGTTACGACCTCTTCAGTGTGGTTTGGAGGATCCAGGTTTTTGTTAAGACAACAAGTCAAAAGATTTATGTGACTGTTTCAGGGAAGAATTGTTGCTGCTAAACAGTCCGAAGGTTTGTCAAGGCATTTACAAACACAAAGTTTATCTTTCTACACTGAGGAAGATTTGCAAGTAGTTAAAGTTGAAGACTTTTGCGAGTGTACCCAGGAATTGGTGTCCCAGCATTCACCCCAGATCAGACTTTATGCCCCTACAGAACCCCAGAGCTATAGTCGGAGCTTTCCTTCTACAATAGAGTAAATTTGAGAGCTGATGAATTCCCCATTAGGAAAAGACTAAAAAAATATGGAAGAGCTGCCAGGAGAAATCCCCTTCTCTCCAAAACATCTCCTTGTACGAGCCACAAGACGTCTCCAATAGTGTTCACCAAACAGATCAGACCAACATGTAGTTGTAAGACTGTCATGCACAAGTATGTTTGCCGAAAAGCAAACCCTGCGTATCACCATAAGAGCCTCATGCCAGCCGTCGAGCATGGCGGTGATGGAGTATGGTTCCAACAGCTTTGTATCTGTTGGACAAAGACACCTTACAGACATGGAGTCCACCAAGAATGCCCCTCCATACAGGCGCATTCTATAGGATCATGTGAGACTGCCCGTCTAACATCTGAGGTAGGTGATGCAACAGGACAATGAAAAAAGCACACCAGTTGACCCAGTGACTGAATGGCTTAAAAAGAAAGGAATTAAAAGAATGAGGGTTTTGGAATGGCCAAGTCCGTCGCGACTTCATCCCCATTAGAATGCGGTGCCAGGATCTAAAAGCTGCATACATGGGTGATCTCAATCCTCAGCAAACCTGAGCAGTTTTAGAAGGGGCAGGCCAGAGTTCCTCCCATGCAGTGTGAAAGACTAAAGGACTTGGGGGAAACGTTTACTTCCAGTTATTGCTGCTCATGGCAGTGCCACATGTTTGATTTACGTGATGGATTTTTCACACAAAGCTGCTGAATGTCAACAGATTTCTTTGTTTAATAAAAGGTCTGTTATTTGTTACCTCAGATTAGGTTTTCCTAAAGCTAGCACTAGAGGAATGTTATATTTATTAATACACAAACCCATGGAATCTTAAGAATGTGTACATTTTTTTCACATCACAGTAGCTGGTCTGTCTGAAAATTCCTTTATAAACAGCAGTCAGCCCAGAACGCTGTAGTAGAACACATCGCTCACCTCAGCCGAACAGACCATGTCTGACTGCACACGAGAAACTCCACTGTCTCAGTAAAGGAGGCTAAAGTTACATTGAAATCTTTAATTCGTCATAAATTATAATTTAAATCAACCTTAATATCCATTTGTTGGCGAATACTTGGCTGTCATCGGCCTCAGACTTTGGAATGCTCCATAGTCTCATCTGCGCCAGTGTCCTCTCTTGTTTAACCCTTGTTTTCTACTTCGCTTTGAAGGACATATAACTGACTAGCACCTACACAGCTCTGCAGCTGCACTGAACTCACTCGTTTTACTGATCTTTAAGTCATGTTGTGTCCTCAGGAAGAAGAAAAAGATCTTAAAGGAGAACCGGAAGCTGCGCGAGCGTGTGGAGCTAAAGATGGATCTCCCAGGTGTCTCCATTGCAGAGGAGGGCGAGACTGGCATGTTCTCTCTGAAGTCCATTGGGAAAACCAAGGTGCGACTGAGCTGAGGTGCAATGATGCAGCTATGTGTGGGCTCCAGGAAGGAGGTACTTGGGGTGGTGAGAGGTAGTGGTGTAAGCAATGATGAGCGGTGCATCAAACTGTTTCACAATTCCTCCAATAGCAGAGGCTGCTGCAAGGCACGACTGAGATGCGCTGGAAGAGCTATGTCTGGGTATCCATAAAGGAATCGAAGGAGGTGCGGTTTGTTGTTGTAGTAGTGTCGGTCCCAGTGCTCAAGTGGGGGCGGGGGGATCCCAGTGCTAGAAGAGAAAGAGGGGGCTTCTGATCTGGACTGAGGTACATTGGTGGAGTTCTTGATGGATTCTACTGTTTTGTAAAGTTGAGTGGTGGAAAGGAGTGGTGGAGTTCAAGACTGAGTGCATTTGCAGAGCTGTGCACAAGTCGCAGTACTAATGTGTGTAAGGAAGTGGGTTTCTGTTGCAGTAACCCCCCCACTTTTTGCCAGACCACTGATGCACTTTGACTTGATGTGCCCTAGGTCCCTGCCAATCAGGTTCCCAGGGCCTGTGTTCTTTCCCCAAAACTGTACCCAATTGGCATCTCTGGCCACAGGTCAGCCCCTGGTAAATGGTACCACAGGTACCCAGGGCACTGTGACCAGGGAAGACCTCTAAGGGCTGCAGCACTTATTGTGCCACCCTTAGAGGCCCTGTACCTTTACACACACACACTGCCTTTGCAGGCTGCGTGTTTTGGTGCAGAACAAAGTTAAGAGTCGACATGGCACACACCTCTGTGGCCATGCCTACAACCCACTGCCCTGGCATAGGTCAGTCACCCCTCTAGCTGGATGCACTATACCAGTGGTGAGGGTACAGGTGCATGAGCCCTGTACCCCTACAGTGTCTAAGTCCATTCTTAGACATTGTAAGTGCAGTGCTGCCATTAAGAGTATATGGTGCTCGGAGTTTGTCATTACGAACTCCACAGCACCATAATGGCTGCACTGAAAACTGAGAAGTTTGGTATCAAACTTCTCAGCACATTAAACCCACACTGATGCCAGTGTGGGATTTAATGAAAATGCACACAGAGGGCATCTTTGAGATGCCCCTGAAAAACGACCAGCCTCTGGTGGGTTCCCTGACTGGTACACACCAGCCTGCCACCACGAGACATGTTTCTGGACCCCTAGGGTGGTAGCCTATGCTCCCTGAGCCCAGAAACCAAGCCTTTCCTGGGCGGAGGTGTACACACCTCCCCCAGGCCAGGAAGAGCCATCTGTGGCAGGGGAGCTTCAAAGGCCTGGCAGCCTTTGTAATGCGACCCCCAGCCTCTCCTGCTTTCAGGAGCAGGCCCCTTCCTGTCTCCCCTCCCTTTCGGCGGGAAAAACTAGCTAGCCCAGGAGGTGTGCCCACCTCTGCCAACTCCACCCCTCAGGTGGGGGAGGCAAGGTGAAGCCCACTCTCCAGTGCTTGCCATCTTGCAGATGGCAGGCACTCCCCAATCAGGACTAGGGATTGTGCTCACTCCCCCACGTGGGGTGAGCACACCAAGGTATGATCACCCTAAGGTCAGTAGCCCATTGGCTACTGACCTCAAGACCCCTAAAACGCCCCCTAAATACAGTATTTAGGGGGCAGCCCTGAACCAGGAAGGCAGATCCAGCAACTACAAGAACAAGCATTGGCATAGCCAATAGGTCTCGCCTTTGGGACCTTATAAGTGTTTAGCCATGCAACAGTTGATGTTGCACCAAGGATATTGTGCTGGATAACTAAACACTTATAAGGTCCCAAGGCGAGACCTATTGGCTATGCCAATGCTTGTTTTCTTTTAAACTGACAGCCTGAGGATCACCATTTCTCCAGCAATTCAGGAAGGAATTCAAGACCCACTTGATCAGGCAATAACTACACCAGCTTGGCCGCCAATTAATAATTTATTCTTTCTCCACGATGCTCTGTCCAGATCTGTTGCTGACCCCATGCTGGCATCCAATATCCTCTTGTATATGAGTCTTCTGTTGTGCTTAGGTACTTGAAGGAACAAGTGCCCCTTATGAGACAAGTGCTTCAATTAAATATACATAGAGGTACAATGAAGTCTATGTATGGTGTCCAAGTGGAAAAATCATTACTATTTATAATGCAAAGTAAACAACATAGTAGTGGGAAAACAAACACAAGAAAATCAGGTGAATCTTCCAAACTCAGGCATATCAAAGTGACAAAATGGAACGCAGTGGTTAAGTCACAACCTGTTAGTGCCAATGCTCATACACAAAATAAATGATTGTAACAATTGAGTCAAGGTGCATTAGTCGATGACTTTTCAATCCTAGTGAAATATTAGGATCATCTTCAGGACATAAGGAGTTATGCATGAGACAATTGTAACCTATGCCAGCTGGAAAATTTAAAGAGGAGGAAGGGTGTAAAGCAGAGAAGTAAGAGAAAAATAAAAAAGCATTTTTTTTTTCGTTACCATAATTAAATGTATCAATGATTTGAACATCTGTACAGATGTAGTTAGTGCTTAAAGTGTTTAGGCCCAACCATACGTGTGACGCAGACATCACAAAGCGAAGATATATAGTCAGGAAGAAGCTGCACTATCAATTAGAGTAGTGCACTGGAAAATCGGGAGTTATTCCAGAGTTTTGCAGCGTGAATCTTTCTGGATTCACTATGCTGTGCATTATTCCGCCATCTCGTGGTTGGGTCCGGATTCGTAGTCTTTTCTTGGTTTTTGTGGTTTTTTGTTGTTGTTGGCCCAGGTGGGCGGCGACGCCCCACCATTTGGTGTCTTCGGTGACGTCGTCGCGCTTCCGGCGGAAGCTCCCACCTTTGGTAGCCATCTTCAGATTCTTTTTTCCGCCGTGGGGTCTGGATCGTTGCCGAGAAGTTCCAGAAAATTTTGGACGAAGAATCTCGAAAAGTCGAAATATCATCAGAGGATGGATTCCTGAGACACCAGACGACACAAGTACCGGAGAC
This sequence comes from Calotriton arnoldi, assembly GCA_963921515.1. Classification (NCBI taxonomy): domain Eukaryota; kingdom Metazoa; phylum Chordata; class Amphibia; order Caudata; family Salamandridae; genus Calotriton; species Calotriton arnoldi. The sequence goes on from CAWUFW010001930.1 coordinate 1,863,200, forward strand.
AACAAGAAGGACGACGAGGTAGAAGGTCCACAACCGAAATCTCGACGCCTACGGAGAATGCGCTCGCAGGGGGCTCCCTGAGCGTGGTTATGGACAAGACTCCGTTCAAGTTTTGCAAAAACTGCCACCACAAGTACGCCCAAAAGACCAGCACCCAGTCTGCAACCTCTGCTTGCCGCTCGACCACATCAGCGAAGACTGCAACACGTGCTCGGCGTTCACCCCGAAGACCCTCCGGGTGAGAGACAGACAGAGAAGGGCGAACTACAACATGCAGGGCCAGGGACCAGCACCATCGCTCCGAGACCTGGGCCTCTCGAGCGGAGAGGAAGACAACATCGCTGAGGGACCAGAGGAATGCGCTGTCGTCGAGGTCCATAAGAAAACGTCGAAGGAGGGTAAGGGAGTCGTCGACCCCAAAACCAAAGCGACGCTCGAAAGTGTGAAGCCAGAACACCTAGCGACACTTCTAGAAGTGTAGCAAAGTCCTCGAAGGAGCGTTGCCGCCGAAACCCTCGACGAAAGCAACAGCGTCCAAGGACAAGCAGTCGAGCGGATCCTTTGACAAGGACTCACAATCGGCGAAAGCTTCCGAAAAAACAAAGGCGTCGAAGGTCACCTCCGAAAGGAAGCCTCGGCACCGAGAGAGGAAGGCCCGGCGTCTGTTTCGACGACCGCGACCGCGAAGAGAAGCACTGCACCACTCGACGCCGAAAAGGCCCACGAGATGGCGAAAAAGAAAAGGAGGCTCGAGGCAGAGATGGCGAGCATCCTGCAACGGAAAAAAGACTTCGACGACAAGATGAAGCAATACGCTAACCCATCGAAGCCAGCCCACGAGGCGCTCGAGGAGTTCGAGCCGAATACATCGAGCCCCCGAGAACACCTGAACCACTCGAAGACCAGGACGAAGAAGACTACTACTTCGAAGGCGAAGAAGAGATGCAGTCTTACCGGGACTCGGCGTCCTCGGAGGTACAAGACATAGACTGGCAAGACCTCGACGCAGAGTCACCAGAAGAAGGGGTAGACTCTTACCCCTCGAGGCCTTCGCCGCCAGACGACATCGGAGTCTACAATGAGGTCGTCCAGAAAGCTGCAAAGACATATTGGGTCGAAATGCAGGAAGAAAAAAACAAAGGCAGGTTTCTCTTCGAAACCCTGCTCCCTCAACAGACAAGGAGCCAATTCCTACCCATGTTGCCTGGCGTCCTCGACCAGGGAAGGGAGGCCTTCAGGGAACCGGCAGTCTGCAAGGCGGTTACACCTAGAAGCGAGAAGAAATATAAACATTCTACAAAAAGACCCGGCGTACATCCAAGGGTCAGTACCAGCAGACTCCATTATCGCTGCAACGGCCAGAAAAAGGGCCGGTGTGCCCACCAACACAGGCCCACCTCCAGACAAGGAGAGCAAGCGAATAGACCTCACAGGACGAAAAGTGGAGAGGAACGCAGCCATACACTGGCGCATCGCCAACTCCAACGCCCTCATCAGCAGGCATGCGTACCAGCATTGGGCAGAAATGAGTCAGCTCATTAAACACCTGCCAGAAGAACACCAACAAAGGGCAAATTACCTAGCGGAGGAAGGCAAGGCCATCGCTAACACTTGCTTAAAGTCAGCTTTGGACGCAGCAGAGAACTCCAGCAGGCAAATGATGATAGGAGTAACTGAGAGGAGACACGCATGGCTCAGGATCTCCGGCTTCAAGCCAGAAGTACAGAGCAACATCATCAACACACCTTTCGACGGTGAGAAACTGTTTGGGGCAACAGTCGACAACAAGTTGACTCAACTGAAAACGGACAACGAAACTGCAAGGTCCATGGGAGCGCTGCAGTTCAGGGGATGAGAAGAGGAAACCCCTCAAGGCGACCCAGTGGTAGAGGGGGCAATGCACCCACCACTTCACACCAATCACCCCAGCAAGGATATCAGGGGAACAACCAGGGCCAAAACCTGCAGGGACAACAGCAGCAAAATTGGCAGTACCAACCAAGAGGACGGTCCTTTCGAGGGCGCGGGTACGGACGGGGACAGGCCCGAAGAGGGGGCCAGCAGCCCACCTCAAAGTGACTCCAGACACAAACCACACCCTCCCCAGTTAACACCAAGGGAGAGGAGAAGTCCACAAAAGGACAAAATGAGGAACACACACATACAACAAATAACCACCGAGCATACAACACCGGTGGGAGGAAGATTAGGAAAATTCCTCACACAATGGAGGGAAATTACCACGGACAAGTGGATACTAAACACCATACAGCACGGGTACTGCATAGACCTCCTAAAACACCCGCCGGGGAAAAACCAAGACATCGGACAATACCCGCAAGGGAACTCGCCCTCCTCCGTCTAGAAGCAGAGGAGCTGCTACAAAAAAGAGCAATAGAACTAGTCCCAAAAAACCAAAGAAACGAGGAGTATACTCAACATACTTCCTTGTGCCAAAGGTAGACGAAACACTAAGACCAATACTGGACCTCTGATTCCTGAACAAGTTCATAAAAACTCAAAAATTCAAAATGACTTCACTTCAGGAAGTAATACCCCAAATCCAAGAAGGGGATTACATGGCGACCTTAGACTTGAAAGATGCATATCTGCACATACCCGTCAACCACAAACACAAACGTCTATTAAGATTCGTGATAGGCCACGACCACTACCAGTTCACAGTGCTGGCCTTCGGACTAAAGTCCGCACCAAGGGTGTTCACAAAATGCCTAGCAGCAGCTGCTGCGCACCTTCGGAGAAAGAGCATACATGTATACCCCTACCTCGACGACTGGCTTGTGAAAGCAGGATCATACAAACTCTGCAAAGACCACATCGAACAAGTCATACAAACACTGTCCACACTAGGTTTCTCAATACACTGGGAGAAATCGTCAACAGAACCTCAGCAGATCAAAATATTCTTAGGGGCACTAATAGACAGCACACAGTCCAAGGTGTTCCCCAGCGACAAGAGAACTATAGCGCTCCTGAGGGAAACACGTCATTACCGCAAGGGGCAAGTTCTGACAGTGAGGACGGTGAGCAGACTAATGGGAATGATGGCATCATGCATTCACCTTGTCCCACATATCAGGCTGCACATGAGACCGTTCCAAGAATGGATACAGCAGCAGTGGTCACAAGCGACAGGGAGTTGGGAAGATCTAGTGGTTGTCACACACGCAGTGCAGCAAGAAATAGCGTGGTGGAAGGAAAAGAACATATTACAAGGGAAGCCATTCACACAGCCAACTCCAACAGTGACCATCACAACGGACGCCTCACAGCAGGGCTGGGGCGCACACATGGACAGACTCCGCGTCAGGGGGCTGTGGTCACAACAAGATGCAGTGAAACACATCAACTTCCTAGAACTAAAAACGGTGTTCCTAGCCTTAAAAGCCTTTCAAAAGCAGCTTTACGGGAAGCGAGTGCTGATACAAACAGACAACACAACAACTATGTTCTACATCAACAAACAGGGTGGAACACAGTCAACACCGCTATCAAGCCTGGCACAAGAGATCTGGAGATCGGCCATCCCTCTAAGGATAGACCTGCTAGCAATTCACCTTCCAGGAATAGACAATGTGGAAGCAGACCGACTCAGCAGGCAGACGTCTGCATCCCACGAATGGGAACTCAACCAGCAGGAGGTGCAGCGGATGTTCCAAAAGTGGGGAACACCACGGATAGACCTGTTTGCAACACTCCACAATGCAAAATGCCAACATTACGCATCCAGACAACCGGACCAAAGGTCCCTAGGGAATGCGCTATGGATAAGTTGGTCGAACGAATTTGCATACGATTTTCCCCCGATACCACTGTTACACAAGGTACTCAGCAAATGCAGGAGCAGCAGCATGACACTGATATTGGTGGCACCTCAGTGGGCCAGACAATCATGGTTCTCACAGATAATGGAAATGGCGCAGGAACCAGCACACAGGTTCAGCAGAAGGAAAGACCTCCTCACAATGCAAGACGGAAAAGTGCTCCACCCAGAACCAGACAGCCTCAGCCTAGCAGCATGGCTCCTGAGGACCTAGAATTCGCACACCTCAAGCTACCTCCAAGCACCATGGCAGTACTCAGAGAAGCAAGGAGACCCACTACAAGAAAATGCTACATTGCAAAGTGGAAAAGGTTCTCGCAATGGTGCATTACAGAGGGACTGCAACGAAAAGTCACAAAAGAATCAACAGTACTGCGATACTTAACACACCTACTACAAAGCGGGCTGAGCTACTCGTCACTAAGGGTTCACCTAGCAGCCATAGTGGCCTACACCAGGGGAGAAGCGGTGAAAAGCTTCTTCACCTCCCAAGTGGTCAAAAGATTCCTGGAAGGGCTAAAAGAATAGCCCCCTAAGAGGATGCCAGCCCCAAGCTGGAACCTCAACACTGTACTGACACAGTTGATGAAATCACCATTTGAACCCATACACAAGATCACACTGCACATGCTCACACTAAAACGGCTTTCTTAGTGGCTATCACGTCACTGCGAAGAGTCAGTGAACTACAGGCTCTCACACTACAAGAGCCCTACTTGCAAATACACAAGGACAGAATTGTCATGAGGACGGACCCACACTTCCTGCCAAAGGTGGTGTCGCGGTTCCATATCAATCAAACAATACAGATACCAAGTTTCTTCCAGAAACCTTCAACACCCTCAGAAAAGGCGCTACACACGCTGGACGCCAGAAGGGCAGTGATGCACTACATAGAAAGGACGAAGGAATGCAGGAAAACAAAACAACTCTTCGTTTCCTTTGCAAGCAGTTTCCTGGGACGACCAGTAACAAAAAATACCATTGCACGGTGGATTGCACAAGCAATACAACTCTGCCACAAGCAGGCAGGACAAGAATTACAAGGAGCCGCCCAGGCTCACTCCAACAAGGAAAAAGGGAGCAACGGTTGCGTTCCTAGCGAACACACCTATACAAGACATTTGCCAAGCGGCAACATGGTCTTCCGTGCACACGTTCACCAAACACTACTGTGTTGATATCCAAATGAACAAAGAGGCACAAGTAGGACAGAAGGTCTTACAGCACATTTTCAGCAACCAATGCTCATCTTCCACCCAACCACCGCAATAACAAAACCGCTACTAAGTCTATGCACAGCATAGTGAATCCAGAAAGATTCACGCTGCAAAACGAATAGTTTCTTACCTGTCGGTGTAGTTTTGCAGCTTGAAGACTTTCTGGATTCACTAGCGATCCCACCCGCCTCCGCCAGGAAGATAACATAGGAGGTTAAGGGTACAACTAGACTACATACAAGGTTTAGAGGGATCAAAGAATAATTGAAGGATTAAAGGTGAAAGACATAGACAACAAAAAACTGTAAGAGGAAAAGAAAAAAGAATTCGAAGATGGCTACCAAAGGTGGGAGCTTCCGCCGGAAGCGCGACGACGTCACCGAAGACACCAAATGGTGGGGCGTCGCCGCCCACCTGGGCCAACAACAAAAAAAAACACAAAAACAAAGAAAAGACTACGAATCCGGACCCAACCACGAGATGGCGGAATAATGCACAGCATAGTGAATCCAGAAAGTCTTCAAGCTGCAAAACTACACCGACAGGTAAGAAACTATTCGATATTACAAATAGTGGCTGTAACGTAGGTCTGGAGAATAACAGAATTGGCATGTGGCGATAAAGGTATAGGCTGGATAAGAAAAAGGACTAACCGCGATTAAGAGGTAAAGCGTCTTGCAACCTGGCACAAGGATGCCAAGCTAGGCATATATAGGGCACTGGCCATGAGTAAGAGAGGGTTATGTCAATTGCAAGTGGTCCGAACTGGCGAACAATCTTGAAGAATAGGCCTTTATTTTGGATGAGCGGGTCCGGGGGGGTGGCAGAAGCCATGGGGATAGAACTTGGTGTGCTACAAGGTGACGATGCGTACCTGAATACGGAAATTATATTGCCAACAAATTTTATTAGTGCAATAGGAATACGATCTGTGTTGGCGCTTGTCACAATCATCAAAGTTTCATGGTTGGTAAAGGAGAATGAGAAGCAGTCCGAGTGAGGCCGGTCAGATGGACCGAAATCAAGGAAAGGCTAAAGAATTGAGGACACTTACCGGGGATACGCAGTCAGAAATGGCACATGCAGTCGGTCTGAGCCTGCTGCAGTGAGCAAGACACTGGAAACAGTAAGTGGCAGACAGATAAAGGAAGTTGGAAGTCGCGCATGCCTACTGGAAAGTGAAGCGTGGCATGTGGAGCGCATCAACAGCCGGGAAAAAGGGAAAGGCAGCAGCCATATGGAGTAGTGAAACAGAGTAGCTGCAAAGAGCCCAGGGGAAATGAAAGGCGCAGTGTAGAAAAGTGTGACACACATGAGCAGAACCTGCTGAAAGCCGTATGCGCGCTGCAGAGGAAAATTGCAGTGGCGATATTGAAGCGGTAAAGAACTGGCAAAGCAATAAAACATACGGAGGTGTGCAAGTCGGACAGTATGGATAGGGAAGATGAGCTCAGTGTGGAAGCAGATTTGCATATGTGATGGAGAAGGCCCTGTCGTGTATAGTTGAGCAAGTCCATGCCACTGAATGAAAATAGAAGTAGTACAGTAACTCACTTTGCAGGTGCTAATGCGAAACAAGGGAGACCGAGAAGCGCGCGCGCCTCGCGCTAAAAGTAATAAAAAAAAGACGTGCGGCCGCGAGACGCGCTCTCTGGTGAGGGAGGGGGAGGAAAGCCAGATGGCGCCTCAGCGATGCGAGGAATGGATGGCAGCTGTGCGCGTGCACGCCATTGTGAACGCAAGCTGGTCGCCAGCAAAAGCCACTGGGTTAGCACTTTCAAAACCCATTTACTAAATCTCTCGCCGAGAGCAGCGCAAGCGCTGGCTCAGGCGAGACCTAAAAAGAAGAAAAGAAGGACGAGAAGCCGTGCAGAGCTAACAAGAGGATGACACCCACTGACTTGGCCCCAGCCCTACAGGCCTGTCTCCCCTCAAACCTGCTCCTGCAAAACCCCGGCGTGTCCAGCGGCCAGCGACCTCAAAAACCCCGGAGGACCTGCCTGCCTTCACTTTTCAAGCTGTTTCTCCCGTGAACACCGGACGTGTTTGAACTGCAGCTTCCGGTGCCAGCCAGGAACCGCGAATCCAGCCCACTCTGCACCCGCCGAACCCGGCCCGAGCTAGAGTGGAACAATACCACGAGGAGGTCCCCCGGCGATCCTGACCCGAGATCCGGCGACCCCTGACCTGCCTCAAGCCTACTGACGACGCCTGCAGCCTCAATCCAGTGGACCTACCGCGACCAGAGCAGGTAAGAAAATCCGACGTCCCAAGGCACCCCTGCACCCAACGCCCCACGGCCTTGTGTGCCCAACCCAGAGGTGCCTAACCAACCCTCAACATCCCAACTTACCCCTCGAAGTGGTGGTCACTCCTGGAAGATCCTCGTCCCTGAGCCTGCGGTGTTTCTTTGTCCCGGAGAATCTCCATTGAAATAAACAGGGCACCCGACCTCAAAACAGCACCCTGCACCCGGCCACCCTAGTGCCGCTGAGGGTGCCCCTTTTGTGCTAACTTGGTCCCCAACTTGCCCTGAGCTTAACCCTAGGAGCTTTGCTCCCACAACCCTGTGGCCTGCTTGCCAGCAGCCACCAACCGGAGACCCCCTATCCTCCATAGGATAACATTGGGCCTCAACACTCTGCACCCGGCCGCCCTAGTGCCGCTGAGGGTGCAACAACAGTGCATCACTGACCCTGGGAGACCCCTGAGTCTAACCCCAGAACCTTAACTCAAAAGACCGATTACTTACCTCGAAACCGATAACCTATTTTTTCTCATAGGATAACATTGACACTTTTTCTCCCAAAAAGTTTCCAAGTGTCGACTTTTGAAAACTAAGAATATTCCTTAAAAATCGCACAAATAACCTAAACGAATTTTCTCAACTATTTGCAGGAAAGGTCCCAGTGCTGAATCTAGGTATCCAGCACTGAGTAGGAAAAGTAACGTAAAAGTAACTTACCTGTGAATTGAATTTCCTTCTATAGGATAACATTGGTGGTTCTATGTGAAAAAGTTTCTAAGTGTCAACTTTTGAAATACAAGAATATTCTTTAAAAATCGTACATCTAACTAAAACGCATTTTCTCAACTGTTTTCAGGAAATGTCCCAGTGCTGAATCTAGGATCCAGCACTGTTAGAAAAAGTAATCCGAAAAGTAACTTACCTGCAATTTACAGGAAAAGCCTATGTATTTTAATGTACTGGTCCAAAAAGTTTCTAAGTGTAGACTTTTGAAATCTGAAAATATTCTCTAAAAAATCGTACAAACTAAAAAACGTAATTACTTACCTGTTTTAAGTATGTCCCAGTGCTGAATCTAGGAGTCCAGCACTGGATTACAAAAATAGCATAAAAGTAATTTTACCTGCATTTACCTTAAAAAGCCATTCATTTCAATGTACTGCATTTACTAAGTATTGCAACCTACTGCATCCCGTGTAAATCAAATCAAGTACAACCTTCATTGCTTTTTAAAACTGTGTAAAACAAGTAACTTATTACTGAAAAGAATTGAATGCTTACCTGTATCGGGCTTGCTTGGTTCTAAAATAAAATAACAGTATATTTTTTATACAAAAACAATTGGCCTAGAGTTCAGTTCTTGAGTGTGTGAATTCATTTGCTGACTGAGTGTGTACATCAAATGCTTAACACTGTCCTCTGATACTGCCTTACTGCTCGACCAAGCTACCACTTTAGAGAGTAAGGTTCTATATAACTTTAACCTCTGCCAAACCTCTGGAGACCCTTGGACTCTATACACACTGTACCTCACTTTGGTGCAGTATATATAGAGCCAGTTTCTTACAATGTGCACTTGCTTCTTCCCATCCAGATCCTGAACGAGATGGTGCGTGGCGACATGACGTCTGCGGATCTACTTTTACAGTTTCAGGCACAAGCGGGAGATGTTTATATCTCAGATGAAGAAATGGCTGGAGTAGATGAGATTTCTCTTGCTAGTGACCTGGATGATGAGGATATGGAGGAGGTGCACGCCATCGAGAAGACCCTGGTGAAGGGCAAGAAGGACGTCTCAGCGAAGAAGTAAGTGCTTGGCCTTGAGAAGAGAGGTTGCTTTGGTGCTAGGACCTTTGTGCCCAGGCTCAGAGGCATCTCTCTGAGTCGGTAACATGGTGTTCGAAATAAGATGTACTTGTGCAGGAGTGCTACTTCCTTTAGCAACTGAGCAAGAACTAGAAGCAGGGTGGACGAGTCTCGAATAACTGGGCCTGGGAGAGTCTTTATGGGCTGTCAATGAACGAGTGTCGCTTCCTCTTTGCCGTGGGAGGAGGCGAGTCTTGCAGAACCAACTCTGACGATCGTTTTAGGATGTCACTCTGCAGAAATGCTGCCACGATGTTGTACGTAAGGAGAGTAATAAGATGTCAGTCTACAGGAAAGGTGCTCATTGTACTGGAGTTATCTTGATTTTTTATAAACGGCATAATATACTATTTCCACCTGTGGGTAGATCCTGGAGCACAATTTAAAAAATGCATTTTGTTTCTTAAAGAAGCTATTGTCAAAGTTTTCTACCATTTTAGGTCTGGCCTTTGAGACTGTTTTACTGATTTTCCAAAAGTTTATACACTACATAATATACTGACAACACTTAATCATTAGTAAGTTGAGCAACTGCGGTGAAGTATTTCTGCTTCAGTAAAGCAGTAAGCAGAAATAAAGTTGAAAATGCAGAACGTTATAACTCCACCGTTTTTCTTAGTCTCCTGGTGAACCAACATTAAAACAGAGCAAGTGAAAAAAAGTTTTTATGAACTATTCCAGAGATTGTGTGGCACTAATTTGAGTGCGGAACGGAGACGCGCTCTTCTGCTTCATTGCCTTGGAGCAGAGGGACAAGAAGTTTTGGAAAAATTGCTGCCATTGCCACCTAATGAGGCCAGAAATTTAAATGAGTTTGAAATCGTTTTAGCAAAACTGGATGCACTTTATTTGAACTGAGTCAGTACAATATTGGAATTATCTCATTTTGGTCTGAGGAGTCTAGGAAAAGAGGAGTCTGTGGAAGATTTTGTGCTCAGTCTCAGTAAGCTGGCAGCAACATGTAAATTTGGAAGTAAATTGGAAGAGAGGATTCAAGACTAGTTTTTACTGAAGTGAAATAGTGTTAAAATTCACGAAGAACTTTAGTTGAAAGATGAACCACCTTTAGAAGAAGTACTGATGGTAGCAAAAAGGGCAGAACACATGTTAGTGTGTTGAAGAAATGAGTAAAGAAAGAGAATTGAGTAGTTCTGAGGAAGTTTTTCAAAGCTCACAGGACACGGGCTGATGTATGTGTGACTGGAAGTAGTGAAAAGAAAAGTGTAACAGGATTTTATCAATATGTTTTAGGTGTGGGTTTGGAGGCCACAAAGCAAATGATAGATTGTTTCTGGCATTATTTCAAACATGTAATGCTTGTGGTGTTAAGGGTCATTTTAGCAAATGTTGCATGAACAAAAATAAGAAATTTGCTAAACCCAAAGTGTCTGAGGTGTGTCAAGAGGTGGTATTACAGGTGAAAAGTTCAAAGATGGTGCATCCAACCGAAATAGTGATTGATGGTGCAAAAAGTTCAATAAAATGATTCCTGCCCATAAATTACTATTAGTTCTAAAGATGCTTTGAAAGAAAAAGTTCTCTGTGGTAAAAAGATATGTAAAATTGATGTGAAACAAGGGGGGTATGGTGGTTTTGTGATTTAATAAGTTGGGATATTTTGAAGCGAATATTGAATTGGGGAGCAAATCCACAACGGGAAACGTTTTTTTTCATGAAGGGGATGATCTTTTGGGTTGGATACACCAAGGTAATTTAGGACTAAGTTTGAATCCCAATAAGATTCCGCAAGTTCAGATTTAAGAAGTGTCTCGTATTAATAAGGAAGTTATGAGTGAATTCAGCAAGCCGTTTGAAAACAGACTTGGAAAATTGCATGGTTCTAAGCATAAAATCAGGTTGAGGGAGTCAGCCATTCTGGTTGTGGCAAAAGTAAAACATAGTCCATTAAGCATGCAAGATGCAGTGACTGAAGAATATGAAAAACTTTGTGATACTGGTGTGATTGAGGAAGTGGAGGCCAGAGAGTGATTGTCACCCTTTGTAGTTACACGCAAAGGTAATGGTGACATTCACCTTTGTGTTGATCTCAGTGCCCAGAACAAGGAAATAGTAGTAGGCTGGTTTCCTCTATCTAACATAGAGGAAATGATCTCTACTTTTGCTGATGCTAATGTTTTCACAAGCTTGTATTTGGTATCTGCTTGCTATCAGGCAGAATTGGATGAGTCATCACAAGAGCTAACAGCGTTTGTGACCCCAATGGGTGTGTTCAAATTCAAAAGAATGCTGTTGGGCTCATTTCACGATAGCTGTTTTTCTGAGAGTCATGCAAAAGATTCTGAAGGTCATATCTGGGGTCAAATGTTACCAAGATGATGTTCAGGTATTTGGGTCATCTGCTGAAGAACACAAGAAGGTATGTGAAGTTCTTGGAAGACTACAAACAGCAGAGCTTACATTGAAGTCAAAGTGTAGGTTTGGAGTGTTTGAAGTTAATTATTTAGGTTTTGCAGCGTGAATCTTTTCTGGATTCACATGCTGTGCATTATTCTGCCATCCAGTGGTTGGGTCCGGAACTGTTGTATTTTTCCCTTCTCTTTTTTAGGTCTCGCCTACGCAGCGCGCATGCGCAGCATAGGAAAGAGACCTCTTGAAATCGATTCAGCTTTGCAGGCAAAAACGTGCACGCGTTGCATTGCTTTCAATGCAACGCGTGCACGTTTGGCGATTCCCTTGCGGGAGCGAGCGGCGCCATATGTTAGCAATTATTGCGCTCGCTCCCGCAAGGGAAACGCTGCCTGCTCTCGGCCGTTTTGTAAGGGCTTTCAGAAAGCTCACCTCATGCTCGCACACGCTCGGGCGTGTGCTTTTTTGTTGTTGTCCCGGGCTATTGGCCTTTGCGTGCGTCTGTTTAACAAAGACAGCAAGCAATTGGCCAAAGGCTCTTTTTGTCCCGCCTTTTTGTCCCCCATGTTCCCGCCCACGGCCTAATGCTTGCGGTAACACGCAGCATCAGCATATGTTTCCAATTATCGTGCCCAGACGCGGGCGCGATAATTGGAAACATATGCTGCTGCTCGCAACCGCGCGCGCACACCAGCAGTCTCCACTCCGGAAATTAAACCCTGCTGGGCCCGCCCTGCTCCGCGCCGCAGAGGTGGCGGGCACAAATCATCCTCGCGGCACGTTAATACGCTGTGGCCGTGCTTTATTTTTTTTTTCTTTCAAACACCAGGCTGGGTTTTCAGTGAAATTGATTTAAACGGTGTACAATAAATGTACTTATAATGCTGTATTTGATTTCTATAACATATACAATTACGTTTAACAACACTGCTTGTGAATTGAGCAGTACCTGGAATGTTTTAAGACACCCATAACGGGGAACACGCTTATGTACTGAACAGCAACATGGCATTAGATATCCTGGAATCTTTGAGAAAAAGGCATAGCACATAATGGAAGCATGCTGGCATACGAAGTTGTGCTGATACACTATTTTTTGGAACCCAGCTGGAAGCTTAATGGTCCCTTCACTATAGAGGAATAGCAATCTTTGTTTACAGGGCTTTAGATGAGATGAAAAAAACTGGGGGGCGGGGGGGTGGTCCTCTCACAGGGGCGTAGCAAATGTAATTAAGGGCGTGGCTTCAAAACACGTAACCTAAAAGTCTGTGCTTGGTATAGAGTGACGCCCGCCAATGCTTGTTTTTATGTAGCTGTTAACTGACTGCTGTTGTGTTTTCGTGACTAGGAACTTGCTCATTAAACACCAGGGTGACCCTGGTCCGGATAATTCACTCTCTTGTTTTTCCCGCTCCGCCAGGCACAGTGTCATCTGAATGTGAGCTGCAGCTGTCACCTAAGGCGCATGCACACTTCTGTTTTTCTTTACAAAGCTAGACGAGGGACCGTCCTCCCTTGGACTCTACAAAGGGCACTTCTTGGCACCTGCTGCTCCGAGCTGACCGGGTTGCATCGGATAGAAAGAGGCGCCTTCCAGCACTCGCACAACACTCGGCGGTACCTTACCTGTCGGGAACACTTCAAGTACATTGGTCTCAGTCGGATCTAGCGTTTGTGAACGCGTCGGGCCCGGGAGAGTTAAATGCGTTCCAGGTGGCGCTGTAGCAGGAGAGTGGCTGCAACGCGCGTGGCATCTGGTGCACAGATCACAGCCACGCGGAGTCCTGCCGCGTGCAACTCTGGTTCACTGGGGACCAGCAGCAGTAGTAACGAGGCGGCAATGACAAGCCAAGCTTCACAGCGCAGCACGTGACACGGCGGCACTAATATTAATACATCCTGCAGCCCGCTATTTAATCTCCAGCTTAATCCAGTCCGGATTTGGATACAAATAAAATTGCCACAACAAGTGCACATTTAGAGTTTTAAAATGATAATACAACTAAAAAACGGTTTAATCCAACTTGCAGCGCGGACGCTCTGCTGTTAATTCCCCTACAGAAAGTGCCCCTCCAGGGGAATGCTGCTGTTTAGGGCTTCGGGCTTTTTTGATTTCATCCCATGAACTGGTCAGATCCTGCGCCTCTGGATTTCTGAGGTTTTCCTTTCCGGCAGTCCCCTCTTCCTCACAGCAGCCAGTTGTTCCTGGAACCCACTTCAGTAGCTCTGGAACTGGTAGATGCTGAAGAACTTCTGTCTCGATGTTGCTCGCATGTGTCCTGAGGGAGGATGCTGGGTTCCTCTTCCCTGAGTGCACTACAGCTCATAGTGCGGTAGGAATAGACAGTTCACCACTTCACCTCGTGTGAAAACACCAGGGTTGGTGAGCACGGATGCTGCCATTGCCCGGAAAGTCAAAAGGCCTAAAGTACAGGCTCCATTCAGTGCTTGAAATGGAAAAATAGAAGTGCAGGTACTCTGTACTAAAGTACCTGCTTGTTTCTGAGAAGTGCAGGTACTCTCCAATTAAAAGTATTATGTCACTGTTAAAAAGTAACGGTACTCTCCCTCTCAAAATAAAAAAGTGCCAGTACTCCGTACCAGGCAGTACCGGCCCATTTAAAGCACTGGCTCCGTTGCATTCAAGGGTTAGTTATGTTATGTTATTTTAACTTGATAAAGCGCAACAAATCATGCCCGGAGGTATATCTTGGTGTGCGGCCAGCACCTTACCAACATCCAGAACCTAAAACAGCCACGTTATCAACATTTTCTTAAATCTGGTGAAATCCGTGCAACAGTGGAGATGTAGAGGAAGTTGATTCCAGGAGGTGCGGGCCATGAAAGAAAAGGCTCTGCCACAGTATCTAGAGGTATGGACACAGGAGGGAGTCAGTAGCTACTTATTGCTAGATCTTAAAGTACGGGAAGGTCGATAGTGATGCAGCCGAAGCGTTGGGGGATTTTTGTTAGCTATCTATCCACACCAACCACTATACCATAATCAGAAGCGTGTAACTCTAATGACAGGCCCATAAGTCACTGTCTCGCAGTTAGCAATATCAAAGGTCCTCCGATGTATCTTTGGTAGAGCTAAAAGGGACTAAATAATAAAAGACGGTATGCTGTTTCTCCACGAGGACCTACAATGAAGAAATACGCTAAACATTTGTCATTATACAACAAAATGCTCGACGTTTTGTAAGGGCTTTCAGAAAGCTCACCTCACACTCGCTCGTGCGTGTGCTTTTTTTTTTTGTCTCGGGCTATTGGCCTTTGCGTGCGTCTTTTTAACAAAGACAGCACGCAATTGGCCAAAGGCTCTTTTTGTACCCCATTTTCCCACCCACGGCCTAATGCTTGCGGTAACGCGCAGCATCAGCATATGTTTCCAATTATCGTGCCCAGACGCGGGTGCGATAATTGGAAACATATGCTGCTGCTCGTAATCGCGCGTGCACACCAGCAGTCTCCACTCCGGAAATTAAACCCTGCTGGGCCCGCCCTGCTCCGCGCCGCAGAGGTGACTGGCACAAATCATCCTCGCGGCACGTTAATGACATTCGCCGTTAACACATTTTTCTCGTTGCTGAAATTGCAGGGATCGGCGTAATTAGGATACAATTTAAACAATGTTTTCTTGAGGTATGGAACTATAAATCTGCGGGATTACGGGGATGCAATTGACCTAACTCTTAAAAACTTGAGGGAGGGTCGGACGGGTAAAAAATACACTATCCCTGCCAACCGGTGTGCTTGATAACTGGTAATCTACATGGATTGACAGGACTATCCGTCACCGTACTATATAAACTCGCTCCGCCCTCTGCATTGCTGGGCAATACCCTCCCGTCCCTAGACCCTACCACCTGCCTGTAAATCCCGGGTGGCCCACCCCCAAAACCCTATTGTCGTGCTAGCACCCACCCAACTCTCCAGCAGTCCACGCAGCCACCAACCACCCTGCTGCTCTCCCTCCACACCATTGCACCTCACCGGTCACTCGCAGTCCCGTATCTCTCCCTCAGACCTCTCCAAAAGCTCTCACAGTCACCTGTCATCAGAGCTCTTCCTCTATTCTCTCACTTGTGATTATCTACCCCAGCTCAAAGTTACCTCTTCTGCCAGTATTTCACTCACTTCTCCTGTAAGAAAATGTCAGAAACACAACCCTCAGGACAATAATAGAATTTGACTCCCACCAAAGGCAATCGATATCACTTTCAAGACCTTATAAATCTTTAAACATGCAACGCTTTATATTACTGCACGGAAGAATATCTACCAGATAACTAACCACTTATAAAATACCAAAAGCGAGACCTATTGGCTATGCCAATGCTTGTTTTCTGTTAGTGGGCGTCGACGTACCACCATTTGGTGTCCCCTTGTGACGTTGTCGTGCTTCTTCCGGAAGCACCCACCTTTGGTCGCCATCTTCAGATTCTTTTTTTCTGCTGTTGGGTCTGGATCGATACGGAAGGAGCTCCAGAAATTTGGAGAGAAGAATTGATGAAAATTTAAAATATAATCTTCAAGAACATACAGCACGACGATTCAAGGAACCGAACTTTGAATCAAGGTGCCGAGAGGGGAAAGAACAACCTCACTGACGACCGGACAATGCGCTCCCTCTGCGCGGTGATGGACAAGACACCCTTCAAGTTTTGCCAAAATTGTCACCACAAGAACGCCCAGAAGGACCAACATCCGGTCTGCATCCTCTGCTTACCACTGGATCACAGAAATGAAGATTGCAACGCGTGTTCGGCTTTCACCCCAAAAACGTTGAGGGTAAGAGAGAGACCGAGAAGAGCCAACTAAAACATGAGGAGCAAGAAGAAGACTTCTTTTTCGGGGAAGAAGAACAGACTTACGTGGGCTCGGAAACCTCTGCAGTTCAAGAGCTACAATGGCAAGACCTCGACGCAGACTCCCCAGAAGAAGCTGTCAATACCTATCCTTCGAGGCCTTCACCGCCAGACGACATTGGTATGTACAACCAAGTCATCAAAAAGGCAGCAGATACCTATGGAGTACAGCTAGAGGAAGAAAAACCCCAATCATGTTTTCTGCTCGAGACTTTAATGCCTACACAATCAAGGAACCAATTTCTTCCTATGCTGCCAAGTGTGCTGGATCATGGAAAAGAGGCATTTAAAGAGCCTGCCATATGTAAGGCAGTCACGCATAGAGGAGAGAAAAAATACAAACACTCCTCCAAGGACCATATTTACATCAAGGGGTCAGTGGCAGCTGACTCCATCATAACGGCCACAGCCAGGAAAAGGGCTAATGTGCCAACCTCTACTGGTTCACCACCAGACAAGGAAAGCAAAAGGATGGACCTTATGGGGAAAAAGGTTGAGAGAAGTGCGGCAAACCAATGGCGCATCGCAAATTCAAATGCATTGCTGAACAGACATGCATAGCAACACTGGGAGGAGGTAGGGGAGCTACTAAAGCACCTACCGGAACAATACTAAACAAGAGCAAGCCACTTGGTAGAGGAAGGGAAGAATATAACAGCTACATGCTTAAAATCTGCCCTAGATGCCGCAGAAACGTCAAGCAGACAGATGATGATCGGCATCACAGAAAGAAGGCACGTATGGCTGCGGATCTCAGGATTCAAACCAGGCCCTAGTCGGCAGCAGACTCGACTATGGGAACGCCCTCTACGCGGGAGCCCCGGCCAAGCTCATCAAGCGACTGCAACGCATACAAAACGCCTCCGCACGCCTGATCCTCGATGTACCACGCCACAGCCACATCACCCCCCACCTGAGGAACCTGCACTGGCTCCCCGTCAACAGGAGAATCTCCTTCAAACTCCTCATCCACGCACAAAAAGGCACTCCACAAGACTGGCCCAGCCTACCTCAACAGACGACTCCTCTTCTACGTCTCCAACCGCCAACTCCGCTCCGCCGACCTCTCCCTCGCCACCGTCCCTCGCATTCGAAGAACCACCACCGGCGGCAGATCCTTCTCCCACCTCGCCGCCAAGACCTGGAACACCCTTCCACTAAGCCTACGACAGACCCAAGACCTGCTGACCTTCAGGAGGCTACTCAAGACCTGGTTGTTCGACCAGTAGCAGCACCCCCCCCCCTTTTTCTCCCCCAGCGCCTTGAGACCCTCGCGGGTAAGTAGTGCGCTTTACAAATTCTGTGATTGATTGATTGAGGTGCAGAACTATTTACTGAATGCACCGTTCAGTGGGGAACAGCTCTTTGAAAGGGTAGTGGAGGACACGCTGAACCAAATAAAGGACAATGAGACCGCAAGATCTATGGGGGCTCTGCAATTCAGAGGTGGCATGCGTAGAGGGCCCTCCTCAAGGAGGCCTGCGGGCAGAGGTAGCTATCACCCCACAAACTCGCAAAAATCATATCAACAAGGTTACCAAGGGTTAAGCCAAGGACAACAACAAAGGCAACAACAAAATTGGCAATACTAGCAGGGAAGACGATCCTTTCGAGGACGCCCCGTGGAAGAGGCCTTCCACAGAGAGGGGGACCACCCACAACAACAAAGTGACGGCATTCCAAACAGTACACACACTCAAGAAACATCACTGTGTGCCAGCAATGGGACAAAGACAACAAACAAACAGTTCCTCCAACATTCTACACCAGTAGGAGGCAGATTAAAGTACTTCCTCCAAAAATATAGAGAGATTACTTCAGACAAATGGATCTTAAACATAATGCAGTACGGTTACTGCATAGAGCTAATCAAACCACCTCCAGACAAAAGCCCAAAGAGGGAGGTACATTCAGAAACTCAGGGGACCTCAACTTCCACCTGGAGAACAACAACGACAGAAACACCACCGCCCTGCTGGACAACCTCGCCAACCTCGGACTCAAGCAACTGGTGAACACGCCCACCCACTACGCCGGCCACACGCTTGACCCCGTCTTCTCTTCCAGCAAGCACATCTCCTTTCAGCCACGCCACCGGACTCCACTGGACCGACCACAGCTGCGTCCACTTCAGCTTCAGAAAGACTGCGACCCACCACCACCCGCAACAGGCTCCCCGCCGGAGCTGGAGCAAGATCACCGCCGAGCAGCTCACCGCCTCCCTCAGCCAGAACACACCCACCAACACAACGGACCCAAACGAAGCAGCCAGCAACCTCGCCAAGTGGCTGACCGCCTGCGCCGACGACCTCGCACCACTAAAAACCCTCCCAGCAGACCCGGAAGCAAGAAAACCCCTTGGTTCACCAACGAACTCAAGGAATCCAAGAAGAACTGCCGCACTCTCGAGAAAGCCTGGCGACTCAACCAGACCACAGACAACAGGACCGCCCTCAAGCACGCCACCCGCAAACACCACCAGCTGATCCGTGCCACCAAGAAGTCGGCACTCAAAGAACGACTGGACAACAACGCCCACGACAGCAAGGAACTTTTCAGCATCGTCAAAGAGTTCTCCAACCCCAGCGCCCGGAAACAACGACATCACCCCTCGCAAGACCTCTGCAACTCACTCGCCGCGTTCTTCCACCGCAAGATCACCGACATACATAACAGCTTCGACGCACAGACCACGCACCCTACCGCCGAACCAACGCCCGCCACCACCACCCTCTGCAACTGGACCCCGATCAGCACCGAAGACACCACCCGCACGATGAACTCCATCCACTCCGGATCACCAACCGACCCCTGCCCACACCACGTCTTCAACAAAGCCGACGCCACCATCGCACCCCATCTCCGGGACATCATCAACTCCTCCTTCCACACCGCCACCTTCCCGGAGAGCTGGAAGCACGCCGAGCTTACCGCCCTCCTGAAGAAACCAACGGCGGACCCCACCGACCTCAAGAACTACCGTCCCATCTCGCTCCTTCCGTTTCCGGCCAAAGTCATCGAGAAGACCGTCAACAGACAGCTTGCCGCCTTCCTCGAGACGAATGGATCCCTCGACCCCTCGCAGTCCGGGTTTCGGGCCAACCACAGCACCGAGACCGCCCTTATCGCAGCCACCGACGACATCAGAACCCTAACCGACAACGGGGAAACAGCAGCCCTCATCCTCTTGGACCTCTCCGCGGCGTTCGACACCGCCTGCCACCGCACCCTAGTGAAGCGCCTCAGCAACATCGGAATCCGAGAGAAAGCACTGGAATGGATCATCTCGTTCCTCGCCGGAAGAACCCAGAGAGTCCGCCTCCCCCGTTCAGATCCGAGGCCACCGAAGTCATCTGCGGAGTTCCACAAGGATCTTCACTCAGTCCAACCCTCTTCAACGTCTACATGAGCCCCCTCGCAGCCATCGCACGCCAACACAACCTCAACATCATCTCCTACGCCGACGACACCCAGCTGATCCTCTCCCTCACCAACGACCCCACCACCGCCAGAGCCAACCTACACGACGGGATGAGAGACGTCGCCGACTGGATGAGGAACAGCCACCTTAAACTGAACTCAGACAAGACGGAAGTCCTCATCCTGGGCTCATCACCCTCCGCCTGGGACGACTCTTGGTGGCCCCCGGCCCTGGGCACCGCGCCCAAGCCAACGGACCACGCACGAAACCTGGGCTTCATCCTGGACTCCTCCCTGTCGATGACCAGACAAGTCAACGCCGTCTCATCTTCGTGCTTCAACACCCTGCGCCTGCTCCGCAAGATCTTCAGATGGATCCCCACTGAAACCAGGAAGACCGTCACCCAGGCACTGCGTCACCAGCCGACTGGACTATGGGAACACCCTCTACGCCGGAACCACAGCCAAACTTCAAAAAGACTCCAGCGCATCCAGAACGCCTCCGCACGACTCATCCTGGACATCCCCCGACACAGCCACATCACCGGACACCTGAAAGACCTGCACTGGCTCCCCGTCAGCAAGAGAATCACGTTCAGACTCCTCACCCACGCACACAAGGCCCTCCACGACCTGGGCCCCAAGTACCTCAACGACCGCATGACCTTCTACACGCCCACCCGCCAGCTACGATCAACCAGCCACGCCCTCGCCACCGTACCACTCATCCGCAGAGCCACCGCCGGAGGAAGATCCTTCTCCTACCTGGCAGCCAAGACCTGGAACTCCCTCCCCACTCACCTTCGGCGAACCCAGGACCATCTCTCCTTCAGGAAGCAGCTCAAGACCTGGCTGTTCGAGCAGTAACTTACCCCCTCCCCCAGCGCCTTGAGACCCTCCCGGGTGAGTAGCGCGCTCTATAAATGCCGTGATTGATTGATTGATTGAGAAAGAGAAGCTACTCCGCTACTCCAAGAGGTACAATAACTACAAGCGAAGGAAGCTATAGAACATGTACCACACAAGGAAAGAAACCAGGGAAATTACTCCACGTACTTCCTAATTCCAAAGATAGTTTTGCAGCTTGAAGAATTTTCTGGATTCACTAGCGAACCCACCCTCCTCCACCAATGAAGATGAGAGAAAGGAAAAAAAGATAGAAAAATAAATATCTGAAAGAGAAAGTTATTTATAGATTCCTTACCTTAGAATTACCCCCAGGCGTCAGACTGGATCCGGAAAGTTTTTCGTTAGCAGTACCCTGCGCGTCGGAAGGTGGCGTCGGTCGACTCCGCGTTCGTCGTTGGCTTCGTGATCGCCGGAATGACGTCGCTGTAGCTACATAGACGCCGCCCTCGCGCGCTGACGTCAGTTCTTTCTTTTTCCGCGCCAGCCAGCGCAGATCCGGAGAGAGCGGTATCTCCAGTCACTTTTTGACTGACTTTTTGCTGACTTTTGTCGACACCGCTTTCGAGTCTTTGACTCCTGGTGCACGTCAGGGATGCCCGGCTTCAAGGCTTGCGGTTCCTGTAGCCGACTGATGTCGGTGACGGATCCGCACCGCGTGTGCCTGTTTTGCTTGGAGCGCGACCACGACCCCAAGTCGTGCTCCGACTGCCGGCCCATGAATACGAAGACTTTCCTGGAGCGGTCCCGAAAGCTTCTCGAGGCCCGGCAGTCGGCTCCGCGCCGTTCGAGGTCCCGGTCGCGTGGGAGGTCAAGGAGTCCTCATCATCATCACTCTTCTTCCAAGTCTTCGCACTAGTGGTCAGGTAAGTCGAAGCACAAGAAGAAGTCGAAGAAGCATCGTCACTCTTCAACTTCTCCCCGTCCGTCGCGCGACGCGACGAGGGATGCGGGTGGTGTCCCTCCCGCGGCTCTGCGTGCGGAGCCCAAAGGCGACTCTGGATTTCACTCCCTTCCTGGGACCCGGAGCGACCCCTGCCCAGCGTCGCCAATTTTACGAAGCGATGCATGCCATCTTTGGGCAGCCCGACTGCCGGCGCGCCTTCGGGCCACGCGGACTCGGCTGGGGGCCCTGGACCTTCGACTCCGGCACCGCAGGGTCCCCTTGGATCCAGGCCTGGATCCGGATCGGCGCCGGTCGACCTCGTTACACCTCCCCCGGCGCCAAATTCACCGGCACCACGTCCGCAGCCGGTTGTGTCCCCAGCTGGCGTCGACCCCGGCCTCCATCCCGATGTAGATACGACGCCGGATCCGGCGCCGACGGGTACTTTTGTGCCCTTGTTCTACCCTGGCTCTTTTAGACCAGATTGGCAGCCAGAGGAGGGTGAGGAGGACTGGGAGGGGTCTGGGGACCCTTTAACTGACCAGTTAGGCTATGAACCGGACTGGAGAGAGGAACTGGGGGAAGCCAGTGGTTTGGATACCTCACCAGACCTTGACATGTTGTCTCCTCCTACCGTGGCTACGGAGGAGGGAGCGTCTTACGCCGTGGTGTTGCGTAGGGCGGCCGAGGCTCTCAACATTGAGCTACCTACGGTGGCTGTCAGGACTTACCTCCTGACAGAGGTTCTTCAACCGGCAGCGAGCTCTTCGGAGCCCCTGCTACCGTTTAATGAAGCCCTCACCGACATCCTTTTGGGCACCTGGTCCAGGCCCAACACAGGGGATCCTGTGGATAGGATGATTGCCCGACGCAACCGCCCGGCTCCGGGTGACCCCACTTTCCTCTCCCAACACCCCACCCCTGAGAGCTTGGTGGTCCAAGCGTCCACCTCCAAAGGCGCATTCCCTAATGCACCACCTGATAGGGAATCCAAAAAGCTGGACCATCTTGGGAAGATGTTTTCTTCCTTCAGCTTGGGACTGCGGTCGGTAAACACTGCATGTCTGTTGGGCCGTTACACCCACTCCGTGTGGAATACGGTGGCGCAAGTGCTGCCCCAGAGCCAGGAGGAGGCCGGGGCCGTACTCTCCGGTGCAGTTGCCGAAGGGAGAGACGCAGCGAAGTTTACCATCAGCTGTGGGCAGGATATCGCCGACTTAATAGGCAGGACGATTTCCACGTCGGTAGCCCTTCGACGCTACGCCTGGTTGAGGTCGACTGGTTTTTCAGGGGATGTCCAATCCACTCTTATGGACATGCCCTTTGGCCATTGCCTATTCGGCGACAAGGCAGACAACGCGCTGGAGCGCTTTAAGGACTCTCTGGCTACGACCAGGTCCTTGGGCCTCTCCACCTCCCGCCCTGCGCAGTCTGCTTTTCGCCCCTTTCGTGGCTACAGAAGGGGTGCCCCGCCACGTCCTGCCCAGAGCCACAGGCCAGCGCAAGCTGTTCAGCCCCTGCGCGGCCGGGGATGTGGGAACCACCGCCGTGGTTCTGGGGGCCAGCGGGCGGGCCAGTCCACCACAGCCCCCTCTACAGCAGCCTCCAAACCCTCCTAGTCCGACCTTTCAGTGCCACCAAACGCCAGTGGGAGGCAGGATTCACCATCACCTCCCCCACCGGCGCACCATCACGTCGGACAGGTGGGTTTTGCAAATAGTCCGAAGGGGCTACTCCCTCCCCTTCGAGACTATCCCTCCATCCATGCCACCTCAGTACCATCGCATGTCGGAGGATCATCTGGCCCTTCTCCAACAGGAAGTTTCGGCACTCTGGGCCAAGGGAGCCATCGAGTGCGTTCCTGTCCCAGAAGTAGGTTGTGGTTGCTATTTCCTCTGCGTCCTATCTTGGATCTCAGGAAGGAGAAGTTCAAAATGTTGACGCTCGCTCAGGTCCTGTCTGCCCTCGACCCTGGAGACTGTATGGTAGCGTTGGACTTGCAGGACGCTTATTTTCACATCCCCGTCCTGCCGGCCCACCGGCGTTACCTGCAGTTCACGGTAGGCCACGAGCATTTTCAGTTTACCGTGCTCCCCTTGGGCCTTACCAGCACCCCTCGGGTGTTCACGAAAGTGATGGCGGTGGTCGCAGCTCATCTGCGCAGGTCAGGGGTTCCAGTCTTCCCCTATCTCGATGACTGGCTGTTGAAAGCGGGCTCGCCCCAGGCTGTCGTCTCCCACCTCCAGACTACGGCCGACCTCCTGCATTCGCTGGGGTTCTCCATCAACGTGCCGAAGTCACACCTGACTCCCTCTCAGAAGCTCCTCTTCATCGGAGCGGTTCTGGACAGGACGCAGTTTCGGGTCTATCCTCCCGAACAGCGATTCCGGGATATTCGGGCTATGATTCCAATCTTTCAGCCCCTATCCCGGGTTTCGGTCAGGATGACCCTCAGGCTACTGGGCCTGATGGCCTCCTGCATCCTGCTGGTGGACCATGCCAGATGGCATATGCAGGCTCTGCAGTGGGACCTGAAGTTCCAGTGGGCACAACATCAGGGGAACCTGTCTGATTGCGTCCAGATCTCGGAGGGCACTGCACACCAATTGCAGTGGTGGCTAGCGAACCAGGATTGGGTCAACATCAGATCCCTCTCCCTTCCCCAACCAGAGTTCACAGTGGTGACCGATGCATCACTTCTGGGATCAGGCGGCCACATGGGAGAGGCGGAGATCAGAAGCATCTGGTCTCCGGTGGAGTCCGGGCTCCACATCAACCTTCTGGAGCTTCGGGCGATTCGTCTTGCACTCAAAGCATTCCTTCCCTCTGTCCGGGGAAGAGTAGTGCAGGTGTTCACGGACAACACCACCGCCATGTGGTACTGCAACAAACAAGGCGGGGTGGGGTTGTGGACCCTATGTCAGGAGGCCCCTCCGCCTCTGAACATGGCTGGAACATCAGGGCATATCCCTGGTGGTTCAACACCTGGCAGGTTTCCTGAACGCCAGGGCGGACAGACTCAGCCATAGGTGCATGATGGATCACGAATGGCGTCTTCACTCGGAGGTGGTGCAAGGTCTCTTTCGACAGTGGGGAGAGCCTTGGTTAGATCTATTCGCCACCGAAGAGAATGCGCAATGTCAGCAATTCTGTGTGTTGGATTTTCCAAGGTGGCACTCGCTAGGTGATGCTTTTCGTCGCAAGTGGAGTTGCGGTCTTCTATACGCCTATACCACTTCTGCCCAGAGTGCTGAAGAAGATCAAGCGCGACCGGACCCAAGTCATTCTTGTGGCTCCAGATTGGGCACGAAGTCTCTGGTATCCTGAGCTGCTACACATGGCCATCGATTCTCCGATCAGACTGCCTCTTCGGGAGTATCTTCTGACGCAGCAGCAGGGGACGGTCCTCCACCCGAACCTGTCCAGCCTCCACCTCCTTGCGTGGAGATTGAGCGGGGTTAGTGGACGTCGTTTGACCTGCCTCCCGAAGTCTGTGATGTTATCTTGGCAGCCAGGCGCCCTTCCACTATGTCGGTATACACCTGCAGATGGAACATATTTGTGGCATGGTGCACAGCAAAGGCTGTGGATCCCCTTTCCGCCCCTCTTCCTGAGGTCCTCTTGTTCTTCCTTTCTTTGGCCCAGCAGGGCTCTGCTCTGGGCACTCTAAAGGGCTACCTCTCGGCCATTTCAGCCTTTCTTAGGCTTCCTGATCAGCCTTCTCTTTTCAAGTCCCCTGTTGTAAATCGCTCCCTCAAGGGCATTACTCATCTTTTTCCTCCTGTTCCCTTCGTAATGCCACAGTGGGACTTGAACTTGGTTCTTACATATCTAATGTGCGCTCCCTTTGAGACGTTACATAACTGTCCTCTCAGGCTTCTGACTTTAAAAACTGCCTTTCTGGTGGCCATCACCTCTGCGCGCTGTGTGAGTGAGCACAAGCACTTTCTTCTAAGCCTCCTTTTCTGACTGTTCATCCGGACAAGGTTGTCCTTCGAACTCGTCCATCCTTCCTTCCCAAAGTGGTTACTCCTTTCCATAGTGTACAGACCATCACTTTGCCTACCTTCTTTCTGCCTCCTTCCAAAGAAGAAGAGGCTCCACCGTCTGGATCCAAAACGTGCGCTTTCCTTTTACTTGGATCGCACAAAACAATTCCGGGTGGATGACCAGCTCTTTGTTGGCTACGTAGGTGCCAAAAAAGGTCGGGCCGTGCACAAACTGACCATTCCTAGATTTTTATTTTACAGAGTTTTATATAGCGCAAACTTCACCCGAATCGGGTATCGGAGCGCTTTACATAGCACCAGTTGCATTACATGAGGACACATGGGTGGGATAGTTGGGTCGTTTTGTGCATCAAAGCTTATTCCTTGGCAAAGAAGGAGCCCCCAGTGGGGTTGCGCGCCCATTCCACCAGGGCGACTGCAGCTACCACTGCTTTGGGACGTGGAGTCCGCCTTAATGACATCTGTCAGGCAGCTACGTGGGCATCGCTGCACACATTCACAAGACACTGCCTGGACAGCCAAGTCCAGAGAGACAGCTTCTTTGGCCGTTCTGTTCTCCAGGACTTCCTGGTGTGAACTTAGTTCGCAGACCCACCTCCGGGGTTGGTATTGCTGGGGTATCTATTCTAAGGTAAGGAATCTATAACTAACACTTTCTTTCAGATGAACAAGTTGCTTACCTTCGGTAACGATATATCTCTAAGAAACATAGGTTAGTTATAGATTCCTTACCGCGCCACCCATCCTTCCCGTTCTGCGAACTGACTTCTAGGGTTAAGGACTTCCTTTCAGGGCCCTAGTTTTGTGCACCAGTGGTCAGTGTCTTGCATGGCTCTGCGCTTCTGGTGTGGAAAGTCATGTACAGAACTGACGTCAGCGTGCGAGGGCGGCGTCTATGTAGCTACTGCAACGTCATTCCGGCGACCACAACGCCAACGACGAACGCGGAGTCGACCGATGCCACCTTTCCGATGCGCAGGGGTACTGCTGACGAAAAACTTTCCGGATCCAGTCTGACGCCTGGGGGTAATTCTAAGTTAAGGAATCTATAACTAACCTATGTTTCTTACAGATATATCGTTACCGAAGGTAAGTAACTTTTTCAATAATCCGAAGATGGCGACCAAAAAAGGGAGCTTCCGGAGGAAGCACGACGACGTCACAAGGGGACACCAAATGATGGTACGTCGACGCCCACTAACAGAAGAAAGAGAAGGGAAATATACAACCGTTCCGGACCCAACCACTAGATGGCGGAATAATGCACAGCATGTGAATCCAGAAAATTCTTCATGCTGCAAAACTACACAGGTAGAAACTATAGGTTACAATTTGTTAAGAGAAGGTATTCATCCTAAACCGGAGTTGGTTAACACTATCATGTCAATGACAGAACCTTCCAATAAAGAGGAGTCCACATCCTTTCTTGGCATGATGGAACATTACAGTACATTTGTGAAGGAATCTGCAAACAAAACATTTCATATGAGAAGTCGTCTCAAAAAGAAGGTTGAGTTTCAATGGAGTCAGGATTACATGGAAGAATTTGAGGAAGTGAAAAAAAGACCTCAGTCAAGCTGCTTTATTACAAACATTTGACCCAGAAAGTGATACTAGAGTAATTTGTGATGTGAGTGCAAAGGGATTGGGGGTTTTACTGGTTCAGGTGAGGAATGGGCAAGTGAAATTGGTTGCATGTGTGTCAAGAGCACTGAACGATGCAGAATATAATTCTGTTATTGAGAGAGAGAGAGAGAGAGAGTCATTAGCTGTGTTTTGGGCAACAAATGGATTCAAGCAGTTCTTGTGAGGTCTCATTTATGGTGGAAACTGATCATAAACCACTAGTGGAAGTCTTCTCTAAAAAGGGTTTGACTGTATCTCATCACGAATATGCAGGTGGATTGTGAGTTTGCAAGAGTATAGTTTTTTTTGTACAATATAGACCGGGTGCTAACAATTTATCAGCCGACTGTTTATCTAGGATGGTAAATGTGAAAAAGTTAGGTGAGATGGAAATGGACGAATATTTTTAAGAACTTGTCAGTGTATTTGAGGTCATTCAAGGTAGCATCAGTGAGGAGGAATGGTTGTTGGAACTGGGTAAGGATTATGAAGTGAAGAAGAGAAGGGTTGGTTTTGCTAGGTGTACCTGATAAGGACTTTAAGAAGTGTGGAGGATGTTGGTGGATGATTAGGCATGAACTAACTGTGGACCAAGGTTTTCTATTTAGAGGCACACGGTTAATTCCACCACAAAGTTTGAGGTACAGACTGTTACTTTTGGCACATGAAGGTCATTTGGGTATTGTGAAGACCAAGGAGCTAGTACACAGATTTCTGGTGGCCTGCATTGGATCATGAAGTAGAACACATGGTAAGGGAGTGTGTGGAAAGTGGGGCATCAGACAAGGGTTTAAGACCAAGTAATGTACCTATGGTTTGTAGGAGTTTACCTTCTCATCCGTGGGAAGAAGTAACCATGGATATTTTGGGACCAATTCGGGGTGAACATGCAACTCTTTGTGATTGTATTGATAGATCTGTATTCAGAGTGGGTGGAAGTATCATGCGTGAATGAAATTTCATCTATCCCCCTCAAACTAATGGTGCTGTTGAAAGGGCGATCAAAACTTTAAAAGAAGGGATACAATTGGCCAGAGCAACTGGGCTAGATAGGAAGAAGGAACTATAGCGGGGTATCGTGTGTCTCTACATGCAGCAACAGGGAAATCTCCTTTTAAATGGTTCAAGGGGAGAGCTCCCTCAACCAAAGTGTCTGGCTTGAATGTTCTGGAACAAAGGTTGTGTGAACTATGCTCTGTGCGAATGGAGAAGCAGAGATTTATGTACAGAAGTAAAGGAAAAACTGGAGGGATCAGAATAAAAAAGTAAAAGTGTTCATTAGAGTGGGTGATTATATATGAGTGAGCACCAAGGGGATGTGCTAAATGGTCTAAATTCACGAGAAACTTGGAAGTAGTCAAAATGGTTAAGAACGCTGTAAAGACACGTGATGGCCAAATTTGCAACAAGAGTAGAGTTGTAGTGGTACATCCTTCTCAAGTGAAAGATGTACAAAACGGTGGTCATCATAATACCAACAAGGAAAGTAGAGTAGATGGTATCGGAAGTAGGAGTATAAAAAAGGGTTTCACATACGAGAGTCTTAGTGGGAATAGTCAAAGAATCTGTAAGAAGCCTTCCTATTTACAAGATTTTGTAGACCAGTGACTGATTTTCTTCTTATGAAAGATAATAGAAATGCATTTATATTGCGGTTTCATTTTATAATGCCGTTTAGTTTTTTTACATGGAAATTTCCTTGTCAATTGTATTTATTGTGGTATCTAGTTCTCCTGTTATGTGTATAACATTCCTTGTATTGACAGGTGTCTCATATTTTACATACTAGAATATTTATCTAGTTTTACAAGGGAATGGGGTAAAACGTTTATTTTTATTTATTTATTATGAATGTTTTGTATAGCGCGAACAAGACCCTTGCGGGTATCAGAGCGCTTTACAGGGCAAATATAGGTGGTAGACATCAGCATAAAAATACTATGAGTTACATTAATGAAGAAATGGTAACTAATATAGATTAGCACATATATACATAACTGTATAAAATAGTTCAAGTGAATTTGGCCAAAAGAATCTATTTCACTTCTTTTTTGAAAAATGTCGTGGACGGGTTCAGTCTCGTGTCTGGGGGCAAGACGTTCCATATCCTGGGTGCCATTCCTGAGAAGGTACGGTTGTATGTTTTCTTCTTGGAAAATCGTTGTGGTTTCAGTAGAAGGTTATCGGAACTCCTAGTGGTTCTGATACCACCCGGTGGTACCAATTTCTCCGCTAGATATCTCAGGGTTTTGTGGTGCAGTGCCTTGTGTGTCATGCAGGCAATTTTCAGCTGGATTCTGGCTTCGAGAGGTAGCCAATTGAGGGCACGAAGGTCAGGGGAGATGTGACCGTTCCTTTTGGAGCCTGTGATGAGTCTAGCGGCTGAGTTGATTGTGGCTCTAAGGGGGGCTGTCGTTGATCTGGGAAGGCCGCAGAGAGTGGCACTCCCATAGTCCACTCTGGGGATTACAAGAGTCTGAACTACCTGTTTAAAGTCTTTTGCGGGTATGAAGGGTTTCAGTCTTCTCGGGGTATTCATCTGAAAATTTGGTCCTTTCGTTGCTGTGCTGATGTGATTCTGCATATTAAGCTTATTATCCCGAGTTATTCGTAGCGATTTCACAGAGTCTATAATTCGAGGTTGGCCGTCGAGTGCAGTTAGGTGCTTCATCCACTCGCGGATGATGGTTGTTTGGCTGGGGGGGGCGATTAAGAGGAATTCTGTTTTGAGGGTGTTTAGTTTTAAGTGGTTTTTGGCCAGCCAGGTCTGTGTTTTATGGAGCGTCGAGTTATGGGACTTGATGTCTTCAAGTGAGTGGACCTTAATGTAGAGTTGTGTGTCGTCTGCGTACATGTGATATTGGACATTTGATGAGTTGAGAAGCTCGGTGAGTGGTTCCATAAACAAATTGAAGAGTGTCAGAGAGAGGGAAGATCCCTGGGGTACTCCTAAAGTGACTGGGGTGGGCTTGGATAAAGATTGATTGATCTTGAATCTTTGTGTTCTGTTTTGGAGGAAGGAAGTGAACCAATTTAGAACTGTTTCAGATAGTCCCATTCTATGTTTCAGGAGGTCTAGTAAGTTGTCGTGTTTGACGGTATCGAAGGCTGAGGATAGGTCGAGCAGGATTAGCAAACAAGCTTTGTTTTCGTCCAATATTTGTAAAGCGTCATCTATAATGTAGGTCATGGCTGATTCGGTACTGTGCCCGGTCCGAAAACCAGATTGGAATTGATCGAGCAGGTTGAAGTGGTCTATGTGGTTGCTAAGCTGCGTGTGAACACATTTTTCTAATAGTTTGGCCAGGGTAGGGATGTTGGATACTGGGCGATAGTTATTCAGGTCAGACGGGTCCGCCGATGGTTTCTTCAGGATGGGGGATACCTGACCAGCTTTGAGGATGTCTGGGCTGGCTCCTTGCAGAAGAGAAGTGTTTATGATCCTAGTCCATAGAGGCACTAACATTGGAATGAAGTCTTTTATAGGTGGGTTGCCGCGAGAGGGTCTATGAAGTGATTGGAGGGATTCAGAGCCGTAAGCGTTTTTAGGATAGTTTCTTCGCTGTAGAGATTGAAGGCGACCCAGGAGGCATTGTTTTTGAGGTCATGCTTTGCAGAACAACTAAGCAAGGTCACCAGCGTGGTCATTGAGGAGATCATGTGTGGGTCAGTAAGGGATAATGGATCGTTAGGAAGCTCAGTCTTTGTTATCGGTCTTCGTTGTAAAAAGGAAGCAAATTCCTTGCAGTTGGGGGAGTGTTTCTGAATTGACTGGGGGGGCGGGTGTTTGTGGAGGGGGTGGAAGATGCCCTTAGATTGAGATTTAATTATTTCACATAATCTTTTGGGACGATTCTTGGCTTGGTCTAATTGTTTACTAATGAAGTCGGCTTTAGATAGTCTAATCTTCCTGTAATAGGAGTTTCTCGTGCTTCTTAGTAGTTTGAGGTGGTCAGAGGATGGTGCAGCTCTCCATTGTCGTTCAATTGCTCTAAGTGATCTTCTGTCTTCATTTAGCCTACCATCCTACCAGGGGTTTGATACTTTAGAGGTGACTCTTTTCAATTGTAGGGGAGCTAGATTGTCTAATGCCATGTTCATAGAGTGGAAGTAGTGATTAGTCAGATCATGTACATCATTTAATCCATCAGGTGGGGGCATGAGGGTAGGACTAGTGGTTGCAATTGAGACAGGATTTACGTTACTTAGATTTCTCTTCCAGATTTTCGTTCTCGTGGGTTGGACAGAGAGTAGTTTAATAGCTTCATTGATATGGAAAGTGATGTGATGGTCAGACCAGTCACAGGGGAGGATCGATTCCAACTGGGTGGAGTCCGCTTTGGAAATTACTAGATCCATGGTTGAGCCTTTTTCATGGGTGGGGCTGTCACAAATTTGGGACAAGTTAAGGTCGGATAGGAAGGCTTTGAGGCTTTGAGGCTGTTGACCTCTGGGTCGTCTGGGTCACTCCAGTGGAGGTTGAAGTCCCCCAGGAAAATCTGAGTGTTCTGTTGTCCGTCATTAGTAGCTAAGATATCCATTATGTGTTCAATGAAGGTAAGGTTGTTACCTGGTGGATGGTAAAATGCATGTAGTGAACATATTGGCTTGTTATTGTTAGCGATGTCTAAACATAGGTATTCACAGGACGAGAGAACAGGGGAGTTGGAGCGGGTCACAGAGAGGTAGTTCCGATGTATGCAGGCAATGCCCCCACCTAGCCTATCAATTCTATCTAGTCTTGTGATGTGATAGTTTGGGGGAACTAGTATGTCTAGGATAGGCGTGGATGATTCGTTAAGCCAAGTTTCCGTTAAAATTATGAGGTCAGGTTCATTGGTTAGTATGAGGTCAGCTATATCTGCGGCATGGCGTGCAGCCGAGCTACAGTTTAGTAGGATACATTTTAGCCGGGCCTTGGTAGGAGTAGTGTTGGGGTTGTATAAGATGGGAACTCTCTTGAGGTTGCTTTCAACAATACCTCTGGGAATATGTCTTGTAGCTCTAGAGGCATTGGAAGGGATGGGTTGGATTTGGGACGATTTCTGTGTGTTATCCGCGTGCTCAAAGTTAGGGGGTGGGGCCGGGGGCTCGTAAGAATGTAGTAGGGAAGTTAGATCATTCGATGAAACAGGGTTTTTTCTTCTGATCGGGCGGGATGAGGCATTGGGGAAAGGTACTGTTTTCCATCTGGCGAGCTTCTGTGACGGGGAGTTAGCTCGTGGCTGATTGAGTGAGTTTCGCTTGTGGCTTGGGTTGTTGCCGGATCAGGTCATGGATAGTTTGTATATCCTCTTTGATTTGTTGTAGAGATAGTACTATTTCATCTAATCTAGGGTCAGGTGTCGCAGTTATCGTGTTCATATCCTGGGCTGTAGTTAAGTGAGGAGACCCCACACAAGTTATTATTTGTGTGGGGAACTGTGACGGGAGGTGATCAGGTTCGTTATATGGTAGTTTTTCAGTGTGGTAATCAGATAGCACGAGCTAGCCCGCCGCTTCAAGGCACCGTAACCAAGGAAGGAACTACGGAACCCAGTGTTCTGCAACAAAGAGACATTGCTCTAGCGGAGGTATCATCATCATCATCGATCGAACAATTACCGGAGACGGACTGTCGGAATCCAAGGGTTGCAGGAATCGGGACCTTGGTGGTGACGACCCTCCCTTTTTGCCAAGCTCTCCCTCATCATCGGATGCGGATTGAAGGTCCCCGTGATTACACTGTGTCAGAAGGCGGATAGCAGGAATACTTCCCCTCAGCGACCGGATCAATTAGTTGACGACCCCTGGCCTCCTCTAGCCAGGATCATTACATTTCGCCAGAGGCATCGCTATAGTACCCTGTACTCGGAAGCTGACCTGCCCTGCGCCCAAGGGCTTCTACATCCCCGGAGGCGGACCGAGGGTCCCTGGGACAGCGTCTCTGCAGCTGCGAACCACATGATTGCATCGTCGGAAGCTGACCTGCCCTGCGCCCAAACTCCGCTACTTCCCCGGAGGCCGACCGAGGGTCCCTGAGAGAGCATCACTGCAGCTGCGAACCACGGTAATGCGTCGCCAGCAGTGACCAGAATTGCGTGAGTGTTGACCCCCCTCTGGCTATGATCTTCCACAGATCCAGAGGCAGTCCGTTGACCCTCGGGAGTTCACCGCAGTAAGGACTCTACCGTTTGCATCAACCCTCCCTCCCACTAGCCGCGAGCCCCCAGGAGCTGAGGCTCGCGGTGGGACACGCAATTGTGTTTAGTCCCGGGCTCCCCTTACTAGGAGCTCCCATGCGCTGGTTGTTTCCTCGCCGTTTCACGCATTTCCACGGGGATGGGCATTGGCATCGAACATAGCTCACTTAGGAGCACATACGAGGAATAACTAATTCGGTCACAGACGCGCTTTGTTCGCAGCTCACATGAGCACTAGAGCGCTGACCTGTGGTAGGGGAACCAAACCTATTTATTTTCCAAAACCATTGGTGACTTGAGTCGACCTCTCTTGTACATCTTTTGTACATTTACTGCTGATTACTACACTTGCTCGATTGACACCTAGATGTCCCGGTTTTCAGTGCCAGGCCCCCCATTTTGTGCTCCAGTTGTAATCACCAGCAGTTCCTCCCCTCAAAATGGCAGGCGTAATCACTTAAATAGAGAAAGGACTACTTAGTCCACACCAACTCATGGGAAAAGACATAGGACTACGATGCACAATTTACTACTAAACAGAAACAAAGGACCAACCACTTCAATCGATCTCTATGTAAAGTGACAGAGGAATATACCCAGTGAGGCTCGATTCATGGAAAGAGCGATAGGACTACACCCCAGAGTTATACTATCAGTGGATAAGCAAGCAGCCATCTTGGAATGGCTTTTATATCAGCTAAGTTCCATAGTGTAGGTGTAGCTTTAGAGAAGGGGTTTAGAGTGTCAAATTTCGATCCCTAGCCAACGGAGCTCATTCTTTGAGCTCCTCACCAGACGCCATCTTGGTCCTCAGGTTTGGTAGATTTCATGTTCTATTTAGAGTTGATGTGTATTTTACTCAGTAGGTATGTTGTGCGAGGGAGATGTTATGTCATCATGAGGGGAATGTGGAATCTCGGGCATGGACAGTCGGGAGACGGCAGCTCGTGGCTGAGGCGCTTTAATAAAGACGTACTTTAAGTTGCTCCAGTATATGTCTTTATGAATACGCCATACTTCAGTTACCTACATAGGTTTCTGTGGAATTTTAGTCTTGAGGATTTCAAAGCCCCTCCCCACCCCCCGCCCCCTTCAAAGGCACGATGAGATAAACTGATGTGTGTGCAAGATTATTGGAATAAGAGGTTTGGCCGAAAGAAAATGGTCACACTGCTTGCACTCTGTGAATATGTTCTCCCAGGGAGAAGATGCTGACGCAGAGTATTCTGATGAGCGAGCATTAGGAGTTGGACACCCTGAAATTCTCTGAAACTGGATGACTGTTGGCATTTCCTGTATTGGGGGACGATGGTTCAGACCCTTGTTGTCTAGCCTGGCGGAACACCTTGTTCAGGAGATGTCAACCCTTGGACTCTGCCTTTGTGTGCATTCTATGTGCAGGCCTCAATCCAATCAAAGTAAGGCTCTTGTTGCCCTTAAAAGGCCTTCAACCTGAAGATGAAGCCTCTGAAGAGCGGACCTAGGTAGCTAAAGTCTTATTCCAAGAACACACGCATGGTTCACAATGGAGAATACTATGAACACTAACTTGTTTAAGCACTGAGACTCGGTGAATGCTAGTACCATCACCTAAGACAGAAGGGATGGAGGAGAAGAGGAACATGTTCATGACTTCAAAGTAGTCCCTTTATGAGGAAAACAATTCCTCTCATGGTTATCCTTGTCTGTTTACGTCGTGGCTTACAATAGTGAAGCCTAACTCAAAGGACGGCACACACGTGATATCACATGATCTCATTTTGCGTAGTCTAAACCAGTCGTGCTGACCTGAAGGTTCTGATGCATGAAGTCTGTGCAGGGCTCCAAATGTGCCATCTAGGGTCGGATTCTGTGGTCGTCAGGTGCAGGTCTGCCAGAGCAGGTTCATCTGGTATTCCACTGGAGAAGGCTGTTGAAGATATCGGGGACAGGAATATGTACAGTTTATCTCCCAAATGCTATAGGCAGTTCACCAGTTTTCGTGGTGAAACACGAACAGGGCCAGACGTCAGATGTCCACCTTTTTCATTTTTTTGTCCGGGTAAAGAGACTCCCCACCGCCCTACAGCGATGATGTATTGAGGATTTAACATAACTGGGTTAGAAGCAGCCAGAAAAGGAGGTGGAGGTACACAGTGGTTACTCGGTACAAGATGGGGTACTCCTGGTGCAGATACCCCTGCTGAGGGTGCGCATTGGTAAAATAAGGGCGTGATTCGGGGACAGCGCAGTATGCGTTGCAGTGGCATTTAGTGTGGAGTCCTGTTTCATGACGCTTCAACCGCTTACTTCCATCATAAGGATGAAGTTATTTTGGTTTAATGTAAAGCCTGTAGATCTAGATCATTTATTGTGCGATAGGAAAAAATATCTAGGTTTGTGGGTTTGTAGCCTTGTGTTAAATTTGCCTCAAGTCACTCAGCCTTCCCTCGACTGTAGGAGATTGAAGGATTGACTTCACCTTGTACCGTGGCAGAATGATTCCAAGTATATGACTGAGTGTCAAGCAGCAACGTGTATTGTGGTAGGGAGCATGTTTGCGGCATCTGTGTTGAAGATTCATGCACTGTGCAATCTCCCGCCATTTAGTGTTGGACTAACCACACAGTAGATGGTTGGACTGACCACACAGTAGATGGTTGGACTGACCACACAGTAGATGGTTGGACTGACCACACCGTAGATGGTTGGACTGACCACACCGTAGATGGTTGGACTGACCACACCGTAGATGGTTGGACTGACCACACAGTAGATGGTTGGACTGACCACACAGTAGATGATTGGACTGACCACACAGTAGATGGTTGGACTGACCACACAGTAGATGGTTGGACTGACCACACAGTAGATGGTTGGACTGACCACACAGTAGATGGTTGGACTGACCACACAGTAGATGGTTGGACTGACCACACAGTAGATGGTTGGACTGACCACACCGTAGATGGTTGGACTGACCACCACACCGTAGATGGTTGGACTGACCACCACACCGTAGATGGTTGGACTGACCACCACACCGTAGATGGTTGGACTGACCACGACACCGTAGATGGTTGGACTGACGACACCGTAGATGGTTGGACTGACGACACCGTAGATGGTTGGACTGACGACACCGTAGATGGTTGGACTGACGACACCGTAGATGGTTGGACTGACGACACCGTAGATGGTTGGACTGACCACCACACCGTAGATGGTTGGACTGACCACCACACCGTAGATGGTTGGACTGACCACCACACCGTAGATGGTTGGACTGACCACCACACCGTAGATGGTTGGACTGACCACCACACCGTAGATGGTTGGACTGACCACACCGTAGATGGTTGGACTGACCACACCGTAGATGGTTGGACTGACCACACCGTAGATGGTTGGACTGACCACACTGTAGATGGTTGGAGAGTGCACAATATGCCAGCCTACAGTGCAGCAAGCAGCAAACCCCCTGCTGCAGGTAAGCAACCGTTCCTTCCATGTCCAATGTCTTACAATCCCAGCACCCTGTCAGAAACCATTTGAGGGGCCCTCTGAAGAGGGGAACATTGCAAGCAATTGTGGTAATGACGATGGACAGGCTGCAGGTTCCTTGGAGAGGGTTTTGGGTGTATTTTCTGTGTGTATGTGAGTTGTGTTGTAATGTCTCTTAAAAGCAGGTGTGTTAAATTAGGACATGGATGATTAAGTGTCATTGAGAAAGTTGTGTAAATCATAGCAGCAATGACTGACTTCATTCTTCGATTGATCCTGACAGTCACGTCTTTTTTACCTTGCTCTTACACCTGTAAATATCTCTCAAGTCCATAGAGTTGCTCCACTTTCCAGTAGGCGGACTCTGAATGCACCGGAGTCCTGGTCCGCTTACGAGATATCAGCCCACATTGAGTGCTACTCTGGCTCCACTTGCCACTCATGAGAGGTTTGGGGAAGGTTCTTTAAAGAAGGGTGAGGAGGCAGCAAGGCTGCAAGGAGGGAGCCTCTTTACTTACAATCGAGGTCCTGATGGACAGCGTCCGGTCTGTTGCTCTAGTCAAAGCTTCAGCCTCCCAGCAACTGTGCCTCTCTCCTGGCTTCCAACATTGACATACATCATCTTCATCCTTCTCAGCATTCCTGACACCAGGTCAGATGCACAGGGAATGAGGACACACAGGATACTACACACCGGCTCAGATACACACAGGATACTACACACCGGCTCAGATGCACAGGGAATGAGGACACACAGGATACTACACACCGGCTCAGATACACAGGGAATGAGGACACACAGGATACTACACACCGGCTCAGATACACAAGGAATGAGGACACACAGGATACTACACACCGGCTCAGATACACACAGGATACTACACACCAGCTCAGATACACACAGGATACTACACACCGGCTCAGATGCACAGGGAATGAGGACACACAGGATACTACACACCGGCTCAGATACACAGGGAATGAGGACACACAGGATACTACACACCGGCTCAGATACACAAGGAATGAGGACACACAGGATACTACACACCGGCTCAGATACACACAGGATACTACACACCAGCTCAGATACACACAGAATACTACACACCAGCTCAGATACACACAGGATACTACACACCGGCTTAGATACACACAGTATACTACACACCAGCTCAGATACACACAGGATACTACACACCGGCTCAGATACACACAGGATACTACACACCGGCTCAGATACACACAGGATACTACACACCGGCTCAGATACACAAGGAATGAGGACACACAGGATACTACACACCGGCTCAGATACACACAGGATACTACACACCAGCTCAGATACACACAGGATACTACACACCAGCTCAGATACACACAGGATACTACACACCAGCTCAGATACACACAGGATACTACACACCAGCTAAGATACACACAGGATACTACACACCGGCTCAGATACACACAGGATACTACACACCAGCTCAGATACACACAGGATACTACACACCGGCTTAGATACACACAGGATACTACACACCAGCTCAGATACACACAGGATACTACACACCAGCTCAGATACACACAGGATACTACACACCGGCTTAGATACACACAGTATACTACACACCAGCTCAGATACACACAGGATACTACACACCGGCTTAGATACACACAGTATACTACACACCAGCTCAGATACACACAGGATACTACACACCGGCTCAGATACACACAGGATACTACACACCGGCTCAGATACACAAGGAATGAGGACACACAGGATACTACACACCGGCTCAGATACACACAGGATACTACACACCAGCTCAGATACACACAGGATACTACACACCAGCTCAGATACACACAGGATACTACACACCAGCTCAGATACACACAGGATACTACACACCAGCTCAGATACACACAGGATACTACACACCAGCTCAGATACACACAGGATACTACACACCGGCTCAGATACACACAGGATACTACACACCGGCTCAGATACACACAGGATACTACACACCGGCTCAGATACACACAGGATACTACACACCGGCTCAGATACACACAGGATACTACACACCGGCTCAGATACACACAGGATACTACACTCCAGCTCAGATACACACAGGATACCACACACCGGCTTAGATGCACACAGTATACTACACACCGGCTCAGATACACACAGGATACTACACACCGGCTTAGATACACACAGTATACTACACACCGGCTCAGATACACACAGGATACTACACACCGGCTCAGATACACACAGGATACTACACACCGGCTCAGATACACACAGGATACTACACACCGGCTCAGATACACACGGATACTCACACCAGCTCAGATACACACAGGATACTACACACCAGCTCAGATACACACAGGATACTACACACCAGCTCAGATACACACAGGATACTACACACCAGCTCAGATACACACAGGATACTACACACCAGCTCAGATACACACAGGATACTACACACCAGCTCAGATACACACAGGATACTACACACCAGCTCAGATACACACAGGATACTACACACCAGCTCAGATACACACAGGATACTACACACCAGCTCAGATACACACAGGATACTACACACCAGCTCAGATACACACAGGATACTACACACCGGCTCAGATACACACAGGATACTACACACCGGCTCAGATACACAGGATACTACACACCGGCTCAGATACACACAGGATACTACACACCAGCTCAGATACACACAGGATACTACACACCAGCTCAGATACACACAGGATACTACACACCGGCTCAGATACACAAGGAATGAGGACACACAGGATACTACACACCGGCTCAGATACACACCGGATACTACACCAGCTCAGATACACACAGGATACTACACACCAGCTCAGATACACACAGGATACTACACACCAGCTCAGATACACACAGGATACTACACACCGGCTCAGATACACAAGGAATGAGGACACACAGGATACTACACACCGGCTCAGATACACACAGGATACTACACACTGGCTCAGATACACACAGGATACTACACACCAGCTCAGATACACACAGGTTACTACACACCAGCTCAGATACACACAGGATACTACACACCAGCTCAGATACACACAGGATACTACACACCGGCTCAGATGCACACAGGATACTACACACCGGCTCAGATACACAAGGAATGAGGACACACAGGATACTACACACCGGCTCAGATACACACAGGATACTACACACCGGCTCAGATACACACATGATACTACACACCGGCTCAGATACACAAGGAATGAGGACACACAGGATACTACACCCCGGCTCAGATACACACAGGATACTACACACCAGCTCAGATACACACAGGATACTACACACCAGCTCAGATACACACAGGATACTACACACCGGCTTAGATACACACAGGATACTACACACCGGCTTAGATACACACAGTATACTACACACCAGCTCAGATACACACAGGATACTACACACCGGCTCAGATACACACAGGATACTACACACCGGCTCAGATACACAAGGAATGAGGACACACAGGATACTACACACCGGCTCAGATACACACAGGAAACTACACACTGGCTCAGATACACACAGGATACTACACACCGGCTCAGATACACACAGGATACTACACACCGGCTCAGATACACACAGGATACTACACACCGGCTCAGATACACACAGGATACTACACACCGGCTCAGATACACACAGGATACTACACACCGGCTCAGATACACACAGGATACTACACACCAGCTCAGATACACACAGGATACTACACACCAGCTCAGATACACACAGGATACTACACACCAGCTCAGATACACACAGGATACTACACACCAGCTCAGATACACACAGGATACTACACACCAGCTCAGATACACACAGGATACTACACACCAGCTCAGATACACACAGGATACTACACACCAGCTCAGATACACACAGGATACTACACACCAGCTCAGATACACACAGGATACTACACACCAGCTCAGATACACACAGGATACTACACACCGGCTCAGATACACACAGGCTCAGATACACACAGGATACTACACACCGGCTCAGATACACACAGGATACTACACACCGGCTCAGATACACACAGGATACTAC
Organism: Calotriton arnoldi; assembly: GCA_963921515.1. Classification (NCBI taxonomy): domain Eukaryota; kingdom Metazoa; phylum Chordata; class Amphibia; order Caudata; family Salamandridae; genus Calotriton; species Calotriton arnoldi. The sequence goes on from CAWUFW010001930.1 coordinate 1,904,324, forward strand.
ACACCAGCTCAGATACACACAGGATACTACACACCGGCTCAGATACACAAGGAATGAGGACACACAGGATACTACACACCGGCTCAGATACACACCGGATACTACACCAGCTCAGATACACACAGGATACTACACACCAGCTCAGATACACACAGGATACTACACACCAGCTCAGATACACACAGGATACTACACACCGGCTCAGATACACAAGGAATGAGGACACACAGGATACTACACACCGGCTCAGATACACACAGGATACTACACACTGGCTCAGATACACACAGGATACTACACACCAGCTCAGATACACACAGGTTACTACACACCAGCTCAGATACACACAGGATACTACACACCAGCTCAGATACACACAGGATACTACACACCGGCTCAGATGCACACAGGATACTACACACCGGCTCAGATACACAAGGAATGAGGACACACAGGATACTACACACCGGCTCAGATACACACAGGATACTACACACCGGCTCAGATACACACAGGATACTACACACCAGCTCAGATACACACAGGATACTACACACTGGCTCAGATACACACATGATACTACACACCGGCTCAGATACACAAGGAATGAGGACACACAGGATACTACACCCCGGCTCAGATACACACAGGATACTACACACCAGCTCAGATACACACAGGATACTACACACCAGCTCAGATACACACAGGATACTACACACCGGCTTAGATACACACAGTATACTACACACCGGCTCAGATACACACAGGATACTACACACCGGCTCAGATACACAAGGAATGAGGACACACAGGATACTACACCCCGGCTCAGATACACACAGGATACTACACACCAGCTCAGATACACACAGGATACTACACACCAGCTCAGATACACACAGGATACTACACACCGGCTTAGATACACACAGTATACTACACACCGGCTCAGATACACACAGGATACTACACACTGGCTCAGATACACACAGGATACTACACACCAGCTCAGATACACACAGGATACTACACACCAGCTCAGATACACACAGGATACTACACACCAGCTCAGATACACACAGGATACTTCACACCGGCTTAGATACACACAGGATACTACACACCGGCTTAGATACACACAGTATACTACACACCAGCTCAGATACACACAGGATACTACACACCGGCTCAGATACACACAGGATACTACACACCGGCTCAGATACACACAGGATACTACACACCGGCTCAGATACACAAGGAATGAGGACACACAGGATACTACACACCGGCTCAGATACACACAGGATACTACACACCAGCTCAGATACACACAGGATACTACACACCAGCTCAGATACACACAGGATACTACACACCAGCTCAGATACACACAGGATACTACACACCAGCTAAGATACACACAGGATACTACACACCGGCTCAGATACACACAGGATACTACACACCAGCTCAGATACACACAGGATACTACACACCGGCTTAGATACACACAGGATACTACACACCAGCTCAGATACACACAGGATACTACACACCAGCTCAGATACACACAGGATACTACACACCGGCTCAGATACACACAGGATACTACACACCGGCTCAGATACACAAGGAATGAGGACACACAGGATACTACACACCGGCTCAGATACACACAGGAAACTACACACTGGCTCAGATACACACAGGATACTACACACCAGCTCAGATACACACAGGATACTACACATCGGCTCAGATACACAAGGAATGAGGACACACAGGATACTACACACCGGCTCAGATACACACAGGATACTACACACCAGCTCAGATACACACAGGATACTACACACCAGCTCAGATACACACAGGATACTACACACCAGCTCAGGTACACACAGGATACTACACACCAGCTCAGGTACACACAGGATACTACACACCAGCTCAGATACACACAGGATACTACACACCGGCTCAGATACAGGATACTACACACCAGCTCAGATACACACAGGATACTACACACCAGCTCAGATACACACAGGATACTACACACCGGCTCAGATACACACAGGATACTACACACCAGCTCAGATACACACAGGATACTACACACCAGCTCAGATACACACAGGATACTACACACCAGCTCAGATACACACAGGATTCTACACACCGCTTAGATACACACAGTATACTACACACCAGCTCAGATACACACAGGATACTACACACCATCTCAGATACACACAGGATACTACACCAGCTCAGATACACACAGGATACTACACACGGCTTAGATACACACAGTATACTACACACCAGCTCAGATACACACAGAATACTACACACCGGCTCAGATACACACAGGATACTACACATCGGCTCAGATACACAAGGAATGAGGACACACAGGATACTACACACCGGCTCAGATACACACAGGATACTACACATCGGCTCAGGTACACAAGGAATGAGGACACACAGGATACTACACCGGTTCAGATACACACAGGATACTACACACCGGCTCAGATACACACAGGATACTACACACCGGCTCAGATACACACAGGATACTACACACCAGCTCAGATACACACAGGATACTACACATCGGCTCAGATACACAAGGAATGAGGACACACAGGATACTACACACCGGCTCAGATACACACAGGTTACTACACACCGGCTCAGATACACACAGGATACTACACACCAGCTCAGATACACACAGGATACTACACATCGGCTCAGATACACACAGGATACTACACATCGGCTCAGATACACACAGGATACTACACACCAGCTCAGATACACACAGGATACTACACACCGGCTCAGATACACACAGGATACTACACACCAGCTCAGATACACACAGGATACCACACACCGGCTCAGATACACACAGGATACTACACACCGGCTCAGATGCACACAGGATACTACACACCAGATCAGATACACAGGGAATGAGGGACACAGGATTCTACACACCGGCTCAGATACACACAGGATACTGCACACCGACTCAGATACACACAGGATACTACACACCAGCTCAGATACACACAGGATACTACACACCGGCTCAGATACACACAGGATACTACACACCGGCTCAGATACACACAGGATACTACACACCAGCTCAGATACACACAGGATACTACACACCGGCTCAGATACACACAGGATACTACACACCAGCTCAGATACACACAGGATACTACACACCAGCTCAGATACACACAGGATACTACACACCAGCTCAGATACACACAGGATACTACACACCGGCTCAGATACACACAGGATACTACACACCGGCTCAGATACACACAGGATACTTCACACCGGCTTAGATACACACAGGATACTACACACCGGCTTAGATACACACAGTATACTACACACCAGCTCAGATACACACAGGATACTACACACCGGCTCAGATACACACAGGATACTACACACCGGCTCAGATACACACAGGATACTACACACCGGCTCAGATACACAAGGAATGAGGACACACAGGATACTACACACCGGCTCAGATACACACAGGATACTACACACCAGCTCAGATACACACAGGATACTACACACCAGCTCAGATACACACAGGATACTACACACCAGCTCAGATACACACAGGATACTACACACCAGCTAAGATACACACAGGATACTACACACCGGCTCAGATACACACAGGATACTACACACCAGCTCAGATACACACAGGATACTACACACCGGCTTAGATACACACAGGATACTACACACCAGCTCAGATACACACAGGATACTACACACCAGCTCAGATACACACAGGATACTACACCGGCTCAGATACACACAGGATACTACACACCGGCTCAGATACACAAGGAATGAGGACACACAGGATACTACACACCGGCTCAGATACACACAGGAAACTACACACTGGCTCAGATACACACAGGATACTACACACCAGCTCAGATACACACAGGATACTACACATCGGCTCAGATACACAAGGAATGAGGACACACAGGATACTACACACCGGCTCAGATACACACAGGATACTACACACCAGCTCAGATACACACAGGATACTACACACCAGCTCAGATACACACAGGATACTACACACCAGCTCAGGTACACACAGGATGCTACACACCAGCTCAGGTACACACAGGATACTACACACCAGCTCAGATACACACAGGATACTACACACCGGCTCAGATACAGGATACTACACACCAGCTCAGATACACACAGGATACTACACCAGCTCAGATACACACAGGATACTACACACCGGCTCAGATACACACAGGATACTACACACCAGCTCAGATACACACAGGATACTACACACCAGCTCAGATACACACAGGATACTACACACCAGCTCAGATACACACAGGATTCTACACACCCGCTTAGATACACACAGTATACTACACACCAGCTCAGATACACACAGGATACTACACACCATCTCAGATACACACAGGATACTACACACCAGCTCAGATACACACAGGATACTACACACCGGCTTAGATACACACAGTATACTACACACCAGCTCAGATACACACAGAATACTACACACCGGCTCAGATACACACAGGATACTACACATCGGCTCAGATACACAAGGAATGAGGACACACAGGATACTACACACCGGCTCAGATACACACAGGATACTACACATCGGCTCAGGTACACAAGGAATGAGGACACACAGGATACTACACACCGGTTCAGATACACACAGGATACTACACACCGGCTCAGATACACACAGGATACTACACACCGGCTCAGATACACACAGGATACTACACACCAGCTCAGATACACACAGGATACTACACATCGGCTCAGATACACAAGGAATGAGGACACACAGGATACTACACACCGGCTCAGATACACACAGGTTACTACACACCGGCTCAGATACACACAGGATACTACACACCAGCTCAGATACACACAGGATACTACACATCGGCTCAGATACACACAGGATACTACACATCGGCTCAGATACACACAGGATACTACACACCAGCTCAGATACACACAGGATACTACACACCGGCTCAGATACACACAGGATACTACACACCAGCTCAGATACACACAGGATACCACACACCGGCTCAGATACACACAGGATACTACACACCGGCTCAGATGCACACAGGATACTACACACCAGATCAGATACACAGGGAATGAGGGGACACAGGATTCTACACACCGGCTCAGATACACACAGGATACTGCACACCGACTCAGATACACACAGGATACTACACACCAGCTCAGATACACACAGGATACTACACACCGGCTCAGATACACACAGGATACTACACACCGGCTCAGATACACACAGGATACTACACACCAGCTCAGATACACACAGGATACTACCACCGGCTCAGATACACACAGGATACTACACACCAGCTCAGATACACACAGGATACTACACACCAGCTCAGATACACACAGGATACTACACACCAGCTCAGATACACACAGGATACTACACACCGGCTCAGATACACACAGGATACTACACACCGGCTCAGATACACACAGGATACTGCACTCCGGCTCAGATACACACAGGATACTGCACACCGGCTCAGATACACACAGGATACTACACACCGGCTCAGATACACAAGGAATGAGGACACACAGGATACTACACACTGGCTCAGATACACACAGGAAACTACACACTGGCTCAGATACACACAGGATACTACACACCAGCTCAGATACACACAGGATACTACACATCGGCTCAGATACACACAGGATACTACACACCAGCTCAGATGCACACCGGATACTACACATCGGCTCAGATACACACAGGATACTACACACCAGCTCAGATACACACAGGATACTACACACCAGCTCAGATACACACAGGATACTACACACCGGCTCAGATACACACAGGATACTACACACTGGCTCAGATACACACAGTATACTACACACCAGCTCAGATACACACAGGATACTACACACCAGCTCAGATACACACAGGATACTACACACCAGCTCAGATACACACAGGATACTACACATCGGCTCACATACACACAGGATACTACACACCAGCTCAGATACACACAGGATACTACACACCGGCTCAGATCCACACAGGATACTACACACCGGCTCAGATACACACAGGATACTACACACCGGCTCAGATACACACATGATACTACACACCGGCTCAGATACACAGGGAATGAGGACACACAGGATACTACACACCAGCTCAGATACACTCAGGATACTACACACCGGCTCAGATACACTCAGGATACTACACACCGGCTCAGATACACACAGGATACTGCACACCGGCTCAGATACACACAGGATACTGCACACCGGCTCAGATACACACAGGATACTGCACACCGGCTCAGATACACACAGGATACTACACACCAGCTCAGATACACAGGGAATGAGGGGACACAGGATTCTACACACCGGCTCAGATACACGCAGGATACTACACACCAGCTCAGATACACACAGGATACTACACACCAGCTCTGATATACACATGATACTACACACCAGCTCTGATATACAGGGAATGAGGACACACAGGATACTACACTCCGGCTCAGATACACACAGGATACTACACACTAGCTCAGATACACACAGGATACTACACACCAGCTCTGATATACAGGGAATGAGGACACACAGGATACTACACCCCGGCTCAGATACACACAGGCTACTACACACCACCTCAGATGCACACAGGATACTACACACCAGCTCTGATGTACAGGGAATGAGGACACACAGGATACTACACACCAGCTCTGATATACAGGGAATGAGGACACACAGCTACTACCCCCCCGGCTCAGATACACACAGGATACTACACACCAGCTCAGATACACACAGGATACTACACACCAGCTCAGATACACACAGGATACTACACAACAGCTCAGATACAAAGGAATGAGGACACAGGATACTACACACCAGCTCAGATACACAGGTAATGAGGACACACAGGATATTACACACCGGTTCAGATACACACCAGCTTGGATATACAAGGAATGAGGACACAGAATGCTACACCAGCTCAGATTTACAGTGAATGAGGACACAGGATACTACACACCAGCTCAGATACACAGGGAATGAGGACACAGGATAGTGCACAACCCTTTGATTCCTGCTTGTGGTTTGTTACAGAGTGAGTTTTGCCACAGAGGAGGCGCCTGAGGATGATACAAACCCTCTTCTGGTCCCCTTGGAGGAGAAGTCTGTGAGGGAGGAGCGTGAGGCCAGTCTCTGGTTTGGAAAGGTACCGTCTGTCTCCTGCAGGTCTTTGCCAACCCTACCTTTGTCCTGTACATGACCTCCTTGCACACTCTTTGATCTCCTCTTGTCCACCCATCCCCCACTTCTGCAGTTAATATTTGTGTCTTTGTTTTACTTCATAAGCTGTTTTTATCTCTTCATCTAATTTTTTAGCCTGTTTTTAACTCCCATTTTCTAATCCCCAGTATTTTCCATTTTTATTCCTTTTTTTTTTCCTCTGTCATTCCCTTTATTCCTTATTTTGTCCCTGGTTTTAACAGTTGTTGACTTTGCTCTATGCTTTCTGTTTTCAGGATATTTTTGCCGGCATCGAGGCCGATGACGATGCGGAGCTGGAAGTGAAGCAAGCGAAGGCCTTGTATGAGAAGAGAGGAGGGGTTGTGTCCGGTGAGAAGGCTAGCTTTAGGCGGTGTAACTGAGGGGTGGCAAGGTTAGAAGAAGTCTATGGGCTAGCGGGTGGGGTCTAGAAAGCCAAAAGTGGGGGGGGTCATAGTCAGAGGTCCAGTGGTAAGGACAGAGGGTGTCATACCGTCAGCTCTAGGGGAGGGGGGGGGGAGGGGAAGAGGCTGAACGTCCCAGTGAGTAAAGTGGCAGAAAGTTAGTGGTAAGATGTTAGCGGCTGTCAGAAGGCCAGGTGTGTGGGGGCACTAGGCCAGGAGTTGGATGGGGAGGCGTGAGGCATACATTGATCATGGAGGTTTCAAGTAATGGACAAGAAGAATTCA